>CM074724.1:397903416-397933416 GCA_037306005.1 Rhinophrynus dorsalis | reverse complement strand
CAGCCTATTCTGTGTACTCTGCACAGTTGCAGAATAGGAAGAAATACTGTTAAGTTTTCAAACTCAAATATTAAAGTCACATATTCCATTCTGTGTTCGTCACCGCAGTTTAGCAGCCTATTCTGTGTACTCTGCACAGTTGCAGAATAGGAAGAAATACTGTTAAGTTTTCAAACTCAAATATTAAAGTCACATATTCCATTCAGTGTGTGTCACCGCAGTTTAGCAGCCTATTCTGTGTACTCTGCACAGTTGCAGAATAGGAAGAAATACTGTTAAGTTTTCAAACTCAAATATTAAAGTCACATATTCCATTCAGTGTCTGTCACCGCAGTTTAGCAGCCTATTCTGTGTACTCTGCACAGTTGCAGAATAGGAAGAAATACTGTTAAGTTTTCAAACTCAAATATCAAAGTCACATATTCCATTCAGTGTGCATCACCGCAGTTTAGCAGCCTATTCTGTGTACTCTGCACAGTTGCAGAATAGGAAGAAATACTGTTAAGTTTTCAAACTCAAATATTAAAGTCACATATTCCATTCAGTGTGTGTCACCGCAGTTTAGCAGCCTATTCTGTGTACTCTGCACAGTTGCAGAATAGGAAGAAATACTGTTAAGTTTTCAAACTAAAATATCAAAGTCACATATTCCATTCAGTGTGCGTCACCGCCGTTTAGCAGCCTATTCTGTGTACTCTGCACAGTTGCAGAATAGGAAGAAATACTGTTAAGTTTTCAAACTCAAATATTAAAGTCACATATTCCATTCAGTGTGTGTCACCGCAGTTTAGCAGCCTATTCTGTGTACTCTGCACAGTTGCAGAATAGGAAGAAATACTGTTAAGTTTTCAAACTAAAATATCAAAGTCACATATTCCATTCAGTGTGCGTCACCGCAGTTTAGCAGCCTATTCTGTGTACTCTGCACAGTTGCAGAATAGGAAGAAATACTGTTAAGTTTTCAAACTCAAATATTAAAGTCACATATTCCATTCAGTGTGTGTCACCGCAGTTTAGCAGCCTATTCTGTGTACTCTGCACAGTTGCAGAATAGGAAGAAATACTGTTAAGTTTTCAAACTCAAATATTAAAGTCACATATTCCATTCAGTGTGTGTCACCGCAGTTTAGCAGCCTATTCTGTGTACTCTGCACAGTTGCAGAATAGGAAGAAATACTGTTAAGTTTTCAAACTCAAATATTAAAGTCACATATTCCGTGTAAGATGAAGAAGGCGGGTAAAAAGGGACGGGGAAGTGGACGTGATCCTGATAGTTCAGGGCGCGGGTCAGGACGCGGAGAAACTGTGCCTGGTGCCAGAGCACAAGAAAGAAAGACATCCACCATACCTAGCTTCATGTCTCATTTCACAGGGCGTCGCAGGACATCACTCTCGAGGTCCGACCACTGCGAACAGGTGGTCGGTTGGATGTCAGCTGATACTGCTTCCAGTCGGTTAAGCACCACCCTGTCTTCCACCAAGTCCTCTCTCAGTAGCCAAGAGTCTGGTCAACATAATCCTCACTCTGATCATCCTTCCTCCCACCATACACGGTCTGGTCAAAGAAGTGATCCCACACTGGGATATAGTGAGGAGCTCGTCTCATCACCAATCCTTCATTTGACCCTCTCTCCAAGCACGCTTGTAGAGGAACATGACATCTTGTGCCCTGATTCACAACCTCTAGAGGGTACCCAATCACAAGAAGATGACAGATGTGAACGGCATTTAAGGTCAAAGGAAGTAGTGGATGATGATGATGATGATGATACACAGTTGCCATTAAATCAACCACTATTACCGTCTCAAGACCTTGTTGAGGAGAATGTTATACAGTTGTCAATGACTGAGTATGTGGTGGGATCAAGACATGAGGAGGATGATCAGAGTGAGGAAGTGGAGGAGGACTTGGTGGACGATGAGGTGACTGACCCCACCTGGGAAGGTGTAGAGCCGAGCGGTGACAGCAGTCCTGAGGGTGAGCCATCTGCAGCACCGCAACAGGCTGGAAGAGGCAGTGGTGTGGCTACAGAAAGAAGGCGGACCGCACCAAACCGGCCCGCAAATGTTCCACGGAGCACCCCCTTGCGTAAATCTACCTTGCCAAAGGGTAGGTGTTCCGCGGTATGGCGTTTTTTTAAGGAAAGTGCGGACGACAAAAGAATTGTAGTTTGCAACCTGTGCCACACCAGAATGAGCCGAGGCATGAACACTAGAAACCTCACCACCACCAGCATGATCCGACACATGGCATCCAAGCACCGTAGTAAGTGGGAGGAACGCCTGGATCGCCCATCTGTGTCTGCAGGCCACACCACTGCCTCCTCTTCCCCTGTTTTCGGTGCCGGCCAATCGCCTGTCGAAGGCGCAGGCCCGCATACCTCCCGCCCTGCACCTGTACCATCTGAAGCACCATCAGCGACCACATCCACTTCCCTGTCCCAGCGCAGCGTCCAAATGTCGTTACCCCAGGCATTTGAGCGCAAGCGAAAATACCCAGCCACCCACCCACAGGCCATAGCACTAACCTCACACCTTTCCAAATTACTGGCCATCGAAATGCTGCCATTTAGGCTTGTGGACACTGAGTCCTTCCGCAGCCTGATGGCAGCAGCTGTCCCTCGGTACGCGGTCCCCAGCCGCCACTACTTTTCCCGGTGTGCCATCCCCGCATTACACCACCATGTGTCCCGTAACATCACCCGTGCCCTGACCAACGCAGTTACTGGGAAGGTCCACTTAACGACTGACACATGAACAAGTGCTTGTGGCCAGGGACGCTACATTTCCCTGACGGCACACTGGGTGAATGTCGTGGAGGCTGGGAGCGACTCGGACCCTGGGATGGCACGGGTGCTACCCACGCCGAGGATTGCGGGCCCTACCTCCATCAGGGTTTCCGCCAGCACCTACGTTATTGGCTCCTCCTCCTCCGTTTCCACCTCCGAATTCTCTACACGCAGCGCCACTCCCCCATCAGCCAGTAGCTGGAAGCAGTGTAGCACTGCAGTGGGGAAGCGTCAACAGGCCGTGCTGAAGCTGATCTGCCTTGGGGACAAACAGCACACGGCCTCAGAGCTGTTGCAGGGGATTAGTCACCAGACCGAGCAGTGGCTCTCGCCACTCAACCTGCAACCAGGCATGGTTGTGTGTGATAATGGGCGTAACTTGGTGGCGGCTTTGGAGCTCGGCAAGCTCACACACGTACCATGCCTAGCGCATGTATTTAATTTAGTGGTTCAGCGATTTCTAAAAACCTACCCCAATGTGCATGATCTCTTGACCAAGGTGCGCCGCGTGTGTGCACATTTCCGTAAGTCATCTACAGCTTCGGCCGGCCTGTTGAAGCTGCAGCAGCGCTTACAATTGCCAGCTCACCGGCTGCTGTGTGACGTGAGCACGCGCTGGAACTCCACCTTCCACATGTTGGCCCGGCTTTGTGAGCAGCAGAGGGCAGTAGTGGAGTACCAGCTGTTACACGGTCGTCGCCTCTCCGTTCAACTTCCTGTAATCAGAAGTGAGGAGTGGGAATAGATGTCAGACCTCTGCGAGGTTTTACGCAATTTTGAGGAATCGACACAGATGGTGAGCGGCGATAACGCTATTATCAGTGTAATCATCCCACTTCTGTGTCTACTGAAACGCTCGCTGCTCACAATTAAAACCGACGCTTTGCATGTGGAAGAGGTGGAAATGGGGGAGGAAGAGCTTACACAAGGTGATAGCCAGAGCACCCTCACTTCGTCTTCTCAGCGACAATTGGAGGAGGCGGAGGAGGAGGAGGAGGAGGAAGACACGGTTGCCTCCGCTACAGAGGGTAGCCATGGAACTTTAGTTCCATCTCTTCAGCGTGGGTGGGCAGAAGAGGAGGAAGAGGATGAGGATATTGAGAGTCATCCTCCTGGTGAGGACAGCGAAATCTTGCCTGTTGGTACTCTGGCACACATGGCTGACTTTATGTTAGGCTGCCTTTCCCGTGACCCACGCGTTGTACGCATTTTAGACAACACGGATTACTGGGTGTTCACCCTTCTGGACCCCCGCTACAAAGAGAATTTCTCATCTCTCATTCCTCCGGTGGAGAGGACAAGCAAAATGGTGCAATACCAGAAGGTTCTTGTTGAAAAATTGCTCCAAAATTTTCCACCTGACAACGCTGGCGGCAGAGTACGTGCTACCTTGGCCAACCGAGAAGGGGAGAAAAGGGGAGCACACAGCAGTTCCGACAAAGGCAGGGCAACACTCTCCAAGGCGTGGGACACCTTCATGACACCCCGCCAGCACCCTCACCCTGATGCGCAGCCTAGTGTCACAAGGAGGGAAAAGTTTTGGAAGATGGTGAAGGAGTACGTAGCAGACCGTGTCAGCGTCCTCAATGATCCCTCTGTGCCTTACAACTACTGGGTGTCCAAGCTGGACACGTGGTATGAACTGGCACTCTACGCCTTGGAGGTGCTGGCCTGCCCTGCCGCCAGCGTTCTGTCTGAGCGGGTATTTAGTGCTGCTGGTGGCATCATAACAGATAAGCGTATCCGCCTTTCCACCGACAATGCTGATAGGTTGACACTTATAAAAATGAACAAGGCCTGGATTTCCCCTGACTTCTCCACTCCACTGGAGGAAAGCCCCGGGGGAACATAAACTCACTTTATATATGTTATTTACAATGATGGGAATACTCTGTATTCCCATTCACCCCTTCCACCCAAAAAACGGGTATATGGTTGACTCTTAATCTTCTCATCCTCCTCCTCCTCTTCCATATGCCCTGTGCTATAATTTTTATATAGGGCCAGCTAACCAGCGGGCCCTGTGATATAATTTTTATATAGGGCCAGCTCACCAGCGGGCCCTGTTTGACAATTTTTCTATAGGTCAGCTCACCAGCGGGCCTTCTCATATAATGTTTTATTGGGTCAGCTCTCTAACGGGCCCTCTCATATAATGTTTTATAGCGTCAGCTCACTAGCGGGCCTTCGCATATAATGTTTTATTGGGTCAGCTCTCTAACGGGCCCTCTCATATAATGTTTTATAGCGTCAGCTCACTAGCGGGCCTTCGCATATAATGTTTAGGATGGTCAGCTCTGCAGCAGACCCTCACCCATAATGTTTTAGATGGTCAGCTCAGCGCACGTTTCCCTCTTAATCATGGCCTCAGTTCAATAAAATCAAGGACATTTTTGGGAGAATTTGCCTCTGCGCACGTTTCCCTCTTAATCATGGCCTCACTTCAGAAAATCAAGGAAATTTTTGGGAGAATTTGCCTCTGCGCACGTTTCCCTCTTAATCATGGCCTCACTTCAGAAAATCAAGGACATTTTTGGGAGAATTTGCCTCTGCGCACGTTTCCCTCTTAATCATGGCCTCACTTCAGAAAATCAAGGAAATTTTTGGGAGAATTTGCCTCTGCGCACGTTTCCCTCTTAATCATGGCCTCACTTCAGAAAATCAAGGAAATTTTTGGGAGAATTTGCCTCTGCGCACGTTTCCCTCTTAATCATGGCCTCACTTCAGAAAATCAAGGAGATTTTTGGGAGAATTTGCCTCTGCGCACGTTTCCCTCTTAATCATGGCCTCACTTCAGAAAATCAAGGAAATTTTTGGGAGAATTTGCCTCTGCGCACGTTTCCCTCTTAATCATGGCCTCACTTCAGAAAATCAAGGAAATTTTTGGGATAATTTGCCTCTGCGCACGTTTCCCTCTTAATCATGGCCTCACTTCAGAAAATCAAGGAAATTTTTGGGAGAATTTGCAGATGATATACAAGTAAATATACAGCAAATATTGTTTGGTAACAATTTTTCGCCTAAAGTCGTTTTTATTTTCCTTTTTGTGTGTTTTATGATCAGTCTGTAAAAATGGCGTACTACGGGCGAAAGATCGTTCCCAGCAGCGATGTTGGAGTCCAAGATGCATCCAGACATCCTCCCTATGCTGTCCCTGAACCATTTCTGTGGTGTTTCCATCCTTTTCTGCCCTTTTCCTATGGACCAGGCACCCTCCCCTCATCAGAGCAGGGGGTGCCTGGTGTAATGCTCGAGTCCTCCCATTGACTTCAATGGGGCTCGGGTGCTCGGCCGAGCACTCGAGCCTCCGGGGGCGCTCGGTCAGAGCACCCGAACACCCGAGCATTGGGGTGCTCGCTCATCACTAATAGTGATCTATCGGCCGGTATTCTCCGTTGGGAAGCAGAAGTAGCCAGGACTAAGTTGTTACTGAGCTCTGATGGACCAAAGGTGAGTAGAACAGGGATGTGAAGAGACCCCCAATGCTCCCACTCTGGTCCCATGAGAAAGATTAAACTGGTAGACTTTAGAAATTGTATGGTTCATTACAAAGTATGGTTTGATCATTCCTTATAGTTTGTACTAACGGTCTCCACCATTGGCAATGTTCATATCGCCCTACTTTCTATATAATTATAAAGTTTGCCCCTCCAGCCCCTTTTTCATATGTCAATCTTCTGTCTTTAAAACTGAAAGCCGGTACAGACGGATAGCAACGAGGGACAATCTTCTGTCAGTAAAATGAAATACCTGCCCTTCTTCATCAAGGGGACATTTTTTTTCCCTATACTGATGGACAGAAAATTGTCCCTCATTGCAATCTGTTCAGTCAAGCGACCGGATTTCAGATCTGTAAGGAGGCTGCTTGACATGTGGAAAAGGGGCGGGAGGCGGAAGCCTTATAATATAATTACATAGAAACTACAGGGATATGGTCATTACAGCGGTGGATGGAGAACATTAGTACAAAAGATAAGAAATGACTCATCCTTACGTTACAATGAACCATTACTGTCTCTTGAAGTCGTTCTCTGGGGACAGAACCTGATTCCCAGGATCAGTGAGTTCCCTTGTAACTCTGCCCACTTCACTGCCAGTTCCGGTCACCCCATCTCCCTGTTCTTACCCACAATTTTACCCATGGTGCCCATGGGCATCTGCAGAAAATTTCCCAGGGGGGCAAGGCCATAATATGCCCTTCCAAACCAGCTAGCTCAGCCGTTATATTTATATGGGGAGGGGGCCTTTTACCGCCTGTAGACGCCCATGACAGTGCCTCCTCAAGTGCTGTTCAGTCACACTTCTCGCTCTATTGCAGAGAAGAAATGTCCATATTCAGATCAGTCTTTCCAGCATTGAAATGTCAGACAAATCTTCTTTGTATGAGAGAAGCATCAAAACCCAAGAAATACATTCGACATTTAGTGGCCTAGTCTGTGTGGGGCAGCTGATTCTTCTAGACACAAGGGCCCATACCTGAGATACCCTTTCAATTCCAAACACATGGGCCCTTGTTCTCTGAGTGCTTAGAGGGGACCATCGACATATCACTGACGAGACCCAGTAAAGGCAGAAAAGTACATCTAGAATTTTGCTGTTTCTCTGGTGCAGAGAAGATTTACCTGACATTTGGTGCTGGACTGTCTGTTGGTGGGACCAAATATCTACAAAAAAAGAAATAGACAGACACAGAGTAATGGTACAAGCAATGTAACCAATTAACTCTATATCTGTCATAAAGTGACCCGTTCAAAATCCTATATAATAATTCGCCAAGTTGTGTGTAACGCCAGACATGCGCAGTAGACACTGCTGCGCGCGTGGCACTCATGCGCAGTACAGACTGCCTGCGTCGCGGCTGATACAGAGCTGGGCACTCCGAAGGAGCGTCCAGCTCTGTATCAGCCGAGGCGCGGGCAGTCTCCACCGCGTGTGACTGCCCAGCGACCGGCTGCCAGAGGCTCTGTATCAGCCGAGGTGCTTGCAGTCTCCACTGCGTGTGACTGCCCCGCGACCGGCTGCCAGAGGCACCGTGGCCCGTGTAACGGGCTGTTCAACTAGTCTTAAATAAAGTATTAAATTACACTATCATAGATCGCTAATACTTAACTTTTAATACTAAACAAATAATCCATAAAAACATCACTTGTCGATTTTTAACCCTTTATTAATATAGGTAAACCATAAAATAATCAAAGCCTCCTATGGGGAAATCTTAGGCGCTGTGGAATAATGTTACTGAGCTAATATGCAGATTACCATACCTAACACCGCTACCAACTACTTACTATAACTATAATAGCGATCTTTACTTAACGCCATACAAATCATATGAACGCTAGCCCTCCCAGTGTATATTCTTCTCGGAGAATTTAACCATTTGTCTGCGTTCAATCAATCACCATCTGTATGCATATTGAAGTGCAAATAATGTTAACTATCATTCTTTTAATCACCGTGTGCACCTCTAAACAATGTTGCAAACTCGTACAAGGAAGCGGTGTGGCTCTATTACTCAAGGCAAAATTGTATCTTTTCTGGGAAACTCTACTAAGAACAAGTATTCAGTCTTTAGTAACAGTGTAGTAAACTCTCATCAGTAGGAACAGCAAAATGGTGGCTCCCTCAATCTCAACCTCGTGGCCATCTCCTAGAGCGTTCCAAGTATTAGCGATCTATGATAGTGTAATTTAATACTTTATTTAAGATTTTGAATGGGTCACTTTATGACAGATATAGAGTTAATTGGTTACATTGTTTGTACCATTACTCTGTGTCTGTCTATTTCTTTTTTTGTAGATATTTGGAGATTGAGACCTGTGAAATCTGATTTATATGGTGTGTCCCGTCTTCTCTTTATATTATTTTTGTTGGTGGGATCAGTCTGATATGGAAGTTTCTTCTCCTCAATGACACCTGGTAGCAAAAAGCAGGGGTAGCTCTAGGTTTTTGGGAACTCTAAGTGAAAAAAATTCATACCAGGTCCCCGTTTACCCCCTCTTGGGTATTTAGAATAAGACATTGTCATCTAATTCTGTTTACATGTGGCGGTGGTACAATATAAGTGCTGTGAAGCCCTCTGACTAAGTGGGGCCCTAATCAGCCGCTTATTCTGCTTATATTGTAGTGCCACTACTGGCGAAAAGCACTGACTTAATATTAGTACTCAAAGTGGCACAGTTCACTATCAAAATGTCACCCACTGTTGGGCAACATATATCAGAATCTCGCAGTGGTTGGATGTGTGATTCATACACGCACTGTGTATAATATCGGTATTGGATAATTTAACTAAAAACATTGTTGTACTGAATCACGTGTGCAGTGTGTAGGTTATCATTTTCAAAGTGAACTAATAAAATGTGCGACACTTAAGCCAGCTATATCAGAATCTTTCCCTTTTGATGCGGACAAGATTCTGATATCGCCCTTTTCATTGTGGTGGCATGTTTAATGCGCTGTTTTCTTTGTCACCCAGTAGTGGGCGACCTTTCAAAAGGATACCAAGTGGCACCAACCTAAGACTAAACTACTACGTTTTTTCATCCTCATTGTGCGTGTGTCTTATGGTTAAAGCATGAGTAGTACTAAGACAGTGTTAGATGTAAATCTCGCCCTTACCATGGCTAAACACTCAAGGTGTGAAATGCATCAGGCTACTCATTGGCATACAATGAAACATTTTTGTGACTTTCATGTATAATTTTTATATGTGAATAAAGTTTTGTATTTTATTAATGCTCTTCCCTTACACATGGTTGTATCCTGAGTACATCTCTGTGAAACATGGCAGTTGTTGGCGCTGATAAATGATGTGTCTTTGTCTTTCTATCTAGTAAGCCTATATACTCAGCCCTGGTGGTGCTCCTTCTATCATCAATAACATTCCCTGAGAGCCTGGGGCAATTCCTGGCGTCACGGGTACGTTCTCCTAATTGTATATGTTAGATCAAAGAGTGAGAAATCTGTGGCTGTTGTTGGACTACAATCTCTATTGCATCCAAAAGGTTAGAAGCCCCTGTTTCATCAGTGGGAATTTGTATCTGTCCTCTATGGATCAGTTGCTTGTTCCATTTTATTTTGTGCGGCCAGGGCCGGGTTTTCCAATAGGCAGAGCAGGCAACACCATGTTCTGAGGGGAGGAGTCCAAGCTGTACTGGCCACACCCACAACTCAGAAAACAATCTCAGTGTCCCTTCACCACTTTATATACCCCTTTACAGGCTATTATTTAAAGGAACAGTAAACTTTTTTGTATGAAAAAATATATATTGTAGGGCATTTCCTGTTGAGAAACATAAGGGTGCACCCACTGCTGACAGATTCATATTTCCAGATTTATTGTGGTTTAAACCTGTGATTATTTACATTAGCAGTGCCCTCTAGTGGTCTAATTCCAAATAGTTATCTTGTTACATTCTATCGCAGAGGAAAGTCAGTGACTTACAGTTCTCCATAGAATGTGACAGAAACTGCTGAGTCACTTCCTGTCAGTTAGAACAATCAGGAAGTAATGCACAGTAAATTCACTTACTGGTTATTTGAATTCTTATAAATTTTGAATAAAATAACTGACAGCAGTGGGAGTGGCCTTGTTTTACTCAGCAGGAAAAGCTTTATAACATATACATTTTCATAAAAAAATAAGTTTACTGCTCCTTTAAAGGTGCAGTAAACTTTTTTTATGAAAAAATATATATTGCAGTGTGTTTCCTGTTGAGTAAAATAAGGTTACTCCCACTGGTGAGAGGTGCATATTTACAGTTTAAACCCATCTTTTTTTTACATTAGCAGTGCCCTCTGATGGTCAAATTGTAATTAGATATTCTGTAACATTCTAATGGACAGGAAAGTCAGTGACATACAGTTCTCCACAGAATGTGATAGAAACTGCTGAGTCACTTCCTGTTACTTACAACTATCAGGAAGTAAACACAGTAAATTCACTTCCTGATTATTTGAACTGTTATAAATTCTGAATAAAACAACTGACAGATGTGGGAGTGACCTTGTTTTACTCAGCAGGAAAAGTTCTTTAACACATACATTTTCATTAAAAAGAAGTTTACTGCTTCTTTAACCCCTTAAGGACCAGGAAAATCTGAGGTCATTTTCCCTTAAGGACCGGAGCAATTATGACCTTTTTGACTATGTCTTTGTTCAAAAGTGTTTTCCCTCTTAGGCTTTTATTCCACCCCCATAAATTAAATTATATACTGTTTTTTTATGCACAAATAGGGATTTCATTTGATACCCTACTTATATGGATAACCCACCATTTACTTTATTAAAATAAAAAAATGGTAAAATAAAATGTAAAAAAAACCCAATTTTTGTTTTTTCTCTTGGGATCAATTGGACACAAAGGGTTAAATTTTTATGGCGACTGCATGAAAGGTGTGACCGGTCAGTCATACCCACAAAATGTGCAGTTTAAAGTGGCCACTGTCCTCCCCTTGGGTGAAAATCCCCATGTCCCTTTTTCCCACCCTATTTTATCACTTTTTTATCCCTGACATTTGGCGGTGTGTATAAGTGTATTACATAGCTCCACAACAATCACACTTCCAATATTGTTTCATAAGAGTATTTTTAAAAAAAAATAAAATATCTTTTTGTAAAAAAAAAGTGTGTTGTGTTTAGAAAAAAAAAAAAAGTTGACCTGCATTTAGCAAGCCTCTGGCACCAGCAGTGAAGGGGCTACTACCCCCAGCTGCTGTATTCTCATTTGCCACTAGGTGTCTCCTCTCTACTTCTGTCTACCTTACTTTGATAGCAAGGGAGACAGAGGTAGAAGAGACACGCAGAGACAACATGCTTTCTGTGCTGCCTCTGTCTCTCACAATGCTGGTACATGTGATTGCTGCTACGGTGATCACATGAACCGGCACAAGCAGGAAGGGCTGAGACTGAACGCCCCTGTCTCGGAGCGCTCAGACTCAGCCTGGAATTAATGATAGCAGCGTGCACGGAGGTACGCTGCTATCATTTAAGCCATGATGGACCTGGACCGTCATGGGTCCTTAAGGGGATAACAACCCATGCGGTCCAGGACCGTCATGGGTCATTAAGGGGTTAACCTATTGGATGCTAAATTGCAATGGAGATCTCTTTAGCAATCGATGGGTTAAAGCTTATTATGTCCTTGCTTGTTATAGGGTCAAAGGTACGTTCTGTGCCATGAAACAGTGTCTGGAACTGGGGGTGGGGTCATTGAGGACTGGGGTGTGGTCATGGGTGGAGCTAAGAGCTCCTAAAGTGCCTCGCCTAGGGGCGCTTGGCTTGTAGCCCTATGAGTGCCACAGAGGTATCCAATGCATTGTGTTGCAATGCATTGTATCTCACTGGCACTCAAAGGGTTAAATCCAACTCTGTGTGCAACAGAAATAACACAAATCTCCTTCCTGTCTCATGTTCCTCACAGGCATTTAGATGAATTCTCACGTGTGTGGAAACTATCAATATTTCATCCAAACCCAAGTATCACCCTGGCGTAATTTCAAAATCTAATAAAAAAACATTTTTTGAATGAATGAAATTAATTTTGAAAGGAGTTTTGATAAAAATGAGTGTAGACTTTTCAGTGTTGTTACTCTCTTCCTCTATTTCATCTTAACCCTTTGAGTGGCAGAGAGGTGTGTAATGCATTACTCTGCCACTCAAAGGGTTAATATAATTCCTCCCCTCTTTTCTTCATTCCATGTTGTGCCCCCCTGCAGCTGACAATGAAGGAACTTCTCACCTCCATGTTTGACAATCGCACGTGGTGGATCCTTTCCCAGAATGCCTCACTGGAGAGGCCCCCCAGAGTGGACCCCAATAACTTGTGGCTGGAGTGGTCAGACCCTCAGATCACCATCTTTGGGACCCTGGCATTCTTTATTGTTATGAAGGTAAATGTGTTTCTCCTTTAGTGTCATATATATGTTTTACTATACTGATACCCTCAGAGTAATGGCACCTCAACATAAAACAGGGTTATGTGCATTTAACACTCTGAGGGCCAAAGGGTGAGCAATTCATTGCTTTGTAATGGGTTGTAAACCTCTCTGGTGCTCAAAAGGTTGTATTGTATACTCCTAGATAACATCTGTATAGATCTGGTACTTTGAAATGAACTAAGAACCTGTACAGACAGAGGATTATGGGTAGATAGATAGATATGAGATAGATAGAGAGAGAGATATTAGATAGATAGATAGATAGATAGATAGATATACAGATATGAGATAGATAAATGGATATGAGATAGAGAGAGAGACAGATATTAGATAGATAGATAGATAGATAGATAGATAGATAGATAGATAGAGAGATAGATGCAAGATAGATAGATAGCTATGAAATAGTTATATAGGTATATATGAGACAGACAGATAGATATGAAATAGATACATAGATATGAGATTAGATAGCTTGATATGAAATAGATAGATATATATGAGACAGATAAATAGCTAGATAGCTAGATAGTGTTGCATGTGTAGGGGGTTAAAGGATTAATAATTTGATGATGTATTTACCCATGCTGGGAGGGCAGTAACATCACCAATAAACCACAGTGGGCCAGATGTACAGCGAAAAAGTGGAGAAATTCTGGAAACAGAAATGGGGGGAGCTTTTACTTACTGACAGATCAAATTGTCAGGAAATGACTCAGTTGTTACTATCACATTCAATGGAGAAACTGTTTGTCAGCAAATCATTTCTCCCACTGAATGCAACAGAATAACTATCTGAAATCTGACCAGTAGAGGGTACTGCTATGTCTTAAAGGAGCAGTAAACTTTTTTTATGAAAACACATATTTTATAGAGCATTTCCTGCTGAATAAAACAAGGGTCACTCCCATTGCTGTCAGATGTTTTATTCAAAATTTATAGCTGTTTAAATAGTCAGGAAGTGACTTTACTGTGTGTTTACTTCCTGATAGTTCTAACTGACAGGAAGTGAATTTACTGTGTTTACTTCCTGATAGATCTAACTGACAGGAAGTGAATTTACTGTGTGTTTACTTCCAGATAGTTCTGACAGGAAGTGGATTTACTGTGTTTACTTCCTGATAGTTCTGACAGGAAGTGAATTTACTGTGTTTACTTCCTGAGTGTTCTGACAGGAAGTGACTTTACTTTGTTTACTTCCTGAAAGTTCTAACTGACAGGAAGTGAATTTACTGGTTTTACTTCCTGATTGTTCTAACTGACAGGAAGTGACTTTACTTTGTTTACTTCCTGAAAGTTCTAACTTACAGGAAGTGAATTTACTGTGTTTACTTCCTGATAGGTCTAACTGACAGGAAGTGACAGGCAGTTTCTATCACATTCTATGGAGAACTGTATGTCTCTGACTTTTCTGACTTTCCTCTCCATTAGAATCTAACAGGAAATCTAATTAGAATTTGACCACTAGAGGGCACTGCTAATGTAAAAAAACATGGGTATAAACTGTAATAACTTTGGAAATATGAATCTCTTGGCAGTGGGAGTACCCTTATTTTACTCAATAGGAAAATCCCTACAATATAAATTTTTCATAAAAAAAAAAGTTTACTGCTCCTTTAACCCCTTAACAACATGTGCTGTACTATGACCGTCACGGTCCTTGAAATACTCAAGGACCGATGACAGTCATAGTACGTCACGTACTTTTTTACTTACAGCGCTCTTCCGGGAGCGCTGTAAGTAAAAATAGGGTCTGAAATTGATCGCTCCAAGATCTGAGCAATCTCTATCAGGCCCCATAGTGACGCGCCGATATAGGCAACAGGTCACGTGTACCCGGTCCTTATGGGACGGAAACGTCCCAGGACCGCCAGTCGCTAAGGGGTTAAGCAATGAGTAGAGGGAATGGAATTAATGTGCGCCATTTCCCTGTGCATGCCACTGGGCTGGTGTACAGCATCTGCTGGTATTAAAGCCCTACTCCAGCGGACATTTCTGCCGGTATGCATTGTAGCTCATACATTCTTGTGTAGCACGGCCACTGGCATTAGAGGTTGACGCCAATAGCTCTGCACTGGCTAATTTCTACATTCGCTCCTTACGCATTTCTGTCTCTTGCTCTTTCCATTAGTTCTGGATGTTTATTTTGGCCACCACCCTTCCCATGCCTGCAGGTTACTTCATGCCGGTCTTTGTGTTCGGTGAGTGTTTATCATCTTCTCCTTAGGGTTCCTGCCTATGAGTTGACGTTTCATATTGTATCTAACCCTGTAATGCCCTCCGCCCCATCTAGCAGAAGAAAGAAGAAATATAGAAACAAATTCAAGAAGTAATTATTTCTGTTCCTCCTGGAAATAATAAATGAATCAGATCAACATTTAAGCAAAGGACAGATTTTTCTTCAATTGCCTTACAGTAGGACTAATATCATACCTGGGAACTCTCCAGATCTGCCCCGTAGACTTTTTTTTGCATTTAATTATCAGGTCCCTGGGAACAGATGCTGATTCTCCAGTGGTGGTGGGTTTCTTATGAAACTCTGCCCACTTTTTCTCCTTCCCTACCCTGTACCTCCCACTTCCCACCCACTTCTCCTCCATCCCTACCCTGTACCTCCCACTTCCCACCCACTTCTCCTCCTTCCCTACCTTGTATCTCCCACTTCCCTCCCACTTCTCCTCCTTCCCTACCCTGTACCTCCCTCTTCCCACCCACTTCTCCCCCTTCCCTACCCTGTACCTCCCACTTCCCACCTACTTCTCCTCCTTCCCACCCTGTTCTTTCCACTTCCCACCCACTTCTTCTCCTTCCCACCCTGTTCCTTCCACTTCCCACCCACTTCTCCTCCTTTCCACCCTGTTCCTCCCCCTTCCCTCCCACTTCTCCTCCTTCTCACCCTGTTCTTCCCACCCACTTCTTCTCCTTCCCACCATGTCCCTCCCACTTCTCCTCCTTCACACCCTGTTCCTCCCCCTTCCCACCCACTTCTCCTCCTTCCCACCATGTCCCTTCCCCTTCCCACCCACTTCTTCTCCTTCCCACCCTGTTCTTCCCCCTTCCCACCCACTTCTTCTCCTTCCCACCTTGTTCCTTCAACTTTCCATCTACTTCTCCTCCTTTCCACCCTGTTCCTTCCGGCGACTACCTGCTTAGTAGCGCTAGACACCAGAATTATTACCTTATTTAATAGATTTCTCCTCTCTTCCATGGGTGACAGGGAGGACAGAGCACGGACATCTTGCCATAGTGACGTCCGTGTGCCTGCTCTGTCAGTCCCAGCCGGAGCCAAATGGCTCATAGCAATGCCTCCTAGACCCGGCTGAGACTGGCAGCGCAGATGCACGGACGTCACAATCACAAGATGTCCGCGCTCCTTCCTGCCTGTCAGCCGTGGAAGAGAGCAGAAATCTATAAAATAAGGTAATTATTCTGGTGACTAGCGCTGCTAAGCAGCTAGTCGCCAGATGGGGACTTAGTTAAGCTAAAGATTATGTCGGGGGGTAGTTCCGCTTTAAAGGAGGTTAAAGTTCCCAGGTATGATTAACATCCCCTAATACTGCCCCCTCTCTTTCCTTATTATGAACAAAATAAACAAAAAAAGATTGAAGAAGTGGAAACCAGAATCAAGGAACATTAGTGACCCACAATTACCTCTATCCTACTTTCTTTGTACTGGAGACCAGTTCATTTTACTGGAGACTAGTTCATATTACTGGAGACTAGTTCATTTTACTGGAGACTAGTTCATATTACTGGAGACTAGTTCATTTTACTGGAGACTAGTTCATATTACTGGAGACTAGTTCATTTTACTGGAGACTAGTTCATATTACTGGAGACTAGTTCATTTTACTGGAGACTAGTTCATATTACTGGAGATTAGTTCATTTTACTGGAGACTAGTTCATATTACTGGAGACTAGTTCATTTTACTGGAGACTAGTTCATATTACTGGAGATTAGTTCATTTTACTGGAGACTAGTTCATATTATTGGAGATTAGTTCATTTTGCTGGAGACTAGTTCATTTTACTGGAGATTAGTTCATTTTACTGGAGACTAGTTCATTTTACTGGGACCAGTTCATTTTACTGGAGATTAGTTCATTTTACTGGAGACTAGTTCATTTTACTGGAGATTAGTTCATTTTACTGGATACCAGTTCATTTTGCTGGAGACTAGTTCATCTTCAATGCAAAGTCACACAATCATAAGACTTAAAGCGGAACTTTGAGGCGTAAATCATCATTACATTAGCGATATGCCTAGACATAGTTGTCTTTTCAAGTATAATTGCTGCATTAAAGAAAAATAGAACCTTTTATGCAGGAAGGTACTGGCTGGGATCTTACAGTAGACGCTGTCTGCGCCTGTGGTGTCAGTTCCTTCTGGAGCCTTTCCACACAAAGGCATTCAACTCATCAGTCGTGGAGTTGAAGGGGACGGAGAGTGCAGACGCAGATATGTTGGCTCTGCAAGATGTCTGCGCTGTTCCCTACTGCCTGGCTGCCGAACAGGTTCTACTTTTCTTTAATGCAGAGATTATTCTTGAAAAGACAACTATGTCTAGGCATATTGGTAATGTTCAGCTGATGAAAGTTCCGCTTTAACTTTTATTTCCCAGACAAGAATTAAAAATATTCATTAACCAGGTCCAATCGCTAAGACCAAGGTTATTGCGGGTTACTAAAATTCTTCCATCTTTGATTTACACTTATTCACTCTTCGTTTTGGTTGCTTTGTTCATGATAAGAATTGCAGCATCATATAAAACTTAGACATTTTGATGTCCCCTTACCTTATTATGGCCAGAAAACCCAAATAGCCCTATGAATTTTGCTCTTGTTCCTTGGTTCAAGTGATAACATCTTCCATCAATCTTGGCAGTGTTAGCAGAACCACAGGAGACAAACTGTGCCCATTGCACATGGTAAGCTCATGCTTACTAGCAAATGTCATGTCCACCTCCATGGACCTGCGGACCTGACGTCCAGGGTTGACTGAACCCAGCAGCAAAGTCAGAATTCACATGGGCCATTAGAATTTTCTGTCACTTTCTCTCTCTTTATACAAATATTTATAATTAAGACCAATAAGTTTGATTGTTATGAAAAAGACGCACTGTAGGAAAATTCCAGGGGAGTAAAATGAGGACACTCTTACTAAAGTAGGTGACGTACATCTACACGTGGATATGAATGTGAACGCTTAGTACTAAAGACAATGGGGAACGCAGGGAGCCATACTGAATAGGATAAAGAGGTGCGATTCTTGAGCAACCAGCTGCATCATGCAGGAGAGATAAAATTGATTGAATTGGGGAGTTCAGCCTCTTTAATGCTCCAATGTGGTCAGATTGCCAGATACCACTATCGCATGATGTGAGATTGCATAATGTTGCTTCTGATATGCATATTCAAGTGGTTTCAGTAAACATGTGAGTTTTTTATTTACATGTAGTGGCTGAATCAATCAGTGCAGATCTAGCGTTACACCCCTTTTTTTGAATACAAAGAAATCTCTGGCTGGGAGCATCCTTTTGACTAAAACAAAGGCAGGGCTTTTTAAAATTAAGGACAGTAAAGTTGTGAAATTCTTTTCGCTGAGAAGCTGTGTCTGCAGATACTGTAAATCATTTAAAAAAGTATTGGATACCTTTCTAGCTGTGAACAATATAGAGAATGGTGACACTTGGCTTCAATGCAATCCAGGGTGATATCTGACTGTGTTTTGGAGTCAGGAATTATATTTTTCCCCACATGGAAATGTTTTTTTTCCCTTCCTCTGGATCAGTGGTTCTCAGTTTGATGTGCCTTGGTACCAGCTCAAGGTGCCCTACTTTTTCCATGAGGATTTTGAGAAAACTGTTAGTTGTGTTTCTAATGTATGTTTATGGGAATTATTATGAAAAAGATGTTCCTTTTCATTCTGACTGCAACCTAAGAATGATTATATATTAACCCTTTGAGTGCCAGTGGGGTACGCAACGCATTGCTCTGCAATGCGTTGCGTACCCCTCTACCACTCAAAGGGTTAATGCATTGTTCCATTCATATATCCTTGAAAAATTACCTATAAGATGTGAGGGGGCGCCCTTGAATTTCCAGATTGCATGGTAGGGGGTGCCCTGAGCAAGAAAGGTTTAAGAAGTACTGCCCTGGGTCAACAGAGGGGATATGGCAAAAGCTGAACTTGATGAACGTGGCTTTTTCCTGCCTTATCAATTATTTAACTATTAGTGTAAAAGCCTGTGTGCACGGGCCGTGAAGCAGTGAGGTTACAGCAGTACGCAGAGCAGGACCAGCCTCTTAACCCTTTGAGTGCCAGAGGGGTAATCAACGCATTGCAAAGCAATGCGTTGTGTACCCATCTGGAACTCACAGGGTTAACATTACCCAGACCTGCTCTGCATACTGCCAATACCTCACTGTTCCTCGGGATTGCACCGCCTCACTCACGCGATGCAATCATGCGCAGTAGAGATTGGCCAAACGCAGGTAGTCTCTACTGAGCATGACTGCATCGTGACAAACTTTCTGGCCTTTTATTATATAAGATGTCACTTTAAGAAAGGACCGGTTGTGTGCTGCGGGGGGACTGGAACAGCACTGGCCATACCCACAGCTCTACATGTAGGTGTGTCCTGTACAGCCAAGGCACTTTTCCTCAAAATGCAGCTCTCTAGGCAGTTGCCTTCTCTGTCTAATAGGAAGTGTGTCCCTGAAGGGTTCCACCCATATCTGTAATTCTGATATAGTCCGGAAATGAACACAAAATTATTTTTCTCCCCTCCTTTGCCTTTTTCTTGCATGTATATTTTTCTTTATTTATATGGTGCCACACAGTGTACGCAGCTCCTTACAATAGACGTATGTTACAATAAATAAAAGGTTATAAAATACATTTCGAATTAATAGAAACAATAGGAGAGAGGCCCCTGCCCAAACGATCTGACAGTCTAAATGGGTAATAGGAGACAACAGGGAATAAGGGTGTCAAGTGCTGAGATTATCCAAAGGTAGTGCATGTTCCTAGTGCACCAGAAGATAGGATTCCAGGGTAGACTAAGGGCGAGATGCTCAGAAAGTGGTGGTAACTGAAATTGTCTGTAATCAGAATAATAAAGTTCTTACTTTGCGATCCGTCAATTTTCAGACATGTTTCCGTCATTTTTTGCATCCAATTCCGCCATCTCCACCAAAGGGAAAAAGCCGTCTTAAAAGTGGTGTGGTTTAATCTTCCGTCATAATGTAAGACATTTTCAGAAAAAATATTCGTTTGAACATCATTTTTATGTCTGATTAACGTCATTTTTTACAGACATAATAAAAATGGTCTAAACTTGGAGAAGAAAAATTTGTTTCAAAGACAAAAAAAGTCTTTGTTTCTTTGAAAATTTTCGTTTCAAAGACAAAATGAAAGACAATTTTTAAGATCAGAATTTTTAACGGCAATGTTCAATGAGGTCTTCTTATCGTCTTTTTAAATTCTTTAGATGAATTTTCAAACGTGACGGATTTACTTCTGAAAATACTGTCCTCCTTTTACCACCAACTCATGATCCGACAAGTTTTTCATTATGACGACTTTTTGAACATCTCACCCTAAAAGACAGAGGAGATTGTTCTAGATGTAGGGAGAGGGGTATGGAGTTCCAGAGGTAGGGAGCAGAAAGCGAGAAAGGTTTGAGATGGGAGAGGGCATAGGATGTGGATGGTGCAACAAGAAGGGCGTTGTGTGCTGAGTGAAGGAGGCGGCCAGGAACATAAGAGGAGATGAGGGACGAGATGTAAGGAGGGGTAGCAGTGTGGAGAGCATTAAAGGAGCAGTAAACTTTTTTTTTTTATAAAAAATATATATTGTAGGGATTTTCCTATTGAGTAAAATAAGGATACTCCCACTGCCAAGAGATTCATATTTCCAGAGTTATTACAGTTTAAACCCATGTTTTTTTACATTAGCAGTGCCCTCTAGTGGTCAAATTCTAATTATATTTCCTGTTAGATTCTAATGGAGAGGAAAATGAGGAAAGTCAGAGACATACAGTTCTCCATAGAATAGGGTTGCCACCTTTTCATCAAAAAAATACGGGCCATGTCATTCCCTCCATAGACGTAACATTGGACAGAAGCCAATTTTTTACCGGCCTGCCGGTAAAATACTGGCTGGGTGGCAACCCTACCATAGTATGTGATAGAAACTGCTGAGTCACTTCCTGTCAGAACTATCAGGAAGTAAACACAGTGAATTCACTTCCTGTCAGTTAGAACTATCAGGAAGTAAACAGGGTAAATTCACTTCCTGTCTGTTAGAACTATCAGGAAGTAAACACAGTAAATTCACTTCCTGTCAGTTAGAACTATCAGGAAGTAAACACAGTAAATTCACTTCCTGATTATTTAAACTGCTATAAATCTTGAATAAAACATCTGACAGCGATGGGAGCGACCTTGTTTTATTCACCAGGAAATGCTCTGTAAAATATGTGTTTTCATAAAAAAAAGTTTACTTCTCCTTTAAAGGTGAGAAAAAGGACTTTGTAAGTGATGAGTTCCTGTATAGGGAGCCATGACAGATGACTGCTTTCCTGTATGTCACCTTGTCACCAACTATCACTTTACTCTTTCTTTCTTTCTTTCTTTCTTTTTCCCCACATTCATCCCTTCTGAATCTCTACAGGTGCTGCTATTGGACGCCTCTTTGGGGAAACCGTTGCTTATCTCTTCCCTGGAGGAATCTCCTCCGATGGCATAATTAACCCCATCATACCTGGAGGCTATGCACTGGCAGGTGAGAAGTCACGATCTCTGTCCCTCATCCACAGGTCACTAATGATGTCCATAGTAACGACCTTTATTACTGAAGCTTCTGACAGCGAATCTGGTAACACAGAAACTTAGTCAGCATTAAAGGGATAGTCATGTTTCACAAAAAAGCAGCTCTGATTAATCTTCATAGTATTTGGGACATGGAGAGTTGTAGTTCAATAGTAATTGATTGATAAAGTATCCCCCTCCCGCCCCTTTTAACTAGTGTAAGCCGCCCTCCCTTGACAGGTTTTTCAGGTTTTTCCTTATGATCACTGAAGATTGTCCCTCTCTGTGATCCATCAGGACAGTCTTGCTGCTCTGAGGTGAGCAGTGTTACATTAGGTAAAAGGGATGGGAGGGGGATACTTTATCATTCAATTACTCTTGAACTACAACTCTGACAGAATTGAAATAACAGTCTCCATGGCCCAAATACTATTAAGATTAATTGGAGCTGCTTTTATTGTAAAACATTACTATCCTTTTAACTATCCTCTATGTGCCTGAAGAAGCTACACTCCACAAAACGTTGTCCTTTAGTATATCACTAATAAACGTAATATCATTGATAATAAAGTTTATCCACCTATGCATTCTCCCCCTTTCCCTGCTTTACATTACCCAGGAGCAGCAGCATACTCTGGCGCAGTGACCCACACTCTCTCCACTGCGCTGTTGGCGTTTGAAGCTACGGGTCAGATTGCTCACATCCTCCCGGTGATTCTCTCTGTGCTGGTTGCCAACGCCATTGCCCAGAAGTTCCAACCATCCTTCTATGATGGGACAATTATTGTGAAGAAGCTTCCGTACCTTCCTCGGATCCGCAGCCGGCACATCAAGTGAGAGAATTGCCCCTCCAAACATACACACATGATGACAGGTGCTGTCTGACCATACAATAAGCCTTATGTACAAAGTCAAAATGGAGTCATTCTTGGGTAAAAAATGAACTGTCGGAGACAAATAAAAATGCCCCAAATCCCTGTTTATTTAAATTGCGATTTAACCCCTTGAATGTTAGAGAGATCCCAAACGCATTACTTTTGAAAGTCATTGGAAACCCATCTAGTATTCAGGGGCTTTAAAGGGCTTTTTTGCACTCATTGAATGACACTACTGTGATGTCTTTAAAAAAAAACAATATCTTTATTTTATTTAAACATACTAGAACTGGAGAAAGTACAGCGAAGAGCAACAAAATTAATTAAGGGAATGGAGGACTTGACGTAAGGGAACGACTAGACAAACTTGGTTTATTTACTCTAGAGAAGAGATGACTAAGAGGAGACCTTATCACATTGTACAAGTATATGAGAGGTCAATACAAGGATCTCTGCGGTGAACTATTTATTCAAAGGCCTGATCAGGTGACCAGGGGACACCCCTAGAGATTAGAGGAAAGGAGATTTCAACTTCAACAAAGGAAGGGTTTTTTTTACAGTAAGGTCTGTTAAATTATGGAATTCATTGCCCAGGCTTGTGGTAATGGCAGATACAACGGATACAGTTAAGAGATGATTAGATACATTTCTTTCAAGAGGGAACGTACAGGGTTATACTGTGTATTAGTAGGCAAAACAAGAAGTTCTGATAAAGGATGACTTATTTGGCAGCAGGAAAGCTTATAAAATTCTCATTTCTCTGCATGATGAGGCAATGGTTGAACTTGATGTCTTTTTTTTTCAACCTAATTTACTCTGTAACCAGTGGCGTAACAATAGGGGTCGCAGGGGTCGCACCTGAGACCGGGCCCGTCACTCTCAGGGGCCCGGCCGCCCCCTGCGACCCCCTCGCCACCCGCCCGCAGCACAGCCGACATCCCGGAGGCCAGCGCTCTAGTAATGCACTCTGCATTACTAAGGACCGCGCGGGAGCTTGTCACACACACCGCTAGACCACCAGGAGGTAGGAGGACGGGGGTCAGTAGGGGCAATGTGGCGATGGGGGTATTGTGGAGATTGGGGGGAAATGTGGAGCATGAGGGGCATTGTGGAGATTGGGGGAAAATGTGGAGAATGAGGGGCATTGTGGAGATTGGGGGGAAATGTGGAGCATGAGGGGCATTGTGGAGATTGGGGGGGAAATGTGGAGCATGAGGGGCATTGTGGAGATTGGGGGGGAAATGTGGAGCATGAGGGGCATTGTGGAGATTGGGGGGAAATGTGGAGCATGAGGGGCATTGTGATGGGGGCATTGTGGAGATTGGGGGGAAATGTGGAGCATGAGGGGCATTGTGATGGGGGCATTGTGGAGATTGGGGGGAAATGTGGAGAATGAGGGGCATTGTGGAGATTGGGGGGAAATGTGGAGCATGAGGGGCATTGTGATGGGGGCATTGTGGAGATTGGGGGGAAATGTGGAGAATGAGGGGCATTGTGGAGATTGGGGAGAAATGTGGAGCATGAGGGGCATTGTGATGGGGGCATTGTGGAGATTGGGGGGAAATGTGGAGAATGAGGGGCATTGCGATGGGGGCATTGTGGAAGGGGCAATGTGGAGGGGGCCAATGTGGTTGAGGGGGGCCAATGTGGCCGGAGGGGGGCCCGTGGCAATTCTTGCACCAGGGCCCCGTGGATTCTAGTTACGCCTCTGTATGTAACTATGTAACTATGTAACACTTAGGACATGAAGATTTATTTGTTTTCTTGAAAGACTCACCACATGGATAGAACCTTAGTCTTGGCTTGGCTGTCTAATGCCTTTTGTGTGGGTCCCTATGTTTGCTCATAGACTCCTTCAAAGGCATGAGACACTACAGCTAATCAACACCTGGATCTAAATACACCCAATGACTGCTATATAGATATACCACATTCAACACTAACAGTTTCTTATTTCCCCAAATGGAGACTCATGTGAAACTTGTTAGACAGCTGAGATTAGTCTTTCAGGAAGACCACTGCATGTCTCTCTGTCCTAGGTGTTTGTTTAAAAAGTAAGCAAATTGTTTTTAAAGACATCATTGAAGTATTGTTCAAGGAGTGTCTAAATTTTGCTATATGCTGGAGAGAAACGAGTTTCCCAGATACCAACACAAACAAAATGGAGCCTAATTGAGGATAGGTGACTAAAACGTTATTATATTGCAAGAAAATATTGGTTAAATACTATCGTCTTTGAGCTGGCATTTTTGTTGACTTTCTTGAATCTTTATTTATCACCTCTGGTGAAAATGGTTCACTGCAGAATGACTTCCCTTTATCTTTATACATAAGGACCAAAGACACGTATTTATGGATTCAGTGAACGCTGCCACGTCTTGACTGACCCACCACAGAATTACACATTCACAACACACACAGTCACATAATGAGACTCTTAGTAACTCACTGTTCACTGGCAAACCCACCTCCTGTGGGAGAGGACCCACATTAGATTCCTAAAGAGGTGGACCGCAGGAGAGGACCCACACTAGATTCCTAAAGAGCTGGACTGCAGGAGAGGACCCACACTGGATTCCTAAAGAGCTGGACTTCAGGAGAGGACCCACACTGGATTCCTAAAGAGCTGGACTGCAGGAGAGGACCCACACTGGATTCCTAAAGAGATGGACTGCAGGAGAGAACCACACTGGATTCCTAAAGAGCTGAACCGCAGGAGAGGACCCACACTTTATTCCTAAAGATCTGAACCGCAGGAGAGGACCCACTTTGGATTCCTACAGAGGTGGACTGCAGGAGAGGACCCACACTGGATTCCTAAAGAGCTGGACCGCAGGAGAGGACCCACACTGGATTCCTAAAGAGCTGGACTGCAGGAGAAGACCCATACTGGATTACCAAAGAGCTGGACCACTGTAGTTTTAGGAATACTCCTGTTTTTGTAAAATGATTTCAGCCAAAATCACCACTCCTTAAAAGTACATGTTTAAAATAAGCGAACAGGTCATCAAGGGGGCAATGTCTATGAGTAAGTCACCTGCTATGGCACTAAACACGTATGATGATTTTGTGGACCAGAAATTCATTCTCCTTTTTTCATCTCCTTCCGATGGCCTGTAGACTTTTATAATGTTTTGTAATGAAGCTTGATCTTTTAAGGATCTGTGATATGGCCTCTTTTTCAGATTTCTGTCCTTCTGGATATGTTGTTGTTCTTCTAAGGGCTAAAATCCCCACACCGAAGACACATACATCAGGGAGCGAACATTTTCTTTTGGATTGTAATTTAATCAGCATGGAGATTTCTATCACAAAACTTGCGTTATCATGGCCTCTTAGGAATGCACTAACCACAATCAACCACACAAACACAATGACCAGTGAGAAGCAACCACACAACCACAATGACCAGAGAGAAACTACCACACAAACACACTGACCAGTAAGAAATAACCACAATGACCAGAGAGGAACTATCACATTGACCAGTAAGAAATAACCACAATGACCAGAGAGAAACTACCACACAAACACGATGACCAGTAAGAAATAACCACAATGACCAGAGAGAAACAACCACAATGACCAGTCCACCTTACAGCACAACATACAAACACACAGCAAAGCATCATGCATGTGATCCTGTGTATGTCAGTGTGTTCTTGTGTATCTTAATATGACCCTGTGTATGTCAGTGTGATCCTGTGTATGTCAATGTGATCCCATGTATCCTCATATGACCCTGTGTATGTCAGTGGGATCTTGTGTATGTCAGTGGGATCTTGTGTATGTCAGTGGGATCTTGTGTATGTCAGTGGGACCCTGTGTATCTCAGTGTGACCCTGTGTATCTCAGTGTGATCTTGTGTATCTCAATGTGATCCTGTGTATCTTCATGTGACCCTGTGTATGTCAGTGTGATCCTGTGTTCCTCAGTGTGACCCTGTGTATCTACGTGAGATCCTGTCTCCATGTCATTGTGTATATCTCCATATGATCCTGTGTCTCTCTCCAAGTGTGCATCATTTCTTCCCTTCCCCACAGCTCCTACAAGGTGAAAACGGAGGAGTTTATGAGCACAGATCTCACCCTCCTGCCCAGGGAAGCCGGATTTGAAGATGTGTTGAAGGTGATCACTTCGACTGAAGACACTGAGTTCCCCGTGGTGGACAGTACAGGTAACGTGACATTATTATTATTACGCATCACATGACATCCAGGTTTAACGATGGAAATACATTAGCACTGCAGTATCCAAAAGGACTTGGTTCTTGTTTATGATTATATCAGGACTCAAAATTTCCACACGCTACTAGCCAATGGCGAGTGAAAATTTTGCCCTGGCGAGTAGAAATTCAGCCCTGGCGAGTAGAAATTCAGCCCTGGTGGGTATGTTATGGCTTGCAATGGCGAGTAACTTTTCAGGTCTGGCTAGTAGCAAAGGACTTAAAATTATAAGCCCTGATTATATTGGACGTTTTCCTTAAAACTAAGGCCTGAATTACACTGCAAATGATCACTTTATCACTGGCAAATTCTCCCGTAGACTTCAGTAGGAATCAGTAGGTTGTGTGCTCCTCATCTGTGCTAAGCACTGTCACATTCTGAGTTTTGGGTATGTTCAGAGCAACCCCAGTCTCCCTGCTGGTGAAACTCACTCCTGGATTATTGCCCCAATTTTATTTCTATACTATATGTATCTCAGGGCTTGCAACATACACACAACGCACACACAACACAATACATACTCACCACACCCCACAACACACAAAACACACACACGGACAAAACAAACACCCAACACCCCAAACAAACACCCACAATACACACACACACACACACAGACAAAACACACACACAATACACAAGCTAGATAAGAACCATTCGACACATCCAGTCTCAACCCTTATTTGGTCCATGATCTTGTCTTATGTACAGGACAGCCTAATGCCTATCCCATGCATGCTTACATCCCCTCACTGTATTAACCTCTACCACTTCTGCTGTTAGGCTATTCTACTTATCTACCGCCCTGTCAGTGAAGTAAAACTGTCTTACATTACATCTAAACCTGTGTCCCTCTAGTTTTAGACTATGGCCTCTTGTCCTAAGATTTCTACTCCTTCAAAATGTACTTCCCTCCTGTACTTTGTTGAATCCCTTGAATCCCCATGTATGTGAATGTGTCTGTCATATCCCCTCTCTCTCTTCTCTCCTCCAAGCTATACATGTTCAGATCCTTTAGTCTATCCTGATATTTCTTTTCCTGTAAACCAGTCACCATTTTAGTAGCCCTTCTCTGAATTCTCTCTAGAGTATCTATATCCTTCTGGAGATGTGGTCTCCAGTACTGTACACAATACTCTATAGTATCTATATCTTTCTGGAGATGGGGTCTCCGGTACTGTACACTATACTCTAGTGTATCTATATCCTTCTGGAGATGGGGTCTCCGGTACTGTACACAATACTCTAGAGTATCTATATCCTTCTGGAGATGGGGTCTCCGGTACTGTACACAATACTCTAGAGTATCTATATCCTTCTGGAGATGGGGTCTCCGGTACTGTACACAATACTCTAGAGTATCTCTATCCTTCTGGAGATGGGGTCTCCAGTACTGTACACAATACTCTAGAGTATCTATATCCTTCTGGAGATGGGGTCTCCTGTACTGTACACAATACTCTTGAGTATCTATATCCTTCTGGAGATGGGGTCTCCTGTACTGTACACAATACTCTAGAGTATCTATATCCTTCTGGAGATGGGGTCTCCAGTACTGTACACAATACTCTAGAGTATCTATATCCTTCTGGAGATGGGGTCTCCTGTACTGTACACAATACTCTAGTGTATCTATATCCTTCTGGAGATGGGGTCTCCTGTACTGTACACAATACTCTAGAGTATCTATATCCTTCTGGAGATGGGGTCTCCAGTACTGTACACAATACTCTAGAGTATCTATATCCTTCTGGAGATGTGGTCTCCAGTACTGTACACAATACTCTAGAGTATCTATATCCTTCTGGAGATGGGGTCTCCTGTACTGTACACAATACTCTAGTGTATCTATATCCTTCTGGAGATGGGGTCTCCAGTACTGTACACAATACTCTAGAGTATCTATATCCTTCTGGTGATGGGGTCTCCAGTACTGTACACAATACTCTATAGTATCTATATCCTTCTGGAGATGGGGTCTCCTGTACTGTACACAATACTCTATAGTATCTGTAACCTTCTGGAGATGGGGTCTCCGGTACTGTACACAATACTCTACAGTATCTATATCCTTCTGGAGATGGGGTCTTCAGTACTCTACACAATACTCTAGGGGAGGTCTAACTAGAGATCTGTAGAGTGACATGACCACTTCCCTGTATCTGAGGTTGTGATAAGCCTCACTCTATGAATAGGAGCTGAGAAGTCATTAATGAGAGGTTTCCAGTCTTCGTGGTCATATAAATTAAAATATTAAAATATATATGCTTAAGTTCTGTCTTTTTCTATTTAATCAATTTATTTCCACCTAACAGTGTTATGAAATGACAGCCGTCAGCGTATAGGTTCACCTCAAGCTTCTTATCCCACCCCCTGCTAGAGATGAAGTTGTCAGTGTCAGCTTCATTCTTATTGGCTGTGCAATTGAATGTGGCATCTCCAGGGGAATTTAATGCAAGGATGTACCTGGTCACTTCTGATGTGACAATGCTTATATATATGTGTATTATACAAATAAAGGTCTAGCAAGTTTTTCAGTGCTAACACACTGCTTCATCAAGGATCAAGGTTTCGTCCTTGTCTTTGATTACGAAGTGGATTAGCACTGCGAAACACGTTAGACCTGTATTTGTATTAATCCCATATATAAGAGCATTGTCACATCAGGAGTTAAGGAAGATTTAGCTCAGTGCCAAGAAGGTCTTCCACGTATTACAGAACATGCTGAGCTACCCGAGACGGGTGAATATCTCCACCTGCTGGTTTTGTCAGATTTATTTCTGACCCTCATGTTTGTGAGTCCCACACAATTTCCTCTTTGGCAGCTTTGTATTATGTATTTACACTGTTGGGTGCCCTATTGTGTTTTTTGTTTTTGTATGATCTTGTGTACAGGGTTGGATATTTTTTCTCTGCAGAAGGATTTAGATAAACTGAGTGAATGGGTTGAAAAGTGGTGGATATCATTTAATGTAGATAAATGTAAGGTTATACATCTGGGCTGTAGAAACAAACACACTATATATCTATATATATAAAGGAGAAAACCTGTGTCCCCAGCCACACACACCCAGGGGTGGCAGTAAGGAAGAGCTATTCATGACTCCTCCCTACTGCCATTGCACAACATACACAGGGTCGTGGCTTTCGCGCTTGCCCATAAACTGTGTTGTTAACTGTTTGAGTGCCAGTGGGGGTATACAGTGCATTGCAGAGCAATGCATTGCGTTCCTCTCTACCATTCAAGGGTTACAGTTTTGAGCACCTTCACCAAGGTTGGAATGGGCTACAAGACCATCACCAAGGAGCTTGGTGAGAAGGTGACAACAGTTGGGTGTGATTATTCACAAATA
>CM074724.1:397854326-397903216 GCA_037306005.1 Rhinophrynus dorsalis | reverse complement strand
TGCCTGTATAAAAAGAGGTGTAGAAGCAAGTATTGCTAATATTATCCTGTCTCTGTATAAATCCTTGGTTAGGCCTCATTTAGAATATGGAATATAGTTTTGGGCACCAGTTCTTAAAAAACACCTTATTGAACTGGAAAAAGTGTAGAGACGTTCAACAAATCTGATAAAGGGATTGGAGGATCTGAGTTATAAAGAGAGACTAGCCAAACTGGGTTTGTTTACATTAGAGAAGAGACATCTAAGGGGTGATATGATTACCATTTACACTTATATTCAAGGTCAATACAAATAACTATCCAATTAATTATTTACGCAAAGAGCTGAGCTAAGAACAAGAGGTCGTCCATTAAAGGGATAGTAACGGTTGATTGTAACTTCATTTAATATTGTAGATATTCAAAAAATAAATCAATTGAAAAAAAAAACATTATCCCGTCTCTCAAACCTTTATAGTTTGAGAGATATAAGATGATAAAGTTCCCTCTCCCACCCCTTTCACAGACCTCAGTGCTATAGCTGACAGCATGAGATTCTGGTCCCGGAACCAGCTGGCGGCTCTTCAGCAGAGCGGAAATAGCGATATCCAGGGGAGGGCTGGCAACTTGTGGCCCAGGGGGCAAATACATTCAAGTGGCCCATTTCTATTATCGTTCCAGCCCACCCCCCTTTTGTTAATTTTAAAATTTACATTAATGTTGTGACGTAAGTCAAGTGATACCACATAGCTTACAGTTGAAATGGGGCTACACTAGTGCGCTCCTACAAATCTTACAATTTAAGTAAAGTTTATCTAGTGTTACTATAGAGCTTACAAGGGAAATGGTTTGTTACTAGATTAGCTCAATTTGGATTGTAAGCTCTGTGGTATCATTTATGTAACACCATTTCAACTGTAAGCTCTGTGGTATCACTAGTGTAGCTCCATTTACAGCAGCAATCGGGAGATTTAGTGAGGTGCAGTGGCCTACCACTCAGACATATCACCAGCCCAGGGGCAATTGCCCCCCTGCCCCCCAGGCCAGCCCTCCCCTGGCGATATCTAGAAAGAAATACTTCATTGAAGCAGTCTACAAAGTGTGCTTGCAAACCAGACACTCTTTGTAGACCGTTCCAACGAAGTATTTATTTCTACATATCGCTATTTTGGCTCTGCTGAAGAGCCTCCGGGCTGTAAAATGACCAGAATCTCTTGCTGTCAGCTAGTGCACTGACATCTATGAAAGGGGGGGGGGGACTTAAGCAAACTATAAAGGTTTGAGAGACAGGACTTACATCAATTGATTTCTTTTTTAAATACCTACAATATTAAACAAAGTTACAATAAACCATTACTTTTCCTTTAAGACTAGTGGAAAGGCGCTTTTGACTAAAGGCAGAGATTTTTTACTGTAAGGGTGGTAAATTTATAGAATTCTTTGCCTTGGGATGCTGTGCTTGCAGATACTGTAACTGCTTTAAAAAAGTAATGGATACCTTTCTAGCTCACAACTATGTTTAGAATTATATCGGTTGGTTTCCAAAGCAGATAGGATGTTGATCCAGGGGTATATGTGACTGCCATATTGAATCAGGTAGGATTTTTCTTTACCCAGCTGGAAATGGCTTCAATGTTTGTTTGTGTTTTACCTTCCTCTGGATCGACACGGGTGATTTGTCATGGGCTAAACTTGGACACGTCTTTTTTTACTGTCTCATCATCTGTTATTTTATTTTACATTTTTTCATGTTAGAGGGACTTAAAATTCCCACTGATTTATTACTTTGTTTGTGAAGCTTGTAATGAAGGTCAAGGTCTAAGGCAGTTCATTTTGTGTAATTACTACCCACCTCTTTTCTGTTCAGGAATTCTGTTATCTTGTCTTTGTCAATTTACAGGCAATATTGCACTATTACTACTTCTAAGACAACAACACATTGCTTCACTGGGTTAATCATCCCCTCATGTCTGTTCACTTGCAAATGTCCTCCTCTTACAGAGTCACAGATTTTGGTGGGGACTGTCAAGAGGTTGGAGCTGGTCCATTACTTGGAAACACACGAGTCCCAACAGCACCCAAAGAAAAGAGAGGATAAGGTGGGGAACACTGGTGAATTCTAGTACAGGAAAAGCTTAGTATAGACTGAGGTTAATAGAGAGTATGGTTAGTACAGAATGAGGCTAGTATCATGTGAGATTAGTATAGGATAGGGTTAGTACTGTATATAGACTGAGGTTAGTATAGTATAGGGTTAGTACTGTATAAGGCTAGTATAGACTGAGGGGATAGTATAGAATAGGGTTAGTATAGTATAAGGCTAGTATAGACTGAGGTTAGTAGAGATAGGGTTAGTACAGAATTAGGTTAGTATAGACTGAGGTTAGTATAGACAGGGTTAGTACAGAACTAGGATAGTATAGGCTGAGGTTAGTATATATAGGGTTAGTACAGAATTAGGTTAGTATAGACTGAGGGTATAGTATAGAATAGGGTTAGTACTGTATAAGGTTAGTATAGACTGAGGTTAGTACAGACAGGGTTAGTACAGAATTAGGTTAGTATAGACTGAGGTTAGTATAGACAGGGTTAGTACAGAATTAGGATAGTATAGGCTGAGGTTAATAGAATAGGTTTAGTACTGTATATGGCTAGTATAGACTTAGGTTAGTATGGAATAGGGTTAGTACAGAATTAGGATATTATAGACTGAGGGTATTATAGATAGAGTTAGTACTGTATATGTTTACTATAGACTGAGGTTAGTATAGACTGATGTTAGTATAGAATATGGTTAGTACTGTATAAGGCTAGTATAAACTGAGGTTAGTATGGAATAGGGCTTATACAGTATGAGGTGAGGTTAATATAGACTGAGGTTAGTATAGATATGAGGTTAGTATGGAATAGGATTAGTACTGAATAAGGCTAGTATAGACTGAGGTCAGTGTAGAATAGGGTTAGAATAGAACAGGGTTTATACAGTATGAGGAGAGGTTAGTAAAGACTGAGGTTAGCACAAAATGACATTAGTATAACATTTGTTTAGTATGGATTATGGTCTATCTATCTATCTATCTATCTATCTATCTATCTATCTATCTATCTATCTATCTATGTGTGTGCATATATATATATAGTATACAATTAGATCAGTATAAAATAAGGTTATATGGAAAAGCAGACTATACACATAAGAACAAGCCTCGTTCTCACAATCATTGTCTAATTGTGAAGCCCAATAATGCATCTCTCTACAGTAGTTCCTATAATACTGTAATATAATAATTTATTGTGAAACTGTAATACTGTATTCCCCTTTATATTGTGCTACTGTATTACTGTATTTCCTGTTACACTGTGCTACTGTATTACTGTATTTCCCGTTACACTGTGCTACTGTATTACTGTATTTCCCGTTACACTGTGCTACTGTATTACTGTATTTCCCGTTACACTGTTCTACTGTATTAGTGTATTTCCCGTTACACTGTGCTACTGTATTACTGTATTTCCCGTTACACTGTTCTACTGTATTACTGTATTTCCCATTACACTGTTCTACTGTATTACTGTATTTCCTGTTATATTGTGCTACTGTGTTACTGTATTTCCCATTACATTGCTCTACTGTATTACTGTATTTCCTGTTATATTTTGCTACTGTATTACTGTATTTCCCGTTACACTGTTCTACTGTATTACTGTATTTCCTGTTACATTGTGCTACTGTATTACTGTATTTCCCATTATATTGTTGTAGTGTACTTCTGAGCCACATACTAGATAAGAAAGTACAAATAAGGTATAATAACTTGGGCTACATATGAACCTTCTTATAAAGGCCACTGACCAGTTGTGTCTCTCCACCTGATTCCCCTGTAGACCTTGTCAGAAGGGAACCTCGGTGACGAATGCAGCATTGAGCCAGTCACTTTCCAGCTCTCCACATGGACCTCCCTACACCAGGTAAGTACCTCACTCCCTCCACCATTTAAGTACCTGGTCTAGAATTCTACTTCTCTACACAAGGACTTCCCTACGCCATGTAATTACCTGCTCTAGAATCCCACTTCTCTACACAAGAACGTCCCTACGCCATGTAATTACCTGCTCTAGAATCCCACTTCTCTACACAAGGACGTCCCTACGCCATGTAATTACCTGCTCTAGAATCCCACTTCTCTACACAAGGACGTCCCTACGCCATGTAATTACCTGCTCTAGAATCCCACTTCTCTACACAAGGACGTCCCTACGCCATGTAATTACCTGCTCTAGAATCCCACTTCTCTACACAAGGACGTCCCTACGCCATGTAATTACCTGCTCTAGAATCCCACTTCTCTACACAAGGACTTCCCTACACCATGTAATTACCTGCTCTAGAATCCCACTTCTCTACACAAGGACTTCCCTACACCATGTAATTACCTGCTCTAGAATCCCACTTCTCTACACAAGGACTTCCCTACACCATGTAATTACCTGCTCTAGAATCCCACTTCTCTACACAAGGACTTCCCTACACCATGTAATTACCTGCTCTAGAATCCCACTTCTCTACACAAGGACTTCCCTACACCATGTAATTACCTGCTCTAGAATCCCACTTCTCTACACAAGGACTTCCCTACACCATGTAATTACCTGCTCTAGAATCCCACTTCTCTACACAAGGACTTCCCTACACCATGTAATTACCTGCTCTAGAATCCCACTTCTCTACACAAGGACTTCCCTACACCATGTAATTACCTGCTCTAGAATCCCACTTCTCTACACAAGGACTTCCCTACACCATGTAATTACCTGCTCTAGAATCCCACTTCTCTACACAAGGACTTCCCTACACCATGTAATTACCTGCTCTAGAATCCCACTTCTCTACACAAGGACTTCCCTACACCATGTAATTACCTGCTCTAGAATCCCACTTCTCTACACAAGAACTTCCCTACACCATGTAACTACCTGCTCTAGAATTCCACTTCTCTACACAAGAACTTCCCTCTACCATGTAATTACCTGGTCTAGAATCCCACTTCTCTACACAAGAACTTCCCTACACCATGTAATTACCAGCTGTAGAATCCCACTTCTCTACACAAGAACTTCCCTACACCATGTAATTACCTGGTCTAGAATCCCACTTCTCTACACAAGAACTTCCCTACACCATGTAACTACCTGCTCTAGAATCCCACTTCTCTACACAAGAACTTCCCTACACCATGTAATTACCTGCTCTAGAATTCCACTTCTCTACACAAGGACTTCCCTACACCATGTAATTACCAGCTCTAGAATTCCACATCTCTACACAAGAACTTCCCTACACCATATAATTACCTGCTCTAGAATCCCACTTCTCTACACAAGGACTTCCCTACATCATGTAATTACCAGCTCTAGAATTCCACTTCTCTACACAAGGACTTCCCTACACTATGTAATTACCAGCTCTAGAATTCCACTTCTCTACACAAGGACTTCCCCACACCATGTAATTACCAGCTCTAGAATCCCACTTCTCTACACAAGGACTTCCCCACACCATGTAATTACCAGCTCTAGAATCCCACTTCTCTACACAAGGACTTCCCCACACCATGTAATTACCTGCTCTAGAATCCCACTTCTCTACACAAGGACTTCCCTACACCATGTAATTACCTGCTCTAGAATCCCACTTCTCTACACAAGGACTTCCCTACACCATGTAATTACCTGCTCTAGAATCCCACTTCTCTACACAAGGACTTCCCTACACCATGTAATTACCTGCTCTAGAATCCCACTTCTCTACACAAGGACTTCCCTACACCATGTAATTACCTGCTCTAGAATCCCACTTCTCTACACAAGGACTTCCCTACACCATGTAATTACCTGCTCTAGAATCCCACTTCTCTACACAAGGACTTCCCTACACCATGTAATTACCTGCTCTAGAATCCCACTTCTCTACACAAGGACTTCCCTACACCATGTAATTACCTGCTCTAGAATCCCACTTCTCTACACAAGGACTTCCCTACACCATGTAATTACCTGCTCTAGAATCCCACTTCTCTACACAAGGACTTCCCTACACCATGTAATTACCTGCTCTAGAATCCCACTTCTCTACACAAGGACTTCCCTACACCATGTAATTACCTGCTCTAGAATCCCACTTCTCTACACAAGAACTTCCCTACACCATGTAACTACCTGCTCTAGAATTCCACTTCTCTACACAAGAACTTCCCTCTACCATGTAATTACCTGGTCTAGAATCCCACTTCTCTACACAAGAACTTCCCTACACCATGTAATTACCAGCTGTAGAATCCCACTTCTCTACACAAGAACTTCCCTACACCATGTAATTACCTGGTCTAGAATCCCACTTCTCTACACAAGAACTTCCCTACACCATGTAACTACCTGCTCTAGAATCCCACTTCTCTACACAAGAACTTCCCTACACCATGTAATTACCTGCTCTAGAATTCCACCTCTCTACACAAGAACTTCCCTACACCATGTAATTACCAGCTCTAGAATTCCACTTCTCTACACAAGGACTTCCCTACACCATGTAATTACCTGCTCTAGAATTCCACTTCTCTACACAAGAACTTCCCTACACCATGTAATTACCAGCTCTAGAATTCCACATCTCTACTCAAGAACTTCCCTACACCATATAATTACCTGCTCTAGAATCCCACTTCTCTACACAAGGACTTCCCTACACCATGTAATTACCAGCTCTAGAATTCCACTTCTCTACACAAGGACTTCCCTACACTATGTAATTACCAGCTCTAGAATTCCACTTCTCTACACAAAGACTTCCCCACACCATGTAATTACCAGCTCTAGAATCCCACTTCTCTACACAAGGACTTCCCTACACCATGTAATTACCAGCTCTAGAATTCCACTTCTCTACACAAGGACTTCCCTACACCATGTAATTACCTGCTCTAGAATTCCACTTCTCTACACAAGAACTTCCCTACATCATGTAATTACCTGCTCTAGAATTCCACTTCTCTACACAAGGACTTCCCTACACCATGTAATTACCTGCTCTAGAATTCCACTTCTCTACACAAGGACTTCCCTACACCATGTAATTACCAGCTCTAGAATTCCACTTCTCTACACAAGGACTTCCCTACACCATGTAATTACCAGCTCTAGAATTCCACTTCTCTACACAAGAACTTCCCTACACCATGTAATTACCTGCTCTAGAATCCCACTTCTCTACACAAGGACTTCCCTACACCATGTAATTACCAGCTCTAGAATTCCACTTCTCTACACAAGAACTTCCCTACACCATGTAATTACCTGCTCTAGAATTCCACTTCTCTACACAAGGACTTCCCTACACCATGTAATTACCAGCTCTAGAATTCCACTTCTCTACACAAGAACTTCCCTACACCATGTAATTACCTGCTCTAGAATCCCACTTCTCTACACAAGGACTTCCCTACACCATGTAATTACCTGCTCTAGAATCCCACTTCTCTACACAAGGACTTTCCTACACCATGTAATTACCTGCTCTAGAATCCCACTTCTCTACACAAGAACTTCCCTACACCATGTAACTACCTGCTCTAGAATCCCACTTCTCTACACAAGAACTTCCCTACACCATGTACTTACCTGCTCTAGAATTCCACTTCTCTACACAAGAACTTCCCTACACCATGTACTTACCTGCTCTAGAATTCCACTTCACTACACAAGAACTTCCCTACGCCATGTAATTACCTGCTCTAGAATTCCACTTATCTACACAAGAACTTCCCTACGCCATGTAATTACCTGCTCTAGAATTCCACTTCTCTACACAAGAACTTCCCTAGGCCATGTAATTACCTGCTCTAGAATCCCACTTCTCTACACAAGAACGTCCCTACACCATGTAATTACCTGCTCTAGAATCCCACTTCTCTACACAAGGACTTCCCTACACCATGTAATTACCTGCTCTAGAATTCCACCTCTCTACACAAAGACCTCCTGACATGGGGTACGTTCTGTCTCTATTGCACTTGTCCTCTACACAGAGACACCTATAAACCAGGTAAGTGCTTCAAAATTCCACTTCTCTCCACATACACATTCATACACCAGGTAAGTACCCACTGTAGAATTCCTCTTTTCTACACATAGACATCCATACACAAGATAAGTACCAGAAGCAATGCTCTTCTCTTCTACACATACATCTAGAATTCCATGTTTCCCCACATATACACATTCCTACTCTAGGTTAGTACCCACTCTATAATCCCTCTTCTCTAAACCTGCATCTTGCTACTTTAAAGTGGCAACACCTGTGCCCATCTTCTCCACATACAAATCCATAATCAAGTAAGTATCCTCTATGGTTCCTTCCTATACACATGGACCTCTCTACTCCAGGTAAGTACCAACCCTCGAATTCCTCCTCCCTACACATAGACCTTGCAACATAAGCTAGGTACCAGCTACTGCACCCCTCTCTCCAGACAGTATCCTTATACAGAATAACTACCTGCTCTAGCACCTTAAGCGCTATAATACTCTTCTACCTCTGCTTTCTCTTATCTAGGCCCATCATCTGTTTGAGTTGCTGAGCCTCCAGCAGGCGTTTGTGACCAAATTTGGCAAGATTGTCGGCTGTGTCACCAGGAATGAGGTAGAGAACCGTCTTATTAGCAAAATCAGCAATGTTGATAAAGTTTGCATTGCTTCTAAGAAAAGTTAGCAATGTGAGTATAAAATCACATTAGTTAAAAGAGATTAGCATTGCTAATAATAAAAATTTGCATTACTGCTAAAATCATTCTTATTATTTCTAAGAAAAGTTAGCAAAGCTAATAAAATGTATAAATATATCTATATATCAAGTGCCAACAAATCCTCCAATAATATATAGTAAACATTGGAAAATAGCATTTCTACATAATGATAGACAGCAAAATAGATATCTAATATTTACTAAAATTCTGCACATAAATAAAATAGTGATAGCAGCTGCAAAACCATAGAAAACATAAAAAATAGATAAACATATCGGTATACTGTAATTACAGCCTAAAGCACTACTAATTTGATGTTAGGAATACCATATCTCCAAAGTGTACCCTCTTTAGTAGGGACAGTCCCTATTTGAGACCCACATCCCCCTGTCCCTCTTTCCCACCCTGGTGTCCCTGTGTTCAGGAAATCAGACTGTGTGGTGTGTATAGAAGTGTATCACCCTGGTGTCCCTTTGTTTAGGAGATCAGACTGTGTGGTGTGTATATAAGTGTATCACCTGGTGTCCCTGTGTTTAGGAGATCAGACTGTGTGGTGTGTATAGAAGTGTATCACCCCGGTGTCCCTGTGTTTAGGAGATCAGACTGTGTGGTGTGTATAGAAGTGTATCACCCTGGTGTCCCTGTGTTTAGGAGATCAGACTGTGTGGTGTGTATATAAGTGTATCACCCTGGTGTCCCTGTGTTTAGGAGATCAGACTGTGTGGTGTGTATATAAGTGTATCACCCTGATGTCCCTGTGTTTAGGAGATCAGACTGTGTGGTGTGTATATAAGTGTATCACCCTGATGTCCCTATGTTTAGGAGATCAGACTGTGTGGTGTGTATATAAGTGTATCACCCTGGTGTCCCTGTGTTTAGGAGGTCAGACTGTGTGGTGTGTATAGACGTGTATCACCCTGGTGTCCCTGTGTTTAGGAGATCAGACTGTGTGGTGTGTATATGCGTATCACCCTGGTGTCCCTGTGTTTAGGAGATCAAACTGTGTGGTGTGTATATAATTAGTGTATCACCCTGGTGTCCCTGTGTTTAGGAGATCAGACTGTGTGGTGTGTATATAAGTGTATCACCCTGGTGTCCCTGTGTGTAGGAGATCAGACTGTGTGGTGTGTATATAAGTGTATCACCCTGGTGTCCCTGTGTTTAGGAGATCAGACTGTGTGGTGTGTATATGCGTATCACCCTGGTGTCCCTGTGTTTAGGAGATCAAACTGTGTGGTGTGTATATAATTAGTGTATCACCCTGGTGTCCCTGTGTTTAGGAGATCAGACTGTGTGGTGTGTATATAAGTGTATCACCCTGGTGTCCCTGTGTTTAGGAGATCAGACTGTGTGCTGTGTATATAAGTGTATCACCCTGGTGTCCCTGTGTTTAGGAGATCAGACTGTGTGGTGTGTATATAAGTGTATCACCCTGGTGTCCCTGTGTTTAGGAGATCAGACTGTGTGCTGTGTATATAAGTGTATCACCCTGGTGTCCCTGTGTTTAGGAGATCAGACTGTGTGGTGTGTATATAAGTGTATCACCCTGGTGTCCCTGTGTTTAGGAGATCAGACTGTGTGCTGTGTATATAAGTGTATCGCATTGCTCCACAGCAAGAAAGCTCTGTAATATAACTTTGTTCTTTCTCTAAATAATTTATTCAGTTACACAAAGAGGTGTCAATAGATCATGAAATAACCTAATAATTACCAGTAATGCCCTGCCTACCTGCCACGCCCCCAGCAACACCACCTAAAATAAACTGTCCCTCTTTGACCATTTGAAATGTTGGGAGGTATGGAATACAGGAGACTGGATCCCGATGGCTGGGCAAAGGGCTGATAAGAAATTTAAGGATCCCGGTCTCTGCAGAGGAAGCTAGGGTACGAAGCTTGAGTGTGAGGCTGAGTAGCGGATCTGGAAGCCAGTGTGGTTGAAACTGTATTAAAGGTTCTGGCCATGAAGCCAGATACCCGTCTCTCAGTTGAGCAAGGATCCGGACAAGTATAGGTAACTAAGCTTTTTAGTGACGTTTCATATGCAGCTAATCAGGATATCATACACAGAAAGGAGGACACACACTGCAGGAGATCATACACAATCAGGAGGACAGAGACTGCAGGAGATCACATACACCTGCAGGAGGGCAGACACTGCAGGAGATCATACACATTCAGGAGGACAGAGACTGCAGGAGATCACATACACCTGCAGGAGGACACACACTGCAGGAGATCATACACATTCAGGAGGACAGAGACTGCAGGAGATCACATACACCTGCAGGAGGACAGACACTGCACGAGATCTCTCACACGCTGGACGATAAACACTGCAGGAGATCACACACATGCAGGTGCATAGACACTGCAGGAGTAGGGTGACCACGGGTCCCAGAACGTCCGGGACTGTCCCTTATTTCAGGGCTATGTCCCGCGTCCCGGGTCATCTTCAACCGGGACAATGAAGTGTCCCGGAATGAAGCCAAGCCGCCCTGGATGTCAGCCTGCAAGCGGTGTGTCACATCATGGATGCCGCGAGGGAGCGCTTGGTAGCGCTCCCTCGCGGCGTCCATGATATGACACACCGCTTGCAGGCTGACATCCAGGGCAGCAATGCAGCTTACCTGATCTCCTGGAGGCAAGCGCTCTAGTAATACAGAGCGCTGGGAGATGACATCATCTCCCAGCGCTCTGCATTACTGAGCACAGCGAGCGGAGGAGGAGGCACAGAGCACTTTCCACGCCGCTAGACCACCAGGGACTCAAGGTAGGGCATGAAGGGGCAACTAGGGTGACCACGTCCCGGAATGGCAGAAGGGAAATGTGGTCACCCTATGCAGGAGATCACATATGTGCAGGAGGACAAACTGCATGAGATCACACACATGCAGGAGGACAGACACTGCACGAGATCTCTCACATGCAGGACGATAAACACTGCAGGTGATCACACACACATGCAGGTGCATAGACACTGCAGGAGATCACATACGTGCAGGAGGACAAACTGCATGAGATCACACACATACATGCAGGACGATAAACTTTCCGTAGATCACACACATGCAGGTGCACAGACACTGCAAGAGATCATAGACACACACAAAATTAAGCATGACAGACTGCACCCTTTCAGTGCTATGGTATGCAATGCATTGCAAAATGTTACCTATCTCTCTACCACTCATATGGTTAAAGTCATAGTAATACTTAGAAATAAGTATATTTCATTCAATGAGTATTAAAAAACGAAATTACTCTGTGATTTGATATTAGGGCTCAGTACCTCCCAAGTGTCCCTATTTAGGAGATACTACCAGTGTGGGATGGCGTGGCCATCTTTTTATTTTAAGCAATGCTTAAAGTGATAGTAATACTTAGAAATAAGTATATTCCATTCAATAAGATATTAAAAAACTAAATTACGTGTGCCTGGTTTACAAGCACACATTGTAGACCGTTCAAATGAAGTATTTCTGCCTAACTAGCGTGATCACGGTGCTGCTGAAGAGCCGCAGGACGGTCTGTTGATCGGGATCTGCTTCTGTAACTCGGAAAGCTGATGTACGTGCAAGGGGAGTGAAGGGGGAACTTGGACAGCTTATATCTCTCAAACCATTGAGGTCTGAGAGATAGGACTTGGTGCAAGTAATTTAGTTTTTTAATATCTTATTGAATGAAATATACTTATTTCTAAGGATTACTATCACTTTAAGCATTGCTTAAAATAAAAAGATGGCCACGCCATCCCACACTGGTAATATCTCCTAAATAGGGACACTTGGGAGGTACTGAGCCCTAATATCTCCTAAATAGGGACACCTGGGAGGGAAGGACCCCTAATATCGCCTAAAGAGGGACACTTTGGTGGTACGGACCCCTAATATCTCCTAAAGAGGGACACTTGGGAGGTATGTACCCCTAATATCTCCTAAAGAGGGACACTTGGGATGTATGTACCCCTAATATCTCCTAAAGAGGGACACTTGGGAGGTATGTACCCTAATATCTCCTAAAGAGGGACACTTGGGAGGTACAGATCCCTAATATCTCCTAAAGAGGGACACTTGGGAGGTATGGACCCCTAATATCTCCTAAAGGGGGATACTTGGGAGGTAGGGACCCCTAATATCTCCTAAAGAGGGACACTTGGGAGGTACGGACCCCTAATATCTCCTAAAGAGGGACACTTGGGATGTATGTACCCCTAATATCTCCTAAAGAGGGACACTTGGGATGTATGTACCCCTAATATCTCCTAAAGAGGGACACTTGGGAGGTATGTACCCTAATATCTCCTAAAGAGGGACACTTGGGAGGTACAGATCCCTAATATCTCCTAAAGAGGAACACTTGGGAGGTATGGACCCCTAATATCTCCTAAAGAGGGACACTTGGGATGTATGTACCCCTAATATCTCCTAAAGAGGGACACTTGGGATGTATGTACCCCTAATATCTCCTAAAGAGGGACACTTGGGATGTATGTACCCCTAATATCTCCTAAAGAGGGACACTTGGGAGGTATGTACCCTAATATCTCCTAAAGAGGGACACTTGGGAGGTACAGATCCCTAATATCTCCTAAAGAGGGATACTTGGGAGGTATGGACCCCTAATATCTCCTAAAGAGGGACACTTGGGAGGTATGGACACCTAATATCTCCTAAAGAGGGACACTTGGGAGGTACGGACCCCTAATATCTCCTAAAGAGGGATACTTGGGAGGTATGGACCCCTAATATCTCCTAAAGAGGGACACTTGGGAGGTACGGACCCCTAATATCTCCAAAAGAGGGACACTTGGGAGGTATGGACCCCTAATATCCCCTAAAGAGGGACACATGGGAGGTACGGACTCCTAATATCCCCTAAAGAGGGACACTTGGGAGGTATGCTTCACTTCCTGTATATATATGTATATATATACTAGTGTTAAAGCCCGTGTACACGGGCCAAGGTCCGCGTAATGTTAACCCTTTGAGTGCCATGCAACGCAGTGCTTTCTCCTCTTGCCTCTTTCTACCCCCTCTTGCCTACCATGCCTTTCTATCTCCTCTTGCCCCCCATGGCTCTTTCACCACCCTCTTGCTCCTCACACCTCTCTTGCCCCTCATGCCTCTTTCACCACACTTTTGCCCCCCCCAATGCCTCTTTCACAACCCTCTTGCTCCCCTTACCTCTTTTGCCACACTTTTGCCCCTCATGCCTCTTTCACCACACTTTTGCCCCCCCCCCCCAATGCCTCTTTCACAACCCTCTTTCCCCCATGGCTCTTTCACCACCCTCTTGCTCCTCACACCTCTCTTGCCCCCCATTCCTCTTTCACCATCCTCTTGCTCCCCATACCTCTTTTGCCCCCCCATGCCTCTTTCACCACACTTTTGCCCCCCCATGCCTCTTTCACAACCCTCTTGCCCCCCCATGGCTCTTTCACCACCCTCTTGCTCCCCCATGCCTCTTTCACCACCCTCTTGACCCCCCATGGCTCTTTCACCACCCTCTTGCTCCCCCATGCCTCTTTCACCACCCTCTTGCCCCCCCATGGCTCTTTCACCACCCTCTTGCTCCCCCATGGCTCTTTCACCATCCTCTTGCTCCCCCATGGCTCTTTCACCACCCTCTTGCCCCCCCCATGGCTCTTTCACCACCCTCTTGCCCCCCCATGGCTCTTTCACAACCCTCTTGCCCCCCCATGGCTCTTTCACCACCCTCTTGCCCCCCCATGGCTCTTTCACCACCCTTTTGCTCCCCCATGGCTCTTTCACAACCCTCTTGCCCCCCCATGGCTCTTTCACCACCCTCTTGCCCCCCCATGGCTCTTTCACCACCCTTTTGCTCCCCCATGGCTCTTTCACCACCCTCTTGCCCCCCCATGGCTCTTGCCCCCCCATGGCTCTTTCACAACCCTCTTGCCCCCCCATGGCTCTTTCACCACCCTCTTGCTCCCCCATGGCTCTTTCACCACCCTCTTGCTCCCCATACCTGTGGACGCGCATAACTGACAGGCGGCCAGCTGCCAGCCCTCTGAGCTCGCACCGTGCATGTGGACGCATATAACTGACAGGTACCCGCGAGCGCGAGCATGGAGGAAGCGGGTGCCTGTCAAATACGCATCCCTAGTTACCATAGAGGGCGCGGGTCAAGGGGGAGCGAGTCACGTGGTTCTCTGTTAGTTAGTGCTTCATGCTACGCTCACAGGGAGAGACGCATTCTTATACTTTATGGTATAGGATATATATATATATATATTTAGAATGGAGCGTTCACAGAACTTAAAATATATAAGATGTATTGCAGCATTAATCTTCCATACTTCTAATTGATGGGGTGTATTTTGTTCCGTAATATAACTTTACTATGTAACTTGTAACCTTTACTCCTTTAGATGAGGAAAGCCATAGAAGATCTGGCCAATCCCAAATGAAGGATCCATTTGAAGCCTTGTCATGGGTGGGTCACTGGGCTCTGTTCACATTAAGAGAAGATCCTACAATAGACTCCGCGCACCGTTATCCAGAACCATACGCTCCTCAGGACTCTGCGGAAATTCACATCGGGGGCAAGAGAAGAGGGGCCATGAAACGTCTGATATCTCTGCCTCACGCTAAGGGCCATATGTACAAAGTAACAGGGGAAGAACTCTTGTCAAGTCAACAGGACCATAAAAGACATTTGAAATTCCAGATAGATTTATGTGGGGGAATTAAACCTTTAAGTGTCAGTGGGTTGAGTGCTCAGCATTGAGTTGGATACCCCTTTTGCACTCAAGGAGTTAAACACCTTGGTCTCCAGTAGATTACTTCACAATGTGTTGGGGACCTCTCTAGCATTTGTGGGGGTTAAAATCCCAATTTAAAGGAACACTAACAACTATAATGAACTAGGGTTATTTACACGTAAATACCCTGCATCTGCAAAAAAAAAAATCTGTTTTATGAGGCCTAAAAATCTACTTTTAACCCTTTGAGTACCAGATGGGGTATGCAATACGCATTGTACCCCTCTGGCACTGAAAAGAGTTAATGTGCTCTGAGGGAGCAGCCATTGCTGCCTTTTTTGAGGACTCCCAGTACCACAGCAATCTGAGGTGATTGTCCAGGATTGTGTGTAAATGGACTGATAAGGTAACAGCCTATCTGAACACACGAGCAGTGGACACCAATCTCTTATCTGTCATTAAAACCAGCAGTTCTGTGTGAGTAGCCGTCTACACGTACATTAAAAAGTCATGTTTAGGTTGGTAGTTTAGGGATCTAATGTATGAATAATTCATGTTACATGTGAATTACTGTAAGTACATTTTATATGTCCCCTATGGTTCAGATTGTTCTCACCAGAATTGCTCCAATTTTCTTTGTCCAAGTGGCCCTAATAGTTGACCCCCATACACCAACAGCTGCCATGATACACATTGCACACAACTCACCCCTGCACCCTCCAGAGACTGACGTCCCCCTGACCTACACCTGACATCTCTGCCGTCCAGGGACACCGGGTTATTGGCCAGACTGTGATTTTATAGAAGACTCGTGTATGTGTTGTATTAAATCATTCAATCAATCTTGGCTTAAGACAAACACACAGACACACAAACATACACACATTTAATATATATATATATATATATATATATATATATATATATATATATATATACATATATATATACATACACACACACACACTCACAGTTGTGTGTGTGCTTACTGTTGCATGTGTGCGTGTATGTCTGTTGCGGGTGTGTGCGTGTATGTCTGTTGTGTGTGTATGTCTGTTGCGTGTTTGTGTGCACGTATGTCTGTTGCATGTGTGTGTGTGTGCGTATGTCTGTTGCATATGTGTGTGCATGTCTGTTGCTCACATGTGTGTCTGCGCATGTCTGTTGAGTGTGTGTGTACATATGTGCATCTCCGCTGCGTGTGTGCATGTCTTTTTCATGTTTCTGACGCTCACTGTGTGTATGTGTCTGCCTGTGTGTTGCATATATCTGTGTTTATCAGTGTGTCTGTATTTCACAAACGTGCACCCAACGGTCATAACATGACAGGCAACGCCGTCCCACATTGCTAGTATATATTATGCATACAGACACATACACACCCACACCCATATATAAACATACATACACACCTACACCCATACACACACACACACACACACACTAGGGTTGCCACCTTTTCTTAAAAAAAATACCGGCCATGGCATTCTCTCCATAGATTTAACGTTGGACAGAAGCCAATCTTTTACCAGCCTGCCGGTAAAATACCGGCTGGGTGGCAACCCTAATACACATACATGTAAACATATATACACATATACAAACTCTCCCACACGCAAAACCTCCAGCATTTCCTAAATGAAAAAAGGATCACTCCCATCCACTGCCTCCATGTAACGACTTAAACACACACTCTGTGTATACTGACCTGTTAAAGGGATAGTAATACTTTGTTTTATCTTTATTTTATTTTGTAGGCATTAAAAAAACATGAAGAACGATATAAGTCTTATCTCTCAGACCTTTATGGTTTAAGAGATATTCACAAGCAAAGTATCCCCCTCCCGCCCCTTTTACTGATGTAACACTGCTCAGCCAGATCAGAAGGGAGGTGCCCAGGTAGACTGCAGAGAGGGACAATCTTCAATTAAGATGAGGGAAAAACCTGAAAAACTTGTCAAGGGGGGCAGGGATTTCATTGTTCTCATAGGAAGAAGATTGTCCTCTGCTGTTATCTGTCTGGTCTATGGACTGGATTCCACATCTGAGAAGAGATGGCTTACACTAGGTAAAAGGGGCGGGAGGGGAAACTTTGCTTGTGAATATCTCTCAAACCATAAAGGATTGAGAGATAAGACTTATATCATTCTTCATGTTTTTTTAATGCCTACAAAATAAAATAAAGATAAAACGAAGTGTTACTATCCCTTTGAAGGCCAAACACAACACACACAGCAGTAATATGTATGAAATGGCCATAGACCTAGTGCTGAGATTTTCTTTATATGACGTGGTGTGCATGGATTTAGAACTGGTTAATTAATAGATGACAGAGTGCTGTTGTAAATGGGCCTTTTTAAGTTGTCTAAAGTTGTAAGTGGAGCCTCAGGGTTTGGTCCTGGGCCCAATGCTTTTTAATTTGATCATTAATTATCTTGAAGTGTGTATTGAAAGTAGTGTCTCAGTCTTTGCTGATGCCACTGACTACACTACGTAAATATATACACACAGCATAGGATGTTTTAAAGGGATATTATTGCTTGAAAATAATTTTATGTTATATTGTAGCCCTTAAAAAAACATTAAAATGATATAAGTCTTATCTCCCAAAACTTTATGGTTTGGGAGATATTAGAAAGTAAATTTAATAAGTAAAGTTCTCTTTTCCTGGCTATTTAACCAAGTTTGCCATCTAGTGGACAGATTTGGAATCCGGTTCACAGATCAGCCAGCAGCTCTTTAGCAGTGCCGAGATCACGATCTTTAAAAAGAACTACTTCATTGGAACTGTCTACAAAGTGTGCCTGGCTTGCAAGCACACTTTGTAGACCATTCCAATGAAGAAATTCTTTTTAAAGATCATGATCTCGGCTCTGCTGAAGAGCCGCGGCCGGTCTGTGGCCCGGATTCCAAATCTGACTGCTAGAGCAATGACGTCACTCCAGGGGAAACTTTACTTGCTAATATTTCCCAAACCATAAAGGTTTGGGAGATAGTAACATAGTAACATAGTAAATTAGGTTGAAAAAAGACACAAGTCCATCAAGTTCAACCTTCGCTTCATACCTCAGTAACTGAGAATTTTATAGCTTTCCTGCTACCAATTAAATTAGTCTTTATCAGACCTTCCTGATCAGCCTACTGATAAACAGTATAACTCTGTATGTTCCCTTTTGAAAGAAATGTTTCTAATCTTCTCTTAAATGTATCCATTGTATCTGCTATAACTACCTCCCTGGGCAATGAATTCCACAATTTGACAGACCTTACCGTAAAAAAACCCTTCCTCTGCTGAAGTTTAAACCTCCTTTCCTCTAATCTCAAGGGAAGATAAGACTTATATCATTTTTAATGTTTTTTAAGGGCTACAATATAAAATAAAATTATTTTCAAGCACTACTATCCCTTTAATAAAGATAAACGTAAAGTTATGCATTTAGCTTATAGAAATAAACATGCTACATCCACAATAAATGAGAAACTACCTGGGGAATCTTTGTTAGAGAAAGATTTAGGAGTACTGATAGACATTGTAGTTCACACCAGTGTACAGTGTCACTCAGCTGCTGCAAGAGCCAGTAGGGAAATATCATGTATAAAAAGAGTATAGATGCAAGGGAAGGGAATACAATTATATTGCTTTATAAATCCATAGTAAATTAATTCTCATTACATTGTATGTAAGTGATCTCTCCTGTGCCTGAGTTTCACTGTTACCTGCACCATGAATCCAGCAGAGCTTTCCCTTTTCCTCCTGTACTGAAAAAAGGTACAAAAGGGCCATTTCTATTTCATAAGGTACAAGAGAGCAAATAAAGTACCATATCTGCAAAACAGGTGCATTCGGTGGGTACACACACACATGTATAAAATACATATGTGTTTGTGCATACAACTGGTTCCAGTTTTCTGTGTTCACAATAGACTTCAGCAGTCTGGCTGGTTCACTTTTAAAAAGTCACATGCAAAATAGCAGGCAACTACAGGGCACAGTCATCTGGTCACCTTGATTAAAAGGGCGACATGAGAATCTTGCATTGCAGGACAGCGTGAGATTCTCAAGTCGCGACTTTAAGGCCCGTCATCCTTAGCACCCGATTTACAGAGCCCAGCGCTGAACAGCAAATAAACTGAACTAACTAAACTGAAATACATATGGGACATAAGTAATAAAACCCCGCTTGTGGACCTTGCAAATACAGAGTTACTTAACTGAAGTGTAGATTGTACATGGAATAACACTCAAGTAATCCGCTCCGACCTCTCTCTTCCCTTTTCTGCGTGCAGAATGACACGGAGGAGTGGAGCACTGTCCTGCAATGTGAGATTCTCATGTTGCTCTTTTATTCAAGGCGACACGATGACTGCTTCAAGGATACCATCTGGCTAAGATTAAAAGCCCCACCCATATATCGCTGAACCATTTAAACATTTTCAGAGTGAACCACTGCCTAAAACTGTGCTCCATACTCTAGATGAGATGTTACCAAAGATTTATAAAGCAACATAATTGTATTCCCTTCCTGTGCATCTACACCCCTTTTTATACAGGACAGAACCCTACTGGCTTTTGCAGCAGCTGAATGGCACTGTGCACTGGGGTGAAGTCTATCAGTACTCCTAAATCTTTCTCTAATGAGGAGTCCCTAAGTAATTTCCCATTTAGTGTATATGTAATATGATTGTTTCTATAACCTGAATGTGTAACCTTACATTTATCTTTATTAAAGGGATAGTAATGTTTCATAATAAAAGCAGCTCTAATTAATCATCATAGTATTTGGACTTTGGAGAGTGTTATTTCAATTCTGTCAGAGTTGTAGTACAAGAGTAATTCAATGACAAAGTATCCCCCTCCCTCCCCTTTTACTGATGTAACACTGCTCAGCCAGAGCAGAAGGGAGGTGCCCAGGTAGACTGCAGAGAGGGACAATCTTCAATTAAGATAAGGGAAAAACCTGAAAAACTTGTCAAGGGGGGCAGGGCTTTCATTGTTCTCACAGGAAGAAGATTGTCCCCTTCTGTTATCTGTCTGGTCTATGGACTGGATTCCACATCTGAGAAGAGGTGGCTTACACTAGGTAAAAGGGGCAGGAGGTGAAACTTTGCTTGTGAATATCTCTCAAACCATAAAGGTTTGAGAGATAAGACTTATATCGTTCTTCATGTTTTTTTAATGCCTACAAAATAAAATAAAGTTAAAACGAAGTATTACTATCCCTTTAAGTCTCAACTGCCATTTTTTTTGCACTATTCATTTAGTTTATCCAGAACTTTCTGCTGTGTGGATATATTTACATAGTTTAGTCAGTGGTATCAGCAAAGACTGAGACACTACTTTCAATACCCAAGTCAAGGTAATTAATAAACAAATTAAAAAGCATGGGGCACAGGACTGAACCTTTAGGCTCCACTTCCCACTTCAGACTAACTTAAAAAGGTCCATTTACAACAACACTCTGCATTCTATAATATAATCAATTATATATCCAAGCAAATATATCACCATCCATGTAATGTAAAGAAAATCTCATTACTAAGCCTATGGTAATTTCATGCGTATTGCTGCTGTGTGGGAAATGTAGGAGGTTTTGTTTGGGATAGTTAGTATATGTGTATATATTCTATATAATATATCATTTAATCAGTTCTCTATCTATGCATAGATATCACCTCCCAAGCCAATCTGTTCAGTTCATATTGTAGTCTTTTGAGGCAACATATCAAAGGCTTCAGCAAAATCAATGTATATATTATACTGCATCCACTGCAATAGCCTTGTCCAAGTTACATCTAACCCATTCATAGAGTGCAAGTAAATTAGTTTGATCTATTCTTCATAAAACCATGATAGCTCCTACTAATAATGTTGTTATTCAGTGCATAATCTTGAATACTATCAGTCAGTAACTCTTCAATTATCTAACCCACTATGGCTGACAAGCTCACAGGTCTGTAATTTCCTGGTTTAGATCTTGTCCCCTCTTTGAATAATGGTACTATATCTGCATTCCTCCAACCACATGGCACCATTCCCGAATTAGACTTAAGAAATAACAAAACAATTATTTCACATGGATATTAGTAACTAGAATATGTGCTTTAATGTAAGATAAAATTGTATGGACGTTGTTAATCTCCTTATAATGCTCACTGCATACATTAATGTTTTTACTTTGGTTAGAGTGTTACCTGTAGAACTCTGGAGCATATAACCATTTTAGAATAGGAGATGTTCCCCTCACTGGAGATATTTATCTCACCTTAGTGAGTCTACTCTGGTTTTTCATTAGCTTCCTTACTTGACCCCTCAGTAATGTTGGGTAAATCAGTGTAATACTCTTTGCCTCTCTTCTCTTCACTGTAATTCTCTTTGCCACTGATTAGCATGACGTGCACTGCAGAATGTATTTACTGTGCTTGTAGGAGTCATTGTATCACCTACAACTTTACTTGTAGACTTTAATATTAAAATACAGTATATGTTGTAGACTTGTAATGTCCATAATCACCACCTGGTGTCACCAGAGCATAACACAAAACAAAACAGTGTCAGATTATCTGGTTGGAATGAAAGGGCCTGTCAGTCTGATGTACTGAGACTTCTGCACTAAACCAACTGCACTTTGGGGGAGAAATAAAATGTCCATTGATTGAAATCCTGTTTTTAAACCTTTGGATGCTAAATGTGTCTCTATTTCATTGCTTCTTAATGCATTGTAGATTGCATAGCATTAGATGGGGTATAAGTCTCTTTAAGTCAATGGATATTTGGGGAGTTCTGTTTGTCTCCTGCAGAGTCTGTCCTCCTGTATGTGATGTCCTGCAGTGTCTGTCCTCCTGTATGTGATGTCCTGCAGTGTCTGTCCTCCCGCGTGTGATGTCCTGCAGTGTCTGTCCTCCTGTGTGTGATGTCCTGCAGTGTCTGTCCTCCTGTATGTGATGTCCTGCGTGTGATGTCCCCTCCTGTGTGTGATGTCCTGTAGTGTCTGTCCTCCTGCATGTGATGTCCTGCGTGTGATGTCCCCTCCTGTGTATGATGTCCTGCAGTGTCTGTCCTCCTGTATGTGATGTCCTGCAGTGTCTGCCCTCCTGTATGTGATGTCCTGCAGTGTCTGTCCTCCTGTGTGTGATGTCCTGCAGTGTCTGCCCTCCTGTGTGTGATGTCCTGCAGTGTCTGTCCTCCTGCGTGTGATGTCCTGCAGTGTCTGTCCTCCTGCGTGTGATGTCCTGCAGTGTCTTCCCTCCTGTGTGTGATGTCCCCTCCTGTGTGTGATGTCCTGCAGTCTGTCCTCCTGTATGTGATGTCCCCTCCTGTATGTGATGTCCCCTCCTGTGTGTGATGTCCTGCAGTGTCTGTCCTCCTGTGTGTGATGTCCTGCAGTGTCTGTCCTCCTGTATGTGATATCCTGCAGTGTCTGTCCTCCTGTGTGTGATGTCCTGCAGTGTCTGCCCTCCTGTGTGTGATGTCCTGCAGTGTCTGTCCTCCTGTATGTGATGTCCTGCAGTGTCTGCCCTCCTGTGTGTGATGTCCTGCAGTGTGTGTCCTCCTGTGTGTGATGTCCTGCAGTGTGTGTCCTCCTGTGTGTGATGTCCTGCAGTGTCTGCCCTCCTGTATGTGATGTCCTGCAGTGCCTGCCCTCCTGTGTGTGATGTCCTGCAGTGTGTGTCCTCCTGTGTGTGATGTCCTGCAGTGTCTGCCCTCCTGTGTGTAATGTCCTGCAGTGTCTTTCCTCCTGTGTGTGATGTCCCCTCCTGCGTGTGATGTCCTGCAGTCTGTCCTCCTGTATGTGATGTCCTGCAGTCTGTCCTCCTGTGTGTAATGTCCTGCAGTCTGTCCTCCTGTGTGTAATGTCCTGCAGTGTGTGTCCTCCTGCGTGTGATGTCCTGCAGTATCTGTCCTCCTGTGTGTGATGTCCTGCAGTGTGTGTCCTCCTGTGTGTGATGTCCTGCAGTGTCTGCCCTCCTGTGTGTTGTGTCCTGCAGTGTCTGCCCTCCTGTGTGTTGTGTCCTGCAGTGTCTGTCCTCCTGTATGTGATGTCCTACAGTGTCTGCCCTCCTGTATGTGATGTCCTGCAGTGTCTGCCCTCCTGTGTGTTGTGTCCTGCAGTGTCTGTCCTCCTGTGTGTGATGTCCTGCAGTGTCTGCCCTTCTGTGTGTGATGTCCTGCAGTGTCTGCCCTTCTGTGTGTGATGTCCTGCAGTGTCTGCCCTCCTGTGTGTTGTGTCCTGCAGTGTCTGTCCTCCTGTGTGATGTCCTGCAGTGTCTGCCCTTCTGTGTGTGATGTCCTACAGTGTCTGCCCTCCTGTGTGTGATGTCCTGCAGTGTCTGCCCTCCTGTGTGTTGTGTCCTGCAGTGTCTGCCCTTCTGTGTGTGATGTCCTACAGTGTCTGCCCTCCTGTATGTGATGTCCTGCAGTGTCTGCCCTCCTGTGTGTTGTGTCCTGCAGTGTCTGCCCTCCTGTGTGTTGTGTCCTGCAGTGTCTGTCCTCCTGTGTGTGATGTCCTGCAGTGTCTGCCCTCCTGTGTGTGATGTCCTGCAGTGTCTTCCCTCCTTTGTGTGATGTCCTGCAGTGTCTGTCCTCCTGTGTGTGATGTCCTGCAGTGTCTTCCCTCCTGTGTGTGATGTCCCCTCCTGTATGTGATGTCCTGCAGTCTGTCCTCCTGTATGTGATGTCCTGCAGTCTGTCCTCCTGTATGTGATGTCCTGCAGTGTCTGTCCTCCTGTATGTGATGTCCTGCAGTGTCTGTCCTCCTGTGTGTGATGTCCTGCAGTGTCTGCCCTCCTGTATGTGATGTCCTGCAGTGTCTGCCCTCCTGTATGTGATGTCCTGCAGTGTCTGCCCTTCTGTGTGTGATGTCCTACAGTGTCTGCCCTCCTGTATGTGATGTCCTGCAGTGTCTGCCCTCCTGTGTGTTGTGTCCTGCAGTGTCTGCCCTTCTGTGTGTGATGTCCTACAGTGTCTGCCCTCCTGTATGTGATGTCCTGCAGTGTCTGCCCTCCTGTGTGTTGTGTCCTGCAGTGTCTGTCCTCCTGTGTGTGATGTCCTGCAGTGTCTGCCCTTCTGTGTGTGATGTCCTGCAGTGTCTGCCCTCCTGTGTGTGATGTCCTGCAGTGTCTTCCCTCCTGTGTGTGATGTCCCCTCCTGTGTGTGATGTCCTGCAGTGTCTTCCCTCCTGTGTGTGATGTCCCCTCCTGTATGTGATGTCCTGCAGTCTGTCCTCCTGTATGTGATGTCCTGCAGTCTGTCCTCCTGTATGTGATGTCCTGCAGTGTCTGTCCTCCTGTATGTGATGTCCTGCAGTGTCTGTCCTCCTGTGTGTGATGTCCTGCAGTGTCTGCCCTCCTGTATGTGATGTCCTGCAGTGTCTGCCCTCCTGTATGTGATGTCCTGCAGTGTCTGCCCTCCTGTGTGTGATGTCCTGCAGTGTCTGCCCTCCTGTATGTGATGTCCTGCAGTGTCTGCCCTCCTGTATGTGATGTCCTGCAGTCTGTCCTCCTGCGTATGATGTCCTGCAGTCTGTCCTCCTGTATGTGATGTCCTGCAGTGTCTGTCCTCCTGTATGTGATCTCCTGCAGTGTCTGTCCTCCTGTGTGTGATGTCCTGCAGTCTGTCCTCCTGTATGTTATGTCCCCTCCTGTGTGTGATGTCCTGCAGTGTCTGTCCTCCTGTGTGTGATGTCCTGCAGTGTCTGTCCTCCTGTGTGTGATGTCCTGCAGTCTGTCCTCCTGTGTGTGATGTCCTGCAGTCTGCCCTCCTGTGTGTGATGTCCTGCAGTGTCTGTCCTCCTGTGTGTAATGTCCTGCAGTGTCTGTCCTCCTGTATGTGATGTCCCCTCCTGTGTGTGATGTCCTGCAGTCTGCCCTCCTGTATGTTATGTCCCCTCCTGTGTGTGATGTCCTGCAGTGTCTGTCCTCCTGTGTGTAATGTCCTGCAGTGTCTGTCCTCCTGTATGTGATGTCCCCTCCTGCTTGTGATGTCCTGCAGTGTCTGCCCGTCTGTGTGTGATGTCCTGCAGTCTGTCCTCCTGCGTGTGACGTCCTGCAGTGTCTGTCCTCCTATGTGTGATGTCCCCTCCTGTGTGTGATGTCCTGCAGTGTCTGTCCTCCTGTGTGTGATATCCTGCAGTGTCTGTCCTCCTGTATGTGATGTCCCCTCCTGTGTGTGATGTCCTGCAGTGTCTGTCCTCCTGCGTGTGATGTCCTGCAGTGTCTGCCCTCCTGTATGTGATGTCCCCTCCTGCTTGTGATGTCCTGCAGTCTGTCCTCCTGCGTGTGACGTCCTGCAGTGTCTGTCCTCCTGTGTGTTATGTCCTGCAGTCTGTCCTCCTGTGTGTGATGTCCTGCAGTGTCTTCTCTCCTGTGTGTGATATCCTGCAGTGTCTGCCCTCCTGTGTGTTATGTCCTGCAGTGTCTTCCCTCCTGTGTGTTATGTCCTGCAGTGTCTTCCCTCCTGTGTGTGTTCACTCGCAGTGTCTTGTCGCATTTGTGTGATATCTTGAAGTCTGTCCCCTTTCGTGTGATGTTTTGCAGTGTGTGACTTGCTGTGTGTGATCTCTTGTAGTGTCTTTCCCATTGTGTTATTTGATCTCTTGTAGTGTCTTTCCTGATTTGTGTGTGATGTCTTGCAGTGTTTTTCCTGGTGTATGTAATGTGTGCGTCCCTTAGGTGTGCGATTAACAGGTGTCTTTGCTCAATACTATGCCTACTCATAGATAGACTATATGCAAGTAATTTGTACCTATAGAGCAAAGTGTGCAATGCACAGCCTTGTGGTGGTTGTTGGACTACATCCTCAAAGCGGCAGGCACTGAGTCTGATGGTTATTGTAGGGAAAAGAAAAAAAAGGTGCAATTTGGTCGCCTCTCTTTTAGTCTCAATGTGTAATTGTTAGATGAGTACAGGGAGTGTGGGCAGGATTCAGTATGTGGTACCCAGGATAGTGGTGTTGTTATCAGAACTGTTAACCATACCTGGGAAGTCTGATATTTACTCTCCCCAGAGGGGAGTCCTGATGTGCAGCTGTGGGGAGAAGAAGGATACAATTTGTGTCAAAAAGGGTGGGGCTTAACCGTGAGTCAGGGCGGAGCTTAACGGGCATGCAACAAGTGGTAAAAATAGGCTGGGGAAGGTAGAGAATCGGTCAGGAGTGAGAGAAACAGACAGGGAAGGAGCAGAAGTGGGCAGAGTTTCAGTAGAAAGTCATCCTCTGCCTGGAGAGTTCCCTGCTACGCTGTTAACCCTTTGAGTGCCAGATGGGCATGCAATGTATTGCAAAGCAATGAGTTGCTTACCACTGTGGCAATGAAAGGATTAAGAAAAAGTGTATCAAGGGACAAGACAAAGATTCTTTCCTAGTAAGCACCTAGCACATGCAGTACACAAATACACGCACAACATACACACAATACACCACAACACACATGCGCAAAACACACTGTGATAAACCATAAGTGTGCTGCCCCTGCGTGGGCAGTAAGCACAGTCTTCTAGGGTATCACACACAGTCCACAGTAACTGTCTGAGTGCCAGAGAGGTATGCAATGCATTGCTCTTCAATGTGCTGCATACTTCTCCGGCACTCAAAGGGTTAAAAAAGGTTTGCAGGTTTAACCCTTGAAAACACACTACAAATAAAAACCTAGCTCAATCTGAGCTCCAACTTTACTTGTAATAGATTCCCCCTTCTACTTCCAGGTTCTACAGAAATACCACAAGTTTAACCAACCTTTTCACGTCCTGCTTTGTTCCTCTGTTCAACACTTCTTGCTCACAACAAGTGAAAACTCCGTTTTCTTTGTACAGCCTGCTAAACCTGCTAATTGGGACAGATGGAGGGGTAGAAGCTGTGTAGGATTCTGGGTCCTAAATGCCTTGTATTCCAAGCCGCTTTTTCATGTTGTGAGCATGCTCATTCAGTTCCTTGACGTCCAAGCCTCTTTTTCATGCACAGGAGGAAGTTGAGGGGGGGGGGTAAACTCCTTGCAGAGGCTCCTGCCCACTCCTATCAAAATCACGCCTCCTGTATCTCCAGGAATGGCTGTAGGGAGGAGGTATGAGTAACTCCTCCTTGCTGCCTCCCATGGTTGTGTGTGGCTATAAATATATATAGATAGGGCAGCCATGTGCCACCCTACCAGTATACATAAGGCGACCATGCGATACCCACCAGTATACGTATGGCTAATAGGGTGGCCATGTAACACCCCACCAGTATACATATGGCTAATAGGGCGACCATGTACCACCCTACCAGTATACGTATGTCTAACAGGATGACCATGTACCACCCCACCAGTATACATATGGCTAATAGGGTGACCATGAATAGTACATTTCTGAGCAGTAGAATAGACATTGAATGAAGAAATATTAAGAAAAACCCAACTCTTTCTCAATGTTTCTTTAGTAAATAAACCCCAACATCTGTAGATTGTAACAGACATATGTGTGCATTACCCAATCTGTCCACAAGGAGTCTCTGTGCTCCACAGACAACATCCACCTGCAGGCAATATTAGTGGTTTGCATCACTCTCTGCAGCTCAGAGTTGGATAATTAATTTGGTTTAAGGGCAGCATCGCCATTGTATCACATCTACACTAAGAACAAGGCACATTCGGCACATAAAAGCAAAAGGCCATTCTGGGGTAAAACAATTCCATAATGTTGATAATAACCCTGTGGATGTTAAAGGAACACTGACATCACCTAATGACATCACCTAATAATATCCCCCCATTTATCATACTATGGTCAGTAAATCCTAATGGCCCCAATAAATTTTGTCTTTGCGCCTTAGTGCTTCACAGTAATTTAATGTCAAGACCGGAGGCTTCGTATTATGCTCCACTGCAACCCTCAGCAGCAAAGAAAACTTTATTTGAACATCACAAATAAACAAAAAACATACTAGTTCCCATATCTTATATCTTACCAATCACATAACACCCAGTCCATCAATCTGAGATGCAGCCACTGTCTCTTTCTCTTTCTTTGCTGCTCCCTCAGCTAAGCACAGTGTATTTTTCGCTTAGGTTCTAGTGAGACTTGTTGTTTTCTGTTCCAATGTTTTGTTTATTCCCCTTTTGGGGTCATGTGGTGTTGGCTGTTGTGGAGATTGCTGTTATGCAGGTCTTTAGTGGCTTTATATCCTTTATTGGCATATTTGTTTGTGTCTGTTCGTTTGTTTTTTGTGTACATCAATTGTTTGGCTAAATATTTGCCCGCCTGTTTTGTTTCCCTGCTTGGGAGCCTTAGCTGGGACGTCACAGCTGTTGCTATGTCCTTTCACTAGCTTGCTGCCGCATATATTTTGTTTTATGCTAAGTACCACACACATGCTCTCCTTTTTGCCACATATATTGTTTGCTGAGTACCTTGTGCATGCGCTGATCATTAGGTGCCTCTCTCTCGGTGCACTTTGGGGGTTTTATTTGGGTGTTGTAGCTCGAGCATGCTCAGGAGCCACTTGGCAGCCGTTGGTGTCCTGTGTGTGTAGGTCACTGTGCATGCAAGGTGCTGATTAGTGACACGGACACATTTATGTCTTCTGCTGGGGATGTTCAGTCTGTCTCTAACACCATGAGTTTGGTTATGACTTCTGCTATGAAGAAGTTATCAAAGTCTTTTATGGAGTCCTTTGCAATGTCAATGTAGAATATGACCCCTGGTATGGAGAATAATACCAATATTAAGATCTCTATAAGGGGAAATTAGATTAACGACCCTACTGGACAAGTGGATTCTTTTTGTTCAGCTGAGTATTCTAAGTCTGCCAGGGAGGATCCCAGGGAAAAGAGGAAAAGATAGGCGGCAAACACTCTCACAAAAGGAAACATTTGACTCCAGAGGTTTCTGACGCTGGACTTACTGTGCATAAGATGGTAGGGAATGTTCTAAATCGTCTCTAACAAATTTGCCAATTAAGGGCAATGTTGACTTGTGCGAATCTGTCCCACACATGAGGCCCTCTTCTCAAGGGGAAAGTATATTGAAAAAAAAAAGAGATCTAAATGGGTTGAACCCGATTCTTATTGTTCCTCTGGTAGTGACGAAGGTGAGGATGAGGATTGGGTTTAACCCTCTTCTGACAATGGATCTTTTTGGAGGATTCTGAGGAATTAAAATCTAAAAGGAAGGTGGAATCGGACTCTTTGAAAGATCCAACAAAAATTTTGGATGTGCAGGGAAATGTTTTGTTTGATCCCGATGATATAAAACATCTGAGATCATCTGAGTGGTCACCTATTGACTATGTGGCCAGGTATACTGAGATGTGGGTTGGAAAATATATGTCCAAGAATGCCAGAAACAAATGTGTGGAATGCCCTAGACCCACGATTTCCAGTAAGGCTCATGAGACACCTGAATTAGACCCCAAATTAATTCAGTTTCTGAGAAAATCTGGCAAGGACCCTAGAAAGGGCATTGATAAGTCTTGAAAATCTTGCCAGGATAAATTTCTGGATGTCCTGGACCCACTTAGTAAAATCCTTGAACTAGCTGAAGAAGGCTTACAAAACAATTCTCAAATTGATGTACACATGCTTCAAATATGGGCCCAGAGGACAATTTGCCTAGCTGGGAATGCTAATAAGGCTCTGGCATCTGAAACACAGAGGGCTATTTTATTGAAGATTGAACCTAAGTTGGCCAAAATGGCTTCTTTGGAACCTGGTCCTTCAGCACAGGGCCAGTTGTTTTGTTATTCCTTCATTAAGGAATTAGGGAAGTTTGTAAATTAATTTACGGCTTTAGAAAAGGCACAATCCTCCATGAAGAGGATATTTCATGGCAGAGTTTTTGGCAGGTCCAGGTGAGGAAGGGATCGCCCTTCTGGCCGTGCAGGTCAGTCAGGAATCCGGGACCTTTCTTCCCCTGGGGGGAGACCATGGAGAGCTAGAAGTAACAGAGGTCAATTCAGGTAAGTGCATCTTAAAAAAGCCCTTTCTTTTCTGGGTAAAGGGGGAGGCAGACTCTCCAATTTTCTGTCATTGGTCTCAGATCACTTCAGACCAGTGGGTTTTGCAAACTGTTCAGAGGTATAAATAGAATTTTATGAAAATCCTATTCAGTTGGTTATACCGAATCCCTTCAATTATTCAAGGGAAGATGAAAGATTGGTAGATTCAGAAGTAAAAGAGTTGTTTCAAAAAGGGGCCATAACTCAAGTCCAAGTAAGCTCTCCAGGGTTTGTCCGCAATATTTTTCTGGTTCGGAAAAAAGGGTCGGGTCTCTGGCCGGTCATAAATCTTCAGAACCTGAACGACTGTGTTATACAGACACTTCAAGATGGAGGGAATACATTCACTCAGGGATATGTTGCTCTCATCTGATTGGATGCTCAAGATAGACTTGAAAGATGTATGTATTGCGATCTCGATTTCGCCCCTGTCACTGATGTTTCTCCAGTTCATTTGGAAAGAACATAAATGTCAATTCACTTGCCTTCCTTTTGGACTCTCTTCAGCTACTTGGTGCTTTGCAAAGCTTATGAAACCCATTGTAGATTATTTAAGGAGAAAGGGTGTTCAAATGATTATTTATCTGGACAACATCGCCAACCAGAAGAGAAAGAGAGAGTGCCAATAACGAGGTATCACAAAATAGATCCTAGGTGGGGTATATCAGTCCCCAGAGGGCACCCAGTGTAAACCTGTGGTGGAGGTCTTGGAATCCTGGGCCGGGTCTTCCTTTGTTGCCTCTGCTTTGATTGATTCCGGTGCGGCCGGTTATTTCATGGACAAGGACTTTGCAGTCCTTCAGAATATTCCATTGGTGGAGATGGAATCCCCGTTGAACATTGAGGCCATTGATGGGAGACCTTTGGTGCCCCCCCAGGTCACCCAAGAGACTTGTCCTTTGGTGATTTGCATTGGAGCCCTCCACACGGAGACCCTGAAGTTCCAGATTATTCAGTCTCCTCACTATGCGATCATTCTGGGTTTCCCATGGCTGCAAACACACAATCCCAGAATGGATTGGAGATCCTGCGAAATTCTGGCCTGGTCAGATTTCTGCGCGACACATTGTTTACACCAACCTACTAAGATCTTGTGTACCTCTCCCTCATTACTGCTAGAATACCAGTCATTCAGCGATGTATTCAGTAAGGGAGTGGCTAGCACTTTGCCACAGAATCGCCCCTATGACTGTGCTATTAATATTGTGCCCGGTTCAATGCCGCCTAGGGGTAGAACCTACCCATTGTCCTGCGAAGAGAATCAGGCAATGGAGGAATATATCACTGATGCCCTGTCCCGTGGTATAATTCGTAAATCTTCCTCGCCCGCGGGGGCTGGTTTCTTTTTCGTGAAAAAGAAAAATGGGGAACTCAGACCCTATATCGATTATAGGGGCCTGAATAAGATAATGATCAAGAACGATTACCCCATCCTACTCATTACGGAATTGTTTGATAGACTTAAGGGCGCTTCCATCTTCACCAAGTTGGACTTAAGGGCGGCATACAATCTAGTCAGGATAAAAGAAGGTGATGAGTGGAAATCCGCTTTCAATACTCGGACAGGGCACTACGAGTATCTAGTGATGCTCTTTGGGTTATGCAATGGCCCGGCAGAATTTCACAAGTTTATTAACGACGTCCTTAGGGACATGTTACAGTCCTGTGTAGTCGTCTACCTGGACAATATTCTGATTTATTCCCCTGACTTGGAAACACACTGTAAGCATATCACGGCAGTGTTACAAAAACTGAGAGAAAATAAATCATTTTGCAGATTGGACAAGTGCGAATTTCATAGATCCAAGGTACCGTTCTTAGGCCATGTGACTGGCTAAGATGGCATTGCCATGGACAAAGACAAACTTTCTGCTGTGTTGCAATGGCCACGTCCCATTGGCCTTAAGCCCTTGCAGCGGTTCTTGGGCTTTGCAAATTACTATAGGAAGTGTATTCGTGACTACTCCATGATTGTGAAACCACTGACAGATATGACGCACAAGGGTGCTATTGCTTCATTGTGGTCTCCGGAAGCTGAAAGCATGTTTGAATCCTTAAAGGGATAGTAATACCTAAAATGTAAAAAAAATATGTTGTAGGGTTTATCCACCTGAGTAAAACAAGAGTACTCCCACTGCTGAGAGATGTTTCATTCAAAAGTTATTAATTTTCAAAGTTGAATTTTTTAGGTGCAATATCACAGTGGCCTGAAATTGTACAGTGGCGCTGTTGCTACATGATCCTATGGACAGCTCTGGTCTCAGGACCATAAATCTCCATAGGATGGTGTAGCAACAGTGCCACTGTAAAATTTCAGGCCACTGTGATATTGCACCTAAAAAATTCAACGTTGACAATTAATAACTTTTGAATGAAACACCTTTCAGCAGTGGGAGTACTCTTGTTTTACTCAGGGGGATAAACCCTACAACATATTTTTTTTTACATTTTAGGTATTACTATCCCTTTAAAATCCTCATTCTCCTCGGCACCAGTCTTGTCACATCCTATACCTGGCTTGCCATTCACCTTGGAGGTTGACGCGTCAGAGACTGGTGTAGGGGCAGTGCTGTCACAGAGGCCGGGTCCTGGGAAGACACTAATGCCTTGCGGATTCTTCTAAAAAAAATGACCAAGACCCAAAGTGTGTATGATATTGGGGATCACGAATTGTTGGCAATCATTTTGGCACTTCGTGAATGGCGCCATCTGTTGGAGGGCACCAGGGAGCTGATTCTGACAGACCATAAAAATCTTACCTACCTCTCGGAGGCAAAACGGTTATCCCCCAGACAGGCCAGATGGGCCTTATTCCTTTCATGCTTCAATTTCATTGTTTCATATTTACCTGGCACCAAGAATGTTAAGGCTGACGCCTTATCCAGACAATTTGGTACAGATCCGGAGTCCGAGTCTGCGCCTGTGCCTGTTATACCTCAGGATAGTATCCTTGCCACTCTATGCACCAGTATCACATCCCCATTGGGCGAAGAGATTTTGGCATCCCAGGCCAGTGCTCCTCCAGAGAAACCCATGAGCAAATGCTATGTGGCTGAACCCTTCTGGGCCAAGTTGATGGAGACTTATCATTCATCTCGTGCTGCCGGCCACGTAGGCAAGAATCAATTAATATGGTCCTTGTCCCGAATGTTTTGGTGGCCTACGTTAATGGCTGATTGTGCCGCATTTATGGCAACCTGTACTGTCTGTGCTTGCTCCAAGTCATCTTCCTTTCAGGCTTTTGCAAGCTGTCCCTAATGGTGATCGCCCATGGTCACACGTGTCTATCGATTTCATGGGAGAACTGCCTGCATCTAATGGCTACACAGTCATACTTATGGTGGTCAATAGATTTTCGAAAATGACCCACTTTGTGCCACTCCCCGGCTTACCCTCAGCTAAAACACTGGCCATGGTTTTTGCGAGAGAGGCATTTCGCATCCATGGGGTCCCCAAGGTCCTTGTCTCCGATCGTGGGAGCCAGTTTGTGTCCAGGTTCCAGAGGGCATTCTGTGATCAAATGGGCATCCAATTATCATTCTCCCCTGCATACCACCCCCAGACTAAAAGGGCCGCTGAACACTCCAACCAGGGATTGGAGCAGTCTCTACGATGCTTCATCTCTAACCATCATGATAACTGGGCTGACTTGTTGCTGTGGGCAGAGTTCGCCAGGAACTGTGCCGTGTGCTCTTCCTCCGGGACCTCACCCTTCCTCATCAACTATGGGTTTCAACCATGCTTGCTCCCAGACACCTTTCAAGCACAGAAGATTCCAGCTCTAGATGAGTACATTAGGCAAGTCCGCTCCACTTGGTCACAAGTCCAGCGTTCCCTCAGTGACTTCTTCCAACGAGTTCAGCGGCATGCCAACAACAGAAGGCTGCTGGCTCCCGTAGGAGTCCATCATACAGCAGTCAGGTGTATCTATATAATTATTGTGTGTAACAGAAGCACTTACCTAGGTAGGAGTCCATCATACAGCAGTCAGGTGTATCTATATAATTACTGTGTGTAACAGAAGCACTTACCTAGGTAGGAGTTCATCACACAGCAGTCAGGTGTATCTATATAATTACTGTGTGTAACAGAAGCACTTACCTAGGTAGGAGTCCATCACACAGCAGTCAGGTATATCTATATAATTACTGTGTGTAACAGAAGCACTTACCTAGGTAGGAGTCCATCACACAGCAGTCAGGTGTATCTGTATAATTACTGTGTGTAACAGAAGCACTTACCTAGGTAGGAGTCCATCATACAGCAGTCAGGTGTATCTATATAATTACTGTGTGTAACAGAAGCACTTACCTAGGTAGGAGTCCATCACACAGCAGTCAGGTGTATCTATATAATTACTGTGTGTAACAGAAGCACTTACCTAGGTAGGAGTCCATCATACAGCAGTCAGGTGTATCTATATAATTACTGTGTGTAACAGAAGCACTTACCTAGGTAGGAGTCCATCACACAGCAGTCAGGTGTATCTGTATAATTACTGTGTGTAACAGAAGCACTTACCTAGGTAGGAGTCCATCACACAGCAGTCAGGCGTATCTATATAATTACTGTGTATAACAGAAGCACTTACCTAGGTAGGTGTCACGGTTTCATAAGAACACTCAGACAGTTAGGTAAGGTTTAAAAAGCTTTATTGAAAATAAATAAACAATCACCCTACTCAGGTCCAGATGAGGTCCGTACCAAGTACTTCCCAGATCTGACTCAGGTCAAGATGTAGGAATATCACAGTAGCAATATATAATAGGACTTTGTAGGCTTGATCCGTGGACAGGTTCAGGAACAAGTAGAACCACCTCAGCCCCACACCGCTACTAGGTGAGATAAGGTGATGGCTGACTGCAGGGCAATTCCCTAGGAGGCTAGGGATAGCGGAGGCAACACAGGCAGGACTCAGGCAGTGACCTGACCCTAGAACTCTAGGGTTAACGGAGGCAACACAGAGAGGACTCTGGCAGTGGTCTGACCCTAGATCACTAGGGTTAACTGAGGCAACACAGACAGGACACTGGCAGTGACATGACCCTAGAATGCTAGGGTTAACGGAGGCAACACAGGCAGGACTCTGGCAGTGGTCTGACCCTAGAACGTTAGGGTTAACGGAGGCAACACAGACAGGACTCTGGCAGTAATCTGACCCTAGTACACTAGGGTTAACGGAGGCAACATAGGCAGGACTCTGACAATAATTTGACCCTAGTAAGCTAGGGTTATCGGAGGCAACACAGACACTGGCAAGTGACCGGACTCCCACAGACCCCTGGAGACTACTGGGGGCGGATAGGCCTGACAGGCACTGTGTAGTATAGCGAGTGGGAGTAGGTGGAATGAGACACAGGGTGCGCACCCTGACAGATCAGAAGCCAGCGTTGCCCCAATCTGTACACACGGAGGTAGTGAGTCAGTCCCATCAGAAACGGAACCAGATACACAGCCAGGTCGGCACACACGGAATTAGTCAGCCAGTCCTAGTCGGTAACGGAATCGGATACTCAGCCAAGCCAGGTCGGTACACACGGGGTTAGTCAGCCAGTCCTAGTCGGTAACAGAATCGGATACTCAGCCCAGCCAGGTCGGTACACACGAAGTTAGTCAGCCAGTCCTAGTCGGTAACGGAATCGGATCACAGGAGCGTCAGGAATCAGAAGTGTAGTCAGACGAGCTGGGTCATACACGGAAACAGGAACATGCAGTTATAAACGCTAGGTACGGGTACACCACGAAAGGGCATTGTAAGGATGACAGGAGGGAGTATATAAAGGCAAACCCTGGGAGGAGCCACAGTCCCAGAGCCAATAAGAATGAGGCAATGGTAAACCCAGAAGTAACAATGTCGCTCAGTGACTGGAACCACGGGCACCGTGATAATACCCCCCTCTCAACGACCCCCCCCCCCCCCGTTGTGACGGAGGTCTAGGCTTTGACAGGAATTTAGCATGGAATCTGCGCAACAATAGTGGAGCATGAATGTCAGAGTGGTTGACCCATGAGCGTTCCTCTGGGACATAACCCTTCCAGTGCACCAAATATTCGATCTGTCCACGGATTCTACGTGAATCTATAATATTCTGCACCTCATATTCGTCATGATCTTGAATGCGCACTGGAGCTGGGACTTCCAGAGAGGTGTTATAGCGGTTACACACCAAGGGTGGTCTGACCCTAGAACGCTAGGATTAATGGAGGCAACACAGGCAGGACTCTGGCAGTGGTCTTACCCTAGCACACTAGGGTTAACAGATGCAACATAAACCAGACACTGGCAGTAATCTGACCCTAGTACACTAGGGTTAACGTTGGCAACATAGGCAGGACTCTGGCAATGACTTGACCCTAGTACGATAGGGTTACCGGAGGCAACACAGACACTGGCAAGAGACCGGTGGGGGACTGGGTGTGGTTGTCCTCCAGGAACCTCAAATTTCAAGTTCCATGTGGTAAATTGACTCCCCGATTTGTGATTCCATGATTCCAGTCGCTGAGCGACATTGTTACTTCCGGGTTTACCATTGCCTCATTCTTATTGGCTCTGGGACTGTGGGTTTGTCTTTATATACTTCCTCCTGTCATCCTTACGATGCCCTTTCGTGGTGTACCCGTACCTAGAGTTTATAACTGCATGTTCCTGTTTCTGCGTATGACCCGGCTCGTCTGACTACACTTCTGATTCCTGACGCTCCTGTGATCCGATTCCGTTGCTGACTTAGGACCGGCTGACTAACTCCCTGTGTACCGATCTGGCTTGGCTGAGTATCCGATTCCGTTACCGACTAGGACTGGCTGACTAACTCCCTGTGTACCGACCTGGCTTGGCTGAGTATCCGATTCCGTTACCGACTAGGACTGGCTGACTAATTCCGTGTGTGCCGACCTGGCTGTGTATCTGGTTCCGTTTCTGATGGGACTGACTCACTACCTCCGTGTGTACAGATTGGGGCAACGATGGCTTCTGATCTGTCAGGGTGCGCACCCTGTGTCTCATTCCACCTACTCCCACTCGCTATACTGCACAGTGCCTGTCAGGCCTATTGACCCCAGTAGTCTCCAGGGGTCTGTGGGAGTCCGGTCTCTTGCCAGTGTCTGTGTTTCCTCCGGTAACCCTATCGTACTAGGGTCAAGTCATTGCCAGAGTCCTGCCTATGTTGCCAACGTTAACCCTAGTGTACTAGGGTCAGATTACTGCCAGTGTCTGGTTTATGTTGCATCTGTTAACCCTAGTGTGCTAGGGTAAGACCACTGCCAGAGTCCTGCCTGTGTTGCCTCCATTAATCCTAGCATTCTAGGGTCAGACCACCCTTGGTGTGTAACCGCTATAACACCTCTCTGGAAGTCCCAGCTCCAGTGCGCATTCAAGATCATGACGAATATGAGGTGCAGAATATTATAGATTCACGTAGAATCCGTGGACAGATCGAATATTTGGTGCACTGGAAGGGTTATGTCCCAGAGGAACGCTCATGGGTCAACCACTCTGACATTCATGCTCCACTATTGTTGCGCAGATTCCATGCTAAGTTCCCGTCAATGCCTAGACCTCCCTCACAATGGGGGGGGGGGGGGTCGTTGAGAGGGGGGTACTATCACGGTGCCCGTGATTCCAGTCACTGAGCGACATTGTTACTTCCGGGTTTACCATTGCCTCATTCTTATTGGCTCTGGGACTGTGGCTCCTCCCAGGGTTTGCCTTTATATACTCCCTCCTGTCATCCTTACAATGCCCTTTCGTGGTGTACCCTTACCTAGCGTTTATAACTGCATGTTCCTGTTTCCGCGTATGACCCGGCTCAACTGACTACACTTCTGATTCCTGACGCTCCTGTGATCCGATTCCGTTGCTGACTTAGGAGCGGTTGACTAACTCCGTGTGTGCCGACCTGGCTTGGCTGAGTATCCGATTCCGTTACCAACTAGAACCGGCTGACTAACTCTGTCTGTACCGACCTGGCTGGGCTGAGTATCTGATTCCGTTACCAACTAGAACCGGCTGACTAACTCCGTGTGTCTGACCTGGCTGGGCTGAGTATCTGATTCCGTTACCAACTAGAACCGGCTGACTAACTCCGTGTGTACCGACCTGGCTTGGCTGAGTATCCGATTCCGTTACCAACTAGAACCGGCTGACTAACTCCGTGTGTCTGACCTGGCTGGGCTGAGTATCTGATTCCGTTACCGACTAGGACTGGCTGACTAATTCCGTGTGTGCCGACCTGGCTGAGTATCTGGTTCCGTTTCTGACGGGACTGGCTGACTACTTCCTTGTGTACAGATTGGGGCAACGCTGGCTTCTGATCTGTCAGGGTGCGCACCCTGTGTCTCATTCCACCTACTCCCACTCGCTATACTACACAGTGCCTGTCAGGCCTATCTGCCCCAGTAGTCTCCAGGGGTCTGTGGGAGTCCGGTCACTTGCCAGTGTCTGTGTTGCCTCCAGTAACCCTAGCTTACTAGGGTAAGACCACTGCCAGAGTCCTGTCTGTGTTGCCTCCGTTAACCTTGGCGTTCTAGGGCCAGACCACTGCCAGTGTCCTGTCTGTGTTGCCTCAGTTAACCCTAACGATCTAGGGTCAGACCACTCCCAGAGTCCTCTCTGTGTTGCCTCCATTAACCCTAGAGTTCTAGGGTCAGGTCACTGCCTGAGTCCTGCCTGTGTTGCCTCCGCTATCCCTAGCCTCCTAGGGAATTGCCCTGCAGTCAGCCATCACCTTATCTCACCTAGTAGCGGTGTGGGGCTGAGGTGGTTCTACTTGTTCCTGAACCTGTCCACGGATCAAGCCTACAAAGTCCTATTATATATTGCTACTGTGATATTCCTACATCTTGACCTGAGTCAGATCTGGGAAGTACTTGGTACGGACCTCATCTGGACCTGAGTAGGGTGATTGTTTATTTATTTTCAATAAAGCTTTTTAAACCTTACCTAACTGTCTGAGTGTTCTTATGAAACCGTGACACCTACCTAGGTAAGTGCTTCTGTTTCACACAATAATTATATAGATGTACGTGCCTTCTGTATGATGGACTCCTACCTAGGTAAGTGCTTCTGTTACACACAGTAATTATATGGATACGCCTGACTGCTGTGTGATGGACTCCTACCTAGGTAAGTGCTTCTGTTACACACAGTAATTATATAGATATACACCTGACTGCTGTGTGATGGACTCCTACCTAGGTAAGTGCTTCTGTTACACACAGTAATTATATAGATACACCTGACTGCTGTGTGATGGACTCCTACCTAGGTAAGTGCTTCTGTTACACACAGTAATTATATAGATACGCCTGACTGCTGTATGATGGACTCCTATCTAGGTAAGTGCTTCTGTTACACACAGTAATTATATAGATACACCTGACTGCTGTGTGATGGACTCCTACCTAGGTAAGTGCTTCTGTTACACACAGTAATTATATGGATACGCCTGACTGCTGTGTGATGGACTCCTACCTAGGTAAGTGCTTCTGTTACACACAGTAATTATATAGATATACACCTGACTGCTGTGTGATGGACTCCTACCTAGGTAAGTGCTTCTGTTACACACAGTAATTATATAGATACACCTGACTGCTGTGTGATGGACTCCTACCTAGGTAAGCGCTTCTGTTACACACAGTAATTATATAGATACACCTGAGTGCTGTATGATGGACTCCTACCTAGGTAAGTGCTTCTGTTACACACAGTAATTATGTAGATATACACCTGACTGCTGTGTGATGGACTCCTACCTAGGTAAGTGCTTCTGTTACACACAGTAATTATATAGATTCACATGACTACTATGTGATATATTCCTACCTAGGTAAGTGCTTCTGTTACACACAGTAATTATATAGATACACCTGACTGCTGTGTGATGGACTCCTACCTAGGTAAGTGCTTCTGTTACACACAGTAATTATATAGATACACCTGACTGCTGTGTGATGGACTCCTACCTAGGTAAGTGCTTCTGTTACACACAGTAATTATATAGATTCACATGACTACTATGTGATATATTCCTACCTAGGTAAGTACTTCTGTCATACACAGTAATTATATAGATATGACTGCTGTGTGATGGACTCCTACCTAGGTAAGTGCTTCTGTTACACACAATAATTATATAGATGTACGTGACTTCTGTATGATGGACTCCTACCTAGGTAAGTGCTTCTGTTACACACAGTAATTATATGGATACACCTGACTGCTGTGTGATGGACTCCTACCTAGGTAAGTGCTTCTGTTACACACAGTAATTATATAGATTCACATGACTACTATGTGATATATTCCTACCTAGGTAAGTGCTTCTGTTATACACAGTAATAATATACATACACCTGACTGCTGTGTGATGGACTCCTACCTAGGTAAGTACTTCTGTCATACACAGTAATTATATAGATATGACTGCTGTATGATGGACTCCTACCTAGGTAAGTGCTTCTGTCACACACAGTAATTATATAGATGCACCTGACTGCTGTGTGATGGACTCCTACCTAGGTAAGTGCTTCTGTTACACACAGTAATTATATAGATACACCTGACTGCTGTGTGATGGATTCCTACCTAGGTAAGTGCTTCTGTTACACACAGTAATTATACAGATACACCTGACTGCTGTGTGATGGACTCCTACCTAGGTAAGTGCTTCTGTTACACACAGTAATTATATAGATACACCTGACTGCTGTGTGATGGACTCCTACCTAGGTAAGTGCTTCTGTCACACACAGTAATTATATAGATGCACCTGACTGCTGTGTGATGGACTCCTACCTAGGTAAGTGCTTCTGTCACACACAGTAATTATACAGATACACCTGACTGCTGTGTGATGGACTCCTACCTAGGTAAGTGCTTCTGTTACACACAGTAATTATATAGATACACCTGACTGCTGTGTGATGGACTCCTACCTAGGGAAGTGCTTCTGTCACACAGTAATTATATAGATACACCTGACTGCTGTATGATGGACTTCTACCTAGGTAAGTCCTTCTGTTACACACAGTAATTATATAGATACATCTGACTGCTGTATGATGGACCCCTACCTAGGTAAGTGCTTCTGTTACACACAGTAATTATATAGATACACCTGACTGCTGTGTGATGGACTCCTACCTAGGTAAGTCCTTCTGTTACACACAGTAATTATACAGATACACCTGACTGCTGTATGATGGACTTCTACCTAGGTAAGTCCTTCAGATATACCTGACTGTTGTATGATGGATAAGTATGTCTATTAAACAAATAAAGAGACACATATACCTATAGTTGTTCTGTAATTTCTGGCCTGTTAGGTTCCAGGGGATGTTTGTGAAACCTCCTCTGATATCTCTGCTTATCTACATATATAAAAGAAGACTTTGTGCCTGGCAAAACACACCCAGGGGCAGCAGTAAGGAGGAGTTACTGCTCCCATTGGATGATTCAATGGGAGTGTGATTTTTGGCCTGCCCCCACTATCCAGCCCACCCACCACTATCTAAGGCTGAAAAAAAAATGGCTGCCACTCACTCCTACACCACAGACACACACATGCCCCCCACACATTGGCAGACACATGCACATATATACACACTCATACAGAGACACAGACACACGCTGAGCAGCTGAGGATGATGGGAACTATGTTCAAGCTACAGCTGGAAGGCCATGGTCCAAATCTGTATTATGCATCAGGGTTTCCAGCACATAGATACAAGGTTATGGGCTCGCTACAATAAACCACTCATATGCAGCTTCTTCTTTCCCTGTCTGTAACCCTGCACAGCCCTGCAAATTACTACAAGTGAGCCAATTTCTAACCAATCAGCAGGCAGGATGCTTGGGAGCTGACTTGCTAGCATAGAGAAGCTGGGAAAGTAGAACAACAGCAGAGACATGATCAGGCAGTGCAGAGCAGGGCTTCAGCTGAGCTGGTAAATGGCAGAGACATGGTTGTGACTGTATTTATATATTGCACAAAGAGAGAGAAAGAAAGCAGCTTGTTTTTAGTCTGTCTGTAAGTAGAGGTGCCAGTTCCTGCAATCATCTCCATGCTGTACATAGCTCACTGTATAGCATGTATAGTATACCATCTGCATGTGTCTGTGTATAAGGACTGGCACTTTACAGTATAGGAGGGACAGTCCCTGTTTGAGACCCAAATCCCTCTGCTCCTCTATTTAGGGGATCACACTGTGTGGTGTATATACCAGTGTATCAGATCGCTCCACATCAATAAAACCCACAGTAATGTGGGTATAAACTTCTGTATATATCTTATAAATTAGTCTGTGTAAAAAATCCTTTCATCTTCTTCTAAATCATTCACTTACAGAAAGAGTAATTTAAACATTTCAATGCCAGAGGGGTATGCAATGCATTGCTTACCCCCTGGCACTCAAAGGGTTAACAATTCTCTAAAATACACCACCAGCCACGCCCCCAGTAACACCACCTAAAACACAAGTGTCCCTCTTTGGCCATTTGAAATGTTGGGAGGTGTGTTACTTACACTGCTCACACTGTATGTATGTATGTTCTGCTGTGTATGTCAGTGCATGTGTGTGTATGTATGTGTGTTGCATGTGTCTCTGTTTATCACTGTGTGTGTGTCCCTGTATACGTGTGTGTTTGCACGTGCCTGTGTATCACTGTGTGTACCTTTCTGACACGTACACCCTACGTCATATTTCACTATCATAACATTTATTAAAAAAAACAAACAAACATTCCCTGCATAACATGACGGACAATTCCATCCCACATTGCTAGTTTGTCTAGAGTAGTAACCTTTGGCAGTCCAGATGCTGGTGACAGGACTTACAGGGGGTTATGCACTAAGGTGTGATAAAGATGTGATAAAGTAGAGATGATTTCTCCAGTGATATTACTTCTCCAGTCCCTATGTTATGCTATGGAGACTACAATATGTACTAAGATGTCCAAAGTTGCAGATCTTAGTGTGTTGGATCCATAGAATAACATAGGAACTGGAGAAGTGATATCACTGCAGAAGTTATCTCCACTTTATCACCTCTTTATCACACTTTAGATCATCTCTCCCATAATCTCTAACAGCTGGACAGCCAAAGACTGCCTGTTCTAGAACATTAAATGGATAAGGTGAATGGATGTGAAGTGGGTTCTAGGCTGGAGTTTGGCTGTGACTGATCTCAGCTCCGGACTGGTTATCTCTACAGATTTACTCTACTCGTTGGCCAACCGCATGATGCAGTCCAGCGGACACAGAGATTCACAGCTCAGCCACGTGTTTATTTTTCTGTACAAAACATTCAAAGTGCTGGATAAAGTCATCATCATGAGGGAGGATGAGGCCAGTCCTGTTATAACAGGTCATACGTCCATGTCCTGTTCACTAGAAAGCGGTCAGTAACAGAATCAGGCCAAAGATGTCTGACCGCTTCTCCACTGGTCACAGACTATTTGTGTCTAGAATCCATCTGATGTAGTTGAAGGTCCACATGTTCGACCTTTGTAGTCCTGTAGGGGGCAGCGCCGCGATCCTAGTAATTGCCCCCTAGTTATAAAATACCTCATCCTCTGAGAGGGAGCTGCTGTCCACATAGTGTAGGGAGCTGTTCAGCCGCAGTTTACAGGGTTCTGGAATGTTCTCTCCTGCAGCGGGGGCTCTGGAGTTGTCGGAGCTGCTGCTCTGGGCTCCATTGACGAAGGAGCCCTGCACTGCAGGCTGGAGACTGGGGTCCACTGTCCCATCCCACATTTCCACAGGCAGCATTTGCTGGGGGGCCGCAGCCAAGGACACAGCAGAGGAATAACAAAGGCCCGGAAGACTTCCCCCCAGATCAGATCCACAGGCGCCGTGGGCGTAACTCAGGAGTCGCCCCTGTAGGTAGATACTCTCCAGGTCTGGAGGGGAAGAGAGAAAAGAGACAAAATCAGGAGATCCAGTAGATCAGGTTCTGTACCAGGCAACAGACCGGGGGCCGTAGGAGGAGCCTCTGAGGGCCATATGTGGCCCCAGGGCCACCTCTTTCACCCCCCACTGATTTACACACTGAGTTATATGTTCTATCAAAATTGGAGAAATTCTGGGTCAAATCAGCAGAATCATGGATTGATTTAAATGTCTTAACCCCTTAAAAGGAAGAATGTTGTAGATCTTTCTAGGATTCAAGGGAATAAAAAACTTTTTCAATTAATGGTTATTTTTATTTGTCTTCCTGGGCAGTTCTGCACCGCTTTCCTAGTTAACATATAACGCAGTGTGTAAAGGAGTGGAAGCCAACAGGCGGCCCTGGGGCCTGATGTTTCCCTTGTAAGCCTCTCCTGCGGCCCTCAGTCTGATCTCTTAAAGAAGCAGTAAACTTTTTTATGAAAATGTACACGTTATAGCGTTTTTCCTATTGAGTAAAACAAGAGCACCCCCATCACCGTCAGTTGTTTTATTCAAATGTTATAATAGTTCAAATAATCAGTGAATTACAGTGTGATTACTTCCTGATAGTTCTAACTGACAGGAAGTGAATTTACTGTGTTTACTTCCTGATAGTTCTAACTGACAGGAAGTGAATTTACTGTGTTTACTTCCTGATAGATCTAACTGACAGGAAGTGACTCAACAGTTTCTATCACATTATATGGAGAACTGTTTATCATTGACTTTCCTCTCAAATACAATGCAACAGAATACTAATTGGAATTAGATGACTAGAGGGCACTGCTAATGTTAAAGAAACATGTTTTTAAACTGTAATAATTCTGGAAATATGCATCTCTCAGCAGTGGTAGATCCCTTATTTTACTCAACAAGAAAAGCCCTACAATTTCTTCATAATACAATTTACTGTTCCTTTCAATTCCATCTGCAGGGCCATATACACACAGATGCTGTTACACACACACACACACACACATACACTCACAAACACACACATTTACAAGCACACACACACACACACAGGCGCATGCGGACACACACACACACACACACACACACACACACACACATATATAATCAGAGACACATACATATATACACACACACACATACATATGTGCACACACATGCAGACAGACACAACACACATATACACAAATACATGCATGGTGCTATCCTGCATAAAAAGAGGTATAGATGCACTGGATGCTAATATAATTCTACCTCTGTATAAATCCTTGGTTAGGCCTCATCTAGAATATGGAGTACAATTTTGGGCAGACATTACTGAACTGGAAAAGGTGCAGAGATGTGCAACAAAACTGATAAAGGGATTGGAGGATCTGAGTTATAAAGAGAGACTACCAAACTGGGTTTGTTTACATTACAGAAGAGATGTCGAAGGGGTGATATGATTACCATTTACACTTATATTCAAGGTCAATACAAAAAACTATCCAAAGAACTATTAACTCAAAGAGCTGATCAGAGAACAAGAGGTCATCCATTAAGACTAAAGGAAAGGTGTTTTTGACTAAAACAAAGGAAGGGATTTTTTCTTACAGTAAGGGCAGTAAAGTTATGGAATTCTTTGCCCTGGGATGCTATGCTTGCAGATATTGTAATTGCTTTAAAAAAGTAATGGGTACCTATCTAGCTCTGAACAATACTGAGAATTATGACAGTGGGCTTCAAAGCAGATAGGATGTTGATCCACGGAGATGTCTGCCTGCCATTTGGTGTCAGGAAAGAGGTTTGTTTTTTTTGCCTTGTTGGGGCTTGGTTGGAGGTGGCTTCAACTTGTTTTTTTTCCATTCCTCTGGATCAGCGAGAGTGGTGTGGCATGGTCTGAACTTGATGGATGCATGTCTTTTTTCAGCCTCATCAACTATGTTACTATACTTTGACACACAACCACAGAAACATACATACAAATACACAAACATACTCAGAGACTCTGAAATACACACACACACACACACACACACAAATACACACAGAGACACAAAAATATATGCACACACACACTCAGAGACACATGCATTCAGACACACATACACTCATGCAGACATATACATACACACGTACAAACACATGAACACACTATTTGCAGACACACACCATTTTCACACAGACACACACACATACATACATACTATTTCATAGAAACACACACACACAAATTAAACAAATGGAATAACACAACATATCCATACACATTACATATTTACAAAACACTGTTTCACACACACACACACACACACACACACTTTTTCTTTTGCCTCAAAGTTTTCCACCATTTACTCTCTCCCATCTTAAAGGATCAACAAAGTCGTTTTAAAATAAACATATTTTAGGGAATTTGCTGCTGAGTAGAGCCTCATTAAAACTCCATACAGCCCTAGACAGGATCCCAGATTTGCCTATTGTTCTTGTGGGTAGAGGTAGTAGTACCAACTTAACAAAAGATACAATGCTTTAGGTATATTAAAAATGTACAGCAGAGCTTGCAATTGAAATGGTTGTACAAAATTATACCACTGAGCTTACAACTGAAATCGGGCTACACAAGTGATACTACTAGTCTGGCTACAGAATTATAGCACTGAGCTTACAGTTGAAATGAGGTGACACAAGTGATACCACAGAGCTTACAATTGAAATGGGGCGACATAAGTGCAGATTTTTACGATCTCTTGTTTCCTCACAGGTTGGCTCAGTTACAGTGATACAGACACTGAATGATCTGCCGGTGCTCAAACAGAAATATCCAAAAACTTAAAATGCAGATTTTCAGGATATCTGTATGATACAGGTAAAGCAAAGCAATGCATTGGAGATCTATCTAGCATTCAAGGGGTTAAAATTCCCACTGAAATTAATGAGATTCTTAATTTGTCCCCCTCCCTGGTTTGCCCTAGAATTGCTCCATTTTTATGCAGAAGGTCCAGTACCCACATACCGGCACCTCCACCCTCTTGCTGCTCCCACTTAGCAGAGATGAAGTACTGCAGCCCCCCAGCGCAGAGAGGACCTGGGCTCTGTCCATTAATCAGCAGAGCAGGACCAGGAATGAAAGCACTAGCGATGCCAGCTCATTACTGAGAAGGATCTGGCACAGATAGGCCTGCCGCCTGGGGGGGGCTACCAACAGCCTTCTAAATGTCTCCCATAGGGGCTGATGTACCAGGCAGGACTGGAACCAATTCTGGGGCAAACAGACAGCACCACAGGGATCATAAAACAATTCCCATTTATTGAATTTGTACTCTTAACCCACTGAACGACAGAGAGGACTCCAATGTGGTACTGGCATCTGTACTGTTAATGGTGCAATGCTCTGATGAACTCTCCATGGTGTAAAGCTGAGCTGATTTCTTCAATGGCAATAATGCAATGTTGTGCTGATCTCTCTAACTGTAATGGTGTAAGGCTGTGTTAGTCTCTGTGATGGCAATAGTGCAATGCTGCGCTGATTTCTCTAATGGTAATGGTGGGTCCACTGCTGTGCGTTTTTGTACCCATCCAACACAAACAGATGAAACCATTTCTTCATATCTCTACCTTGCAGCTGTCGGACCTCTTGTGATCCCAAACCATAATGCATCTCTTCATCGTCCAGCGAAGACCAGGCGCTCAGTGTGGCCTCTGTGATAGCAAACTGCTCTGCTACACCTGTATGATTGGACAGAAATAAAAATCACACACTGCAGAGCAATGCTGCGGACGTCTTCTCTGGTATGCAGTACCCAGGAGAGGACAGTAGCCTGTCCATAGGGCTGCCACCCAGCCGGTATTTTTATATTGGCTTCTGCCCAATGTTAAGTCTATGGAGGGAATGCCTTGGCCGGTATTTTTTTTTTAAGAAAAGGTGGCAACCCTACCTGTCCACATATCAGGTGTACATACATTCCAACATTTCAAATGGCCAGAGAGGGTCACTTGTGTTTTAAGTGGTGTTGCTGGGTGTGTGGCTGGTGAGTAGGGCATTATCGAGAATTTTTAGGTTATTTCATGACCTATCGAGACTGCTGTGTGTAACTGACACTTGGGAGGTATGGAGTCCTAATATGGAGATATCTGGGGATTGTACATCCTAAGTGTTCATCTTTAGGAGATAATGGGGGTCCGTACCTCCCAAGTGTCCCTCTTTAGGAGATAATGGGGGTTCATACCTCCCAAGTGTCCCTCTTTAGGAGATATTAGGGCTCCGTACCTCCCAAGTGTCCCTCTTTAGGAGATATTAGAGCTCCATACCTCCCAAGTGATCCTTTTTTAGGAAATATTAGGAATACATACCTCCCAAGTGTCCCTGTTTAGGAGATATTATGGGTCCGTACGTCCCAAGTGTCCATCTTTAGGAGATATTAGGGTCTGTACCTCACAAGTGTCCATCTTTAGGAGATATTAGGACTCCATATCTCCCAAGTGTCCCTCTTTAGGAGACATTAGTAGTCTGCACCTCCCAAGTGTCCATCTTTGGGAGATATTAGG
>CM074724.1:397752634-397854126 GCA_037306005.1 Rhinophrynus dorsalis | reverse complement strand
TCTCCACATTGCCCCCAATGTCCACCTCTCCACATTGCCCCAACTCTCCACGTTGCCCCAATGTCCTCTCCCACATTGCCCCCAATGTCTACCTCTCCACATTGCCCCCAACTCTCCACATTGACCCCAATGTCCTCCTCTTCACATTGCCCCCACCTTTACACATTGCCCCCAACTCTCCACATTGCCCCCAATGTCCACCTCTCACATTGCCCCAACTCCCACGTTGCCCCCAATGTCCACCTCTCACATTGCCCCCAATGTCTACCTCTCCACATTGCCCCCAACTCTCCACATTGCCCCAATGTCCTCCTCTTCACATTGCCCCCACCTTTCCACATTGCCCCCAACTCTCCACATTGCCCCCAATGTCCACCTCTCCACATTGCCCCAACTCTCCACGTTGCCCCCAATGTCCACCTCTCCACATTGCCCCCAATGTCTACCTCTCCACATTGCCCACAACTCTCCACATTGCCCCCACCTCTCCACATTGCTCCCAATGTTCACCTCTCCACATTGCCCCCAACTCTCCACATTGCCACCCAACTCTCCACATTGCCCCCAATGTCCATCTCCTATCTCCCTGGTGGTCCAGCGGCGTAGCAGGAGATGCCTGTGCCTCCTTCTTCACAGACCTCTATTAAGAGCTGGAGCTCCCAAGCAGTCCTCTCTCCAGTAATACAGAGCGCTGGGTGATGATGATGGAAGATGATGTCATCTCCCAGCGCTCTGCATTACTAGATGATGTCATCTCCCAGCGCTCTGCATTACTAGAGTAATGACAAGGGAGAGCTCAGTCGTTAGAGGTCCGTGGATCTGGGTGGCCCCTATTGTTACGCCACTGGTTAGGAACAGGCCCGCTGAGGCTGATGTATGAAGAGCTGGAACAAACCAACTTCATCATAAGGGAGGAAAAAAAGAGTCCCCAAATTCCTTAACATTTAAATGGGGCTTTTAACCCTTTGAATGTTGGCGAGGTCTCCAAAGCATTGACAAGCATTACATTGAAGACCTCTCTTGCATGAAAGGGGTTAAAGTGGACCTACCACCTTGAATTTTCTTTACATATTTGAAAACGTCATTCAAAACTGCCTATGTGTCATGTTAACCAAATACCAGCAGATGTCTAGTTTAGGAGCTATTAACCCTTAAAGACCAGCCAATCACGCACCCGGCGGGCACTAAAGGACCACAGACCATTTTTTTTCTTCAGAATCCAATTCAGGACTCCCCGGATGGCATGCAGCCGCACGGGGAACCCTGAATTCTATGACGGGCCTTGCACGTCATGGGTCCTTATGACTCCCCATACCGTGACGTGGCCAGGGTCCTTAAGGGGTTAAACAGGGATTTTACCCTTTGCATAATAGAGGAGATTGTCTTGCAATGAGTTGGAAACCTCTGTAGCATTCATCGGGGGAAAAGTTGAATTTAAATTAATGGAATTTGGGGAATTCTTTCTCGATAGTGATTCTGGTTTGCTCTCCAATTTCTCCCTTTTTACTTTATATATGAGCACCACTGTTTCTAGGTATGTGAGCACCCAGTTTAGTAAAAGCACAGACAGGCTGAAATACAAAGTAGAACGGAGAAATCTAAATGCACGGTAGGGGCAAATAAAACCTCCCACTGATATTAAAAGGGTATTTTAAAGAGAAACTCTCACCCTAATTCAAGTTTGCTTATTTGAAAACTGCATAAAAACTGCTTATGTGTCACGTTACCAAATGACCAGCGAATGTACAGTTAACCCGTTAAGGACTACGGAAGTACATGTACATCATAGGTAGGATGTGCCTAAAGGACCCATGATGTACATGTAAGTCCTGGTATTGCGGGGAAAAAAAATCTGTGGTCCTTAAGTGTGTGGCCGGTTCTTAAGGGGTTAAAACAAAGTGAAATTGTGTTTGTCCTCCTCAGTTGCACTTGGTCTGACCCAGCGTTGTTCCACTTTTCTCTTTATACACAGTATCTGCCCAATGTGAGTCACAGGACACCTATTGTATAAAGCAGAATGATTTTATAGGAACACTAATGATAATGAATTATTGTGGTGATCCCTGATCTCACTAACATGGATTGTAAATTCACCATTTCTACAAAAAAGTGGGGTTATGCATTAAGGTGTGATAAAGAGGAGATAACTTATCCAGTGAGATAAACTCTCCAGTTCCTATGTTATTCTATGGGAGAGATTTAGTTATAGACTACAGGGGAGATGTACTAAGGTGTGATAAAGAGGAGATAACTTCTCCAGTGAGATAAACTCTCCAGTTCCTATGTTATTCTATGGGAGAGATTGAGTTATAGACTACAAGGGGAGATGCACTAAGGTGTGATAAAGAGGAGATAACTTCTCCAGTGAGATAAACTCTCCAGTTCCTATGTTATTCTATGGGAGATCTTTAGTTATAGACTACAGGGAGATGTACTAAGGTGTGATAAAGAGGAGATAACTTCTCCAGTGAGATAAACTCTCCAGTTCCTATGTTATTCTATGGAGAGATTGAGTTATAGACTACAGGGGAGATGTACTAAGGTGTGATAAAGAGGAGATAACTTCTCCAGTGTGATAAACTCTCCAGTTCCTATGTTATTCTATGGGAGAGATTTAGTTATAGACTACAGGGGAGATGTACTAAGGTGTGATAAAGAGGAGATAACTTCTCCAGTGAGATAAACTCTCCAGTTCCTATGTTATTATATGGGAGAGATTTAGTTATAGACTACAGGGGGAGATGTACTAGGGTGTGATAAAGAGGAGATAACTTCTCCAGTGAGATAAACTCTCCAGTTCCTATGTTATTCTATGGGAGATATTTAGTTATAGATTACAGGGGAATATGTACTAAGGTGTGATAAAGAGGAGATAACTTCTCCAGTGAGATAAACTCTCCAGTTCCTATGTTATTCTATGGGAGATATTTAGTTATAGACTACAGGGGAGATGTACTAAGGTGTGATAAAGAGGAGATAACTTCTCCAGTGAGATAAACCTTCCAGTTCCTATGTTATTCTATGGGAGAGATTTAGTTGTAGACTACAGGGGAGATGTACTAAGATATGATAAATAGTAGATCACTTCTCCATTGTGATAAACTCTCCAGTTCCTATGTTATTCTATGGGAGATCTTTAGTTATAGACTACAGGGGACATGTACTAAGGTGTGATAAAGAGGAGATAACTTCTCCATTGTGATAAACTCTCCAGTTCCTATGTTATTCTATGGGAGTTCTTTAGTTATAGACTACAGGGGAGATGTACTATGGTGTGATAAAGATGAGATAACTTCTCCAGTGTGATAAACTCTCCAGTTCCTATGTTATTCTATGGAGATCTTTAGTTATTGACTACAGGGGGAGATGTACTAAGGTGTGATAAAGAGGAGATAACTTCTCCATGTGATAAACTCTCCAGTTCCTATGTTATTCTGTGGGAGAGCTTTCGTTATAGACTACAGGGGGAGATGTACTATGGTGTGATAAAGAGGAAAGATTTAGTTATAGACTACAGGGAGATGTACTAAGGTGTGATATAGAGGAGATAACTTCTCCAGTGAGATAAACTCTCCAGTTCCTATGTTATTCTATGGGAGAGCTTTAGTTATAGACTACAGGGAGATGTACTAAGGTGTGATATAGAGGAGATAACTTCTCCAGTGTGATAAACTCTCCAGTTCCTATGTTATTCTATGGGAGAGATTTATAGACTACAGGGGAGATATACTAAGGTGTGATAAAGAGGAGATAACGTCTCCAGTGAGATAAACTCACCAGTTCCTATGTTATTCTATAGGAGAGATTTAGTTATAGACTACAGGGGGAGATGTACTAAGGTGTGATAAAGAGGAGATAACTTCTCCAGTGAGATAAACTCTCCAGTTCCTATGTTATTCTATGGGAGATATTTAGTTATAGACTACAGGGGGAGATGTACTAACTACTAAGGTGTGATAAAGAGGTGATAACTCCTCCAGTGAGACAAACTCTCCAGTTCCTATGATATTCTATGGGAGATCTTTAGTTATAGACTACAGGGGAGATGTTACTAAGGTGTGATAAAGAGGAGATAACTTCTCCAGTGAGATAAACTCTCCAGTTCCTATGTTATTCTATGGAAAAGCTTTAGTTATAGACTAGAGGGGGAAGAAAAAAAAAAAGAAAGGTCAGAGATGCTCAACTAGGCTCATGAGCTAACAAATACATGCAAGAAGCTCCCTAGGACTGTGTCCTCACACCCAGAATGCAATCTCTTTTAGCTCACCAGTGCCATACACAGAGAAGAAACATTCTGAAGCATGTCATACTGGCCCTGACAAATGATAGTCCAGCCACGACATGCCAGACAAGTCCTCTCTGAACAAGGACACCAGCTAACGCCAGATGTATGTTTCAGAATTCTTGACCTTGTCATTGAGATGCAGCTAATCCCTCTGGGCACTGTGAGCAAGAGGTCCATATCTGGATTCCCCTAATTACTCTTAGGGTGATGCTTCAGAAGATTTCCTCTCTGTGTATGGCACTTGTGAGCTAAAAGTGATTGCGCCCTGGGCGTGAGGACACAATCTCAGTAAGCTTCTTGCATGTATTTGCTAACTCATGAGCCTAGATGAGCATCTCTGACTTTTCTTTCTACATATGCAAATTGCTTTTGGGGTTGGTCACCCTAAGAGTAATGGGGGGAATCCAGACGTGGACCCCTTGCTCACAGTGCCTAGATGGATCAGCTGCACATCATTGATGAGACCCAAGAAGCCTGAAATGCACGTCTGGGGTTAGTTGTTTCCCTTGTCCAGTGAGGACTTGTCTGCCCATTTTGTGGCTGAACTATCATTTGGCAGGACCAGTATGATATGCTTCAGAAGACTTTCTCTCTGTGTAAGGCACTGGTGAGCTAAAAGAGATTGAACCTTGGTGTTGAGGGACACAGTCCCAGTGAGCTTCTTGCATGTATTTGCTAGCTCGTGATTGAGCATCTGTGACTTTTCTTTCTACATATGCAAATTGCTCTTGGGGTTGGTCACCCTAACAGTAATGAGGGGAATACAGATGTGGACCCCTTGCTCACAGTGCCTAGAGGGATCAGCTGCACCTCACTGACCAGACCCAGAAGGCTGAAACCTACGTTTGGGGTTAGCTGTTTCCCGTTGTTCAGAGAGGACTTGTCTGGCATTTGGTCGGATCAGTATGATATGCTTCAGAAGATTTTCTCTCTGTGTATGGCACTGGTGAGCTAAAAGAGATTGAACCCTGGATGCGAGGACACAGTCCCAGTGAGCTTCTTGCATGTATTTGCTAGCTCATGAGCCTAGTTGAGCATCTCTGACTTTTCTTTCTACATATGCAAATTGCTCTTGGGGTTGGTCACCCTGAGAGTAATGAGGGGAATCCAGACGTGGACCCCTTGCTCACAGTGCCTAGAGAGATCAGCTGACCTCACTGACCAAGCCCCAGAAGGCCGAAACGTACGTCTGGGGTTAGCTGTTTCTCTTGTTGAGAGAGGACTTGTCTGGCATTTCGTGGATGGACTGTCATTTAGCAGGACCAGTATAATATGCTTCAGAAAACTTCCTCTCTGTGTATGGCACTGGTGAGCTAAAAGAGATTGCACCCTGGATGCGAGGACACAGTCCCAGTGAGCTTCTTGCATGTATTTGCTAGCTCATGAGCCTAGTTGAGCATCTCTGACTTTTCTTTCTACATATGCAAATTGCTCTTGGGGTTGGTCACCCTGAGAGTAATGAGGGGAATCCAGACGTGGACCCCTTGCTCACAGTGCCTAGAGGGATCAGCTGCACCTCACTGACCAGGCCCCAGAAGGCCGAAACGTACGTGTGGGGTTAGCTGTTTCCGTTGTTCAGAGAGGGACTTGTCTGGCATTTCGTGGCTGGACTGTCATTTGGTAGGATCAGTATGATATGCTTCAGAAGATTTCCTCTCTGTGTAAGGCACTGGTGAGCTAAAAGAGATTGAACCCTGGATGCAAGGACACAGTCCCAGTGAGTTTCTTGCATGTATTTGCTAGCTCATGATCCTAGATGAGCATCTCTGACTTTTCTTTCTACATATGCAAATTGCTCTTGGGGTTGGTCACCCTAAGAGTAATGAGGGGAATCCAGACGTGGACCCCTTGCTCACAGTGCCTAGAGGGATCAGCTGCACCTCACCGACCAGACCAAAGAAGGCCGAAATGTACGTCTGAGGTTAGTTGTTTCCCTCGTTCAGAGAGGACTTGTCTGACATTTCGTGGCTGGACTGTCATTTGGTAGGACCTGTATGATATGCTTCAGAAGATTTCCTCTCTGTGTATGGCAATGGTGAGCTAAAAGAGATTGCACCCTGGGCGCGAGGACACAGTCCCAGTGAGCTTCTTGCATGTATTTGCTAGCTCATGAGCCTAGTTGAGCATCTCTGACTTTTCTTTCTACATATGCAAATTGCTCTTGGGGTTGGTCACCCTAAGAATAATGAGGGGAATCCAGACGTGGACCCCTTGCTCACAGTGCCTAGAGGGATCAGCTGTACCTCACCGACCAGGCTCCAGAAGGACAAAACACACGTCTGGGGTTAGCTGTTTCCCTTGTTCAGAGAGGACTTGTCTGGCATTTTGTGGCTGGACTGTCATTTGGGTAGGACCAGTATGATATGCTTCAGAAGATTTCCTCTCTGTGTATGGCATTGGTGAGCTAAAAGAGATTGCACCCTGGGCGTGAGGACACAGTCCCAGTGAGCGTTTTGCATGTATTTGCTAGCTCATGAGCCTAGTTGAGCATCTCTGACTTTTCTTTCTACATATGCAAATTGCTCTTGGGGTTGGTCACCCTAAGAGTAATGAGGGGAATCCAGACGTGGACCCCTTGCTCACAGTGCCTAGAGGGATCAGCTGCACCTCACCGACCAGACCAAAGAAGGCCGAAATGTACGTCTGAGGTTAGTTGTTTCCCTCGTTCAGAGAGGACTTGTCTGACGTTTCGTGGCTGAACTGTCATTTGGTAGGACCTGTATGATATGCTTCAGAAGATTTCCTCTCTGTGTATGGCACGGGTGAGCTAAAAGAGATTGCACCCTGGGCGCGAGGACACAGTCCCAGTGAGCTTCTTGCATGTATTTGCTAGCTCATGAGCCTAGTTGAGCATCTCTGACTTTTCTTTCTACATATGCAAATTGCTCTTGGGGTTGGTCACCCTAAGAATAATGAGGGGAATCCAGACGTGGACCCCTTGCTCACAGTGCCTAGAGGGATCAGCTGTACCTCACCGACCAGGCTCCAGAAGGACAAAACACACGTCTGGGGTTAGCTGTTTCCCTTGTTCAGAGAGGACTTGTCTGGCATTTTGTGGCTGGACTGTCATTTGGGTAGGACCAGTATGATATGCTTCAGAAGATTTCCTCTCTGTGTATGGCATTGGTGAGCTAAAAGAGATTGCACCCTGGGCGTGAGGACACAGTCCCAGTGAGCGTTTTGCATGTATTTGCTAGCTCATGAGCCTAGTTGAGCATCTCTGGCTTTTCTTTCTACATATGCAAATTGCTCTTGGGGTTGGTCACCCTAAGAGTAATGAGGGGAATCCAGACGTGGACCCCTTGCTCACAGTGCCTAGAGGGATCAGCTGCACCTCACCGACCAGACCAAAGAAGGCCGAAATGTACGTCTGAGGTTAGTTGTTTCCCTCGTTCAGAGAGGACTTGTCTGGCATTTTGTGGCTGGACTGTCATTTGGGTAGGACCAGTATGATATGCTTCAGAAGATTTCCTCTCTGTGTATGGCATTGGTGAGCTAAAAGAGATTGCACCCTGGGCGTGAGGACACAGTCCCAGTGAGCGTTTTGCATGTATTTGCTAGCTCATGAGCCTAGTTGAGCATCTCTGGCTTTTCTTTCTACATATGCAAATTGCTCTTGGGGTTGGTCACCCTAAGAATAATGAGGGGAATCCAGACGTGGACCCCTTGCTCACAGTGCCTAGAGGGATCAGCTGTACCTCACCGACCAGGCTCCAGAAGGACAAAACACACGTCTGGGGTTAGCTGTTTTCCTTGTTTAGAGAGGACTTGTCTGACATTTCGTGGCTGGACTGTCATTTGGTAGGACCTGTATGATATGCTTCAGAAGATTTCCTCTCTGTGTATGGCAATGGTGAGCTAAAAGAGATTGCACCCTGGATGCGAGGACACAGTCCCAGTGAGCTTCTTGCATGTATTTGCTAGCTCATGAGCCTAGTTGAGCATCTCTGGCTTTTCTTTCTACATATGCAAATTGCTCTTGGGGTTGGTCACCCTAAGAGTAATGAGGGGAATCCAGACGTGGACCCCTTGCTCACAGTGCCTAGAGGGATCAGCTGTACCTCACCGACCAGGCTCCAGAAGGACAAAACACACGTCTGGGGTTAGCTGTTTCCCTTGTTCAGAGAGGACTTGTCTGGCATTTTGTGGCTGGACTGTCATTTGGCAGGACCAGTATGATATGCTTCAGAAGATTTCCTCTCTGTGTATGGCATTGGTGAGCTAAAAGAGATTGCACCCTGGGCGCGAGGACACAGTCCCAGTGAGCTTCTTGCATGTATTTGCTAGCTCATGAGCCTAGTTGAGCATCTCTGGCTTTTCTTTCTACATATGCAAATTGCTCTTGGGATTAGTCACCCTAAGAGTAATGAGGGGAATCCAGATGTGGACCCCTTGCTCACAGTGCCTAGAGGGATCAGCTGTACCTCACCGAACAGACCAAAGAAGGCCGAAATGTATGTCTGAGGTTAGTTGTTTCCCTCATTCAGAGAGGACTTGTCTGGCATTTTGTGGTTGGACTATCATTTGGCAGGACCAGTATGATATGCTTCAGAAGATTTCCTCTCTGTGTATGGCACTGGTGAGCTAAAAGAGATTGCACCCTGGGCGTGCGAACACAGTCCCAGTGAGCTTCTTGCATGTATTTGCTAGCTCATGAGCCTAGTTGAGCATCTCTGACTTTTCTTTCTACATATGCAAATTGCTCTTGGGGTTGGTCACCCTAAGAGTAGTGAGGGTAATCCAGACGTGGAGATAAAGAGGAGGTACCTTCTCCAGTGTGATAAATTCTCCAGTTGCTATGTTATTCTGTGGAAGGAATTTAGTTATAGACTAAAGGGGATATAACTTCTCCAGTGAGATAAACTCTCCAGTGCTTATGTTATTATAGGGGAGATCTTTAGTAATAGACTACAGGGGGAGATATCTTCTCCAGTGTGATAAACTCTCCAGTTCCTGTGTTAACATAGTTGATGAGGCTGAAAAAAGACGTGTCCATAAATTTCAGCCCATGCCAAAAACACCCCTGTTGATCCAGAGGAAGGCAGTAAAAAAGCCCTCTGGAACAATTTCTAATTTAGCCCCAAGTTGGCAAAAAAATTCCTTCCTAACTCTAATTGGCAGTCAGATATTTCCCTGGATCAACATCCTATCTACTTTGAAACCATCTGTCATAATTTTCAATATTGTTCTGTGCTAGATAGGCATCCATTGCTTTTTTGAAAGCAGTTGCATTATCTGCAACTAGAACATGCCAAGGCAAAGAATTCCATAGCTTTACCACCCTTACTGTAAAGAATCCCTGCCTTTGTTTTAGTCTAATGCGCCTTTCCTCTAGTCTTAATGGATGACCTCTTGTTCTTGCTCAGCTAAAATAATTCATTGGCTAGTTCTTTGTATTGATCTTGAATGTATTTGTAAATGTAATCATATCACCCCTTAGACATCTCATGGCTAGTCTCTCTTTATAACGCAGATCCTCTAATCCCTTTATCAGTTTTGTTGCACATATCTGCACTTTTTCCAGTTCAACAATGTCTTTTTGAAGATCTGGCGTCCACACTTGTACTCTATATTCTAGATGAGGCCTAAACAAGGATTTATACAGAGGTAGGATAATATTAGCATCCCTTGCATCTACACCTCTTTTTTGCAGGGTAGGACCCTATTAGCTCTTCCAGCAGCTGAGTGACTCTGCACACTGCTGTGAAGTCTATTGTCTATCAGTACTCCTAAATCTTTCGCTAATGAGGATTCCCCAAATTGTTTCCCATTTAGAGTATATGTAGCAAGTTTGTTTGTACAGTCCAAATGCATAACCTTACATTTATGTACATTAAATGTCATCTGCCACTTTTCTGCCCATTCACTCAGTTTATCTAAATCCTTCGTAAGGAAAAACATCCAGTCTGTATGTATTTCCTTACATAGCTTAGTGTCATCGGCAAATATTGAGATGCTACTTTGAATTCCCACTTCTAGATAATTAATAAACAAATTAAAAAGCATTGGTCCCAGGACTGAACCCTGTGGCACCCCGCTTATAACCTTAGACCAATTTGAAAAGGATCCATTTACAAAAAATCTCTGCCATCTATCATTTAACCAGTTCTCAATACATGTATAGACCAAAGCCTTTTAATTTATGCAGTAATCTGTTGTGAGGCACTGTATCAAAGGTTTTTTCAAAATCCAAGAATACTACATCAGCAGCATTTCCCCTGTCCAAATTTCTACTTACTCTTTCGTAAAATGCAAGTAAATTAGTCTGATATGATCTATTCTTCATGAAACCATGCTGATTCTAACTAATAATATTGTTTGTCTTCACATAGTTCTGAATAGTGTCAGTTAGTAACCCTTCTAGTGTCTTATCCACTATGGAAGTCAAGCTCACAGGTTTATCATTTCCTGGTTTGGATCTTGCTCCCTTTTTAAACAATGGAACTACATCAGCTTTCCTCCAATCACAGGGCACTGTGCCTGATGAAAGTGAATCAATGTTATTCTATGGGAGAGCTTTAGTTATAGACTACAGGGGGGATGTATTCTAAGGTGTGATAAAGAGGGGATAATTCACCAATGAGATTCATTCTTCAGTTCCTATATTATTCTTCTCTCAAACTATATAAATATTAAACTCTAATAAGTTTTTGAATTACATATTTCAGTTGTGGGAGTACTTTTGTATTTTCTCATATGGAAAGTCCTAATAAATACACTCAGAGGCCACTTTATTAAGTATGCCTATCTAGTAGTATTTGGTAGGACCCCCTATAGCCACAACAACAACCTGGATTCTTCTTGGTATGGTTTAAGCAAGATGTTGGAACATTCCTTATGGATTTTAGTCCATACTGACTCCATAGCATCACCCATTTCCTGCAGAGCTGTCAGACACACATTAATGCTGTGAACTTCCTTTTTCCAAAAAAGATCTCTATTGGATTGAGATCTGGGGACTGTGCAGGTCGTTGGAGTTATTGGAGTAATTTGAAGTCATTGGAGTAATTGGCGTAATTTTAAGTCATTGTCCTGTTCATGGAACCATCTTGATATGATGCTTTGTGACATGTCTCATTATCATGATGAAAGTATCCATTAGAAAATGGGTAGACTGTGGCCATGAAGAGATGCAAATGGTCAGCAACAATGCTTAGGTACATTGAGGCATTCAGATGATGTTCAGTTGGCATTAAGGGGTGTAATGTGTACCAAGAAAACATTCTCCAAACTATTACACCACTAGCCTGTACCGCTGACATCATGTAGGATGGATCCAAGGATTCATACAGTTTACACCAAATTCTGATCCTACCATCTGCATCTCCAGCAGAAATCAAGATTCATCATGTTTTTTACATCTTCAGTTGCACAGTTTTGGTGGTCACTTGCCCACTGTAGCCTCATCTTCCTGTTCTTATCTGACAGGAGTAGAACCTGGTGTGGATTTCTGCTACTGTAGTCCATCTGCTGCATGGTTCAGTGCTTTGTGCATCCAGAGATGGCCTTCTGTACACCACTGTTGTATGGAGCAGTTATTTCAGTATTAGTAGCCTTTCTGTCAGCTTGAACACGTCTATCCATTTCCCTCTGATCTATCTCATTAACAAGGTGTTTCACCTACAGAACTGCCGCTCACTGGATGTTTTTTGCACCACTCTCTGTAAACTCTAGAGACTGCAGTGTGTGAAAATCCCATGAGGTCCACTGTTTTTGAGATGCTGAAACCACCACATCTGGGACCAACAATCATACCACATTCAAAGTCACTTAGGTCATGAGTTATCCCCATTCTAATGTTTGGTTAAACAACAAATAAACCTCTTGAGTCTTGACCACGTCTGCACGCCTTCTAAATTGAGTTGCGGCCACATGATTCAGGGATCAGTTTGGGAGATGTTATCTGTACATGGATTGAGAACTGGTTAAATGATAGATGGCAGAGAATTGTTGTAAATGGAACCTTTTCAAATTGGTCTAAAGTTATAAGTGGGGTGCCGCAGAGTTCAGTCCTGGGACCAATGCTTTTTAATTTGTTTATTAATGATCTAGAACTGGGAAATGAAAGTAATGTCTCAATCTTTGCTGATGACACTAAGCTGTGTAAGGAAATACATACAGAGCTAGATGTTTTTTCTCTGCAGAAGGATTTAGATAAACTGAGTGAATGGGCAGAAAAGTGGAAGATGACATGTAATGTAGATAAATGTAAGGTTATGCATTTGGGTTGTAGAAACAAACATTCTACATATACTCTAAATGGGAAACAACTTGGGAAATCCTCATTAGAGAAAGATGTAGGCGTACTGATAGACAATAGACTTCACAGCAGTGTGCAGAGTCACTCCGCTGCTGCAAGAGCAAATAGGGTACTAGCCTGCATAAAAAGAGGTGTAGATGCAAGGGATGCTAATATTATCCTACCTCTGTATAAATCCTTGGTTAGGCCTCATCTAGAACAGTGGTTCTCAACCCGTGCCCTCACTGGCTACTAACAGGCCAGGATTTGAGAATTTCCTTTTAAGAGCACAGGTGAGTTAATCAATATGACTGAGCCTCTGATCAACACACTTGTGTTCTAGCAGGGAAATTCCTAAGTCCTGGCCTGTTAGTGGCCACTGAGGGCACGGGTTGAGAACCTCTGATCTATAATATGGAGTACAAGTTTGGGCGCCAGTTCTTCAAAAAGACATTGTTGAACTGAAAAGGTGCAGAGACTATTTAGAGACTATTTACTGAAAGAGTTGAGGAAAAAACAAGTGGTTGTCCACTTGGCTACAAAGCAGACAGGATGTTGATCAAGGGAAAAATCTGACTGCTATTTGGAGTCAGGAAGGATTTTTTTGTACCCACTTGGGGCTAAATTGGAAATGGCTTCAATAGTTTTTTTGCCCTTCTCTGGATGAAAAGGGGTGATTTGGCATGGGCCGGACTTGATGGACACATGTCTTTCAGTCTCATTATCAACTATGTTACTATGGCGCTATTTATGTTAACAAGCAGATATACCTAATAAAGTGGCTTCTGAGTATTAGTTAGGTAAAAATTTATTTGATCCCCTGCTGATTTTGTACGTTTGCCACTGACAAAGAAATGATCAGTCTATAATTTTAATGGTAGGTTTATTTGAACAGTGAGAGACAGAATAACAACAAAAAAAATCCAGAAAAACGCATTTCAAAACAGTTTTAAATTGGTTTGCATTTTACTGAGTGAAATAAGTATTTGACCCCTTTGCAAAACATGACTTAGTACTTGGTGGCAAAACCCTTGTTGGCAATCACAGAGGTCAGATATTTCTTGTAGTTGGCCACCAGGTTTGCACACATCTCAGGAGGGATTTTGTCCCACTCCTCTTTGCAGATTCTCTCCAAGTCATTAAGGTTTCGAGGCTGACGTTTGGCAACTCAAACCTTCAGCTACCCCCAGATGTTCTATGGGATTAAGGTCTGGAGACTGGCTAGGCCACTCCAGGACCTTAACGTGCTTCTTCTTGACCCACTCCTTTGTAGCCTTGGCCATGTGTTTTGGGTCATTGTCATGCTGGAATACCCATCCATGACCCATTTTCAATGTCCTGGCTGAAGGAAGGAGGTTCTCATCCAAGATTTGATGGTACATGGCCCAGTCCATCGTCCCTTTGATGAGGTGAAGTTGTTCTGTCCCATTAGCAGAAAAACACCCCCAAAGCATAATGTTTCCACCTCCATGTTTGATGGTGGGGATGGTGTTCTTGGGGTCATAGGCAGCATTCCTCCTCTCCCAAACACGATGAGTTGAGTTGATGCCAAAGAGCTTGAGTTTGGTCTCATCTGACCACAACACTTTCACCCAGTTCTCCTCTGAATCATTCAGATGTTCATTGGCAAACTTCTGACTGGCCTGTACATGTGCTTTCTTGAGCAGGGGGACCTTGCGGGCGCTGCAGGATTTCAGTCCTTCAAGGCGTAGTGTGTTACCAGTTGTTTTCTTGGTGACTATGGTCCCAGCTGCCTTGAGATAATTGACAAGATCTTCCCGTGTAGTTCTGGGCTGATTCCTCACTGTTCTCACGATCATTGAAACTCCACGAGGTGAGATCTTGCATGGAGAACCAGACCGAGGGAGATTGACAGTTATTTTGTTTCTCCCATTTGCGAATAATCGCACCAGCTGTTGTCACCTTCTCACCAAGTTACTTGGCGATGGTCCTGAAGCCCATTCCAGCCTTGTGTAGGTCTACAATCTTGTCCCTGACATCCTTGGGCAGCTCTTTGGTCTTGGCCATGGTGGAGAGTTTGGAATCTGATTGATTGATTGCTTCTGTGGACAGGTGTCTTTTTATACAGGTAACAAGCTGATATTAGAAGTACTCCCTTTAAGAGAGCGATCCTAATCTCAACTTGTTACCTGTATAAAAGACACCTGGGAGCCAGAAATCTTGCTGATTGATAGGGGCTCAAATATTTATTTCACTCAGTAAAACGCAAATCAATTTATAACTTTTTTGAAATGCTTTTTTCTGGATTTTTTTGTTGTTATTCTGTCTCTCACAGTTCAAATAAACCTACCATTAAAATTATAGACTGATCATTTCCTTGTCAGTGGGCAAACGTACAAAATCAGCAGGGATCAAATAATTTTGTCCCTCACTGTATATATATGTTAGTATCTCTTTAAAGACTTGCAAAGTAATGGGTTATAAGGGTTGGAAGCAGAGATCAGTATCAGATTGGTATGGAGAAGGGAAATATTATTATAAATGTGTGTTTTCATGGTACATGTTCCCCACCTTCCCCATTTCGTCTTCTTCATCCTCTTCCTCCTCCTCCTCCGGACTCTCTGTGGGTGCCTCGTGCACCGTGGGTGGGATATTTCGGCAGACACTGGGGTTGGGGGGCTGGCTGCTTTTGTGTTGTTGTTGGACAAGTGGAAGTCTTGTGGCCACTGAAAAAGAATTCTAAGAGAGATAAAACAGATTATGAGTCACAGACAGGAGGAGACACTCAACAGGGATACGTTTAGGGAATTGTGTGGCAAACCAACTGCTTCATAAGGTGAAAATCAAAATTCCATACATTTCCATTGAATAAAAGGGGGGGGGGGTTAAACCCTAGAACATTAGCTAAGTCTCCAAAGCATGCATTAGAGACAAGCTAACATTCAAGGGTTTAAAAATGACCCTTTAACCTATAATGATCAGACTGGCGTGCATCGTATTACTTTACAATGCAATGTGCGCCCCTCGGTCTTTAAGGGGTAATTGAATGGCTATCCTTTTAAAAAGTTGCATACAAACCAGCGTGCGCCTACATGCCTCAATAAGCACGTCGCCATGATGAATAGGGCAACATGAGAATCTTGCCCTACATCAAGAGCGAGATTCTCATGTCGCGTCCTTAAATGGAAATTCAACCAAACCCCATATGTGAATTGTCCCTTAACTCTGCCTCCACCTCTTAACGCGACACTCACAGGGTTAAAAAGAATCCTATGCTTCTAATTATGGCATGTATGCTCGCCTGCTGGGGATGGAGATAACGTTCATATTAGGTCCTGAAATTCTTTCTTGAGTTTTATTACAAGTGGCTGATTAAAGGGTTAGTAATGCCTTATATTAATAAACAGTAATATCATAGATATTCCAAAGATAAATCAATTTACTCAACAGAAACATCCGTAAAGGGATAGTAATGTGTCATAATAAAAGCAGCTCTAATTAATCTTCATAGTATTTGATCTATGGAGAGTGTTATTTCAGTACTGTCAGAGTTGTAGTTCAATAGTAATTGAATGATAAAGTATCCCCCTCCCGCCCCTTTTACTGATGTAACACTGCTCACCTCAGAGCAGCAAGACTGTCCGGATGGATCACAGAGAGGGACAATCTTCAGTGACCATAAGGAAAAACCTGAAAAACCTGTCAAGGGGGGCAGGGTTTTCCTTATGATCACAGTAAGCAGATTGTCCCTTGCTGTTACCTGTCTTCTCTTCTGACTCCTGGATTGTTCCTGACATCGCTGATCTCCATATTCCTGACCCAGCTTGGCTGAGTACCTGTCTTGGTTCCTGACCCCGGGTTGTCTTTTGGTTTAAGCTTCTGGATCATGATTTTGTTTTACTTGCTTTTGTTATTTTAATAAAGGTGTTTTGCATTTTTACATTTTGTGTCCTGTCTGGTTCCTGGTCCCTAACAAAAGGTTTACAGCTCCTTTAACCCATAGAATGCTAGAGATGATCCAAAACATCACTAAGTAATATGTTTGGGGATGTCTATAGCATACAATAGGTTAAAAAGCATTCACGCCATTTAATAATGAAAACTATACAGAATTGTATAAAGGAAAATTAAGATTGGCGGCCAATGTATAGTGACCAGGAACCAGATAGACACAAAGATGTAAAATGCAAAACACCTTTATTAAAGTAACAAAAGCAAATAAAGCAAAATCGTGATCCAGAAGTGTAACCCAAAAGAAAAGCTGGGGGCAGGAACCAAGACAGGTACTCAGCCAAGCTGGGGTCAGGAATACTGAGATCAGCGATGTCAGGAACAAGCCAGGAGACAGGAGCCAGAAGGGATGTCAGAGGAAGCCAGGTCATGCACAGGTATTCAGCAACTCAGAGAACACTCTTGCAGCAGAAGCAGATACAAGGGAAATCAGGAAGTGAACCAAGCTGCTTAAATACCCTGGGAAGGTTGGCTGATAAGAGTCAGGTGAGTAATCACAGAGAGGTCAGCTGATTCAGCCTAACTCAGAACAGGAAAGCTCATACAGCAGAATCAAGCAGCAGAGTAAGAGCAACTCAGCCAAACCTTGATAGTACCTCCACTCAATGACCCCCCCTTGGGGCAGGACCAGGTTTATGGGGAAAGCATGTATGTCTGCAGCTGGAACCTATGAGCGCTCTTCTGGACCATACCCCTTCCAATGGACCAAATATTGAAGACTCCCTCGGAACCTACGAGAGTCGACTATGGAGCAGACCTCAAACTCCTCATGGCCATCAACAGGCACTGAATCGGGTCGAGGAGTAACCATAGTGAAATGATTGCATACCAGGGGTTTCAGCAGCGAGACATGGAACACATTGTGTATCAGCATATTGGAGGAATAGGGCATAGGCCACGGGGTTCACAAGTCGGAGACATGGAAAGGCCCCACAAAGCGGGGAGCAAGTTTCTGAGAGGGCTCTCAGAGGTGGCGATTTCTGGAGGACAACCAGACCCTCTCCCCGGTAGGAGGGTGCGGGTAGGCATTTATGATTGGCTTAAGCTCCTAGGATTGTTGTGAGTGTCGCAATGACTCTTGGACCTGCACCCATGTGGAATGGATTCGCTGTAAATTATCCTCCAATGCTGGAATTCCCTGGGGAGAGAACAAATCTGGAATCATGGAGGGTTGATACCTATAATTCACCATAAAGGGGGGAGAGCTGGTAGAAGCTGAGACAGCACTGTTTTGTGCAAACTCTGCCCAAGGTAGCAGGTCCGACCAATTATTCTGATGGTCTGAGATGTAGCACCTCAGAAATTGCTCCAAGGCCTGATTAGCCCTTTCCAAGGCCCCATTCGATTGCGGGTGATAGGCAGAGGAAAAGGAGAGTTGGATACATAGCTACGCAAAGAAGGCCCTCCAGGATCTCGAGACAAACTGGCTACCCTGGTCGGGAACTATGACTTTGGGAACCCGTGTAGCCGATAGACCTCTTTGACAAAGACCGTAGCCAACTCTTTAGAAGATGGGAGTTTTTTTAAAGGTATGCAATGAATCATTTTGGAAAATCGGTCAACGACCAAGAGGATGACTGTGTTACCGTCAGTCAAAGGGAGGTCGACTATGAAGTCCATGGCAAGGTGTGACCATGGCTTCTTCCTATTGGGTATGGGCTGGAGAAGGCCCACTGGGAGGTGACAGGGTGATTTGGTCTGTGCACAGACTGGACAGGCAGCGACAAAGCGGCAAAATCTTTGTTAAGTTCTAGCCACCAGAAAAGATGGAAACCGATCGGAGAAAATGGTTCTTACTGACTTCATATTATGGTATGTAGAAAGTACCTTGGTACGGAGGGTAATAGGTACAAAACAGCACCCAAAAGGAGTCTCAGCAGGTGCATCTACTTGGGCGGCCCGTATTCTCTCCGTGAGGGGGATGTTATTCTTGTAAGTATGGTGGCCAGTACTCGGTCCAGAGGGATAATAGGACTAGGAGGGCTCTCCTCCTTAGCTCCTGAAAACTGTCTGCATAGGGCATCATCCCTGACATTTTGGTGCCCGGCAGGTATGAGACCACATAATTAAAACAGAACAAAAATAAGGCAGATCGGGCCAGTCTTGGAGTCAAACACTTAGCTTCAGACAGGCATCCATACCAAATTGTATGAAACTCTTTGGTCCAGTTTGGTGAACACCTTGGACCCTTTTAATAGATTGAATAGCTGGCTACTAAGTATAATTGGGTAGGCGTTTTTGACTGTGATATGGTTGAGCCCCATGTAATTCATACAGGGTCTCAGTTCTCCACTCTTTTTCTTCACAAAGACGAATCTGACCCCCCGGGGGAGAGAGGACTTGCAGATGAACCCCCGGGACAGTGCATCTGCAACATACTCCTCCATGGCCTTATTCTCAGCGACAGAAAAGGGTAGACCCGACCTCAAGGTGGTATGGCCCCCGGTTGTAATTCAATGGTACAATCGTATGGGCGGTGAGGCAGAAGCTCATCAGCCCGGCCTTTATCAAATATATCACGGAACTCTTGGTACTCCTCAGGCAGCGAAGAGACTGGGGATGTGGTTAACACCTTCACCACTTTACTAGGCATGTCTTGGAACAGTTGGGTGACCATACCATGAGTTCGGCCCTTGCGCAATCGAACTTGGGATTGTGTTTACCGCAACCATGGATACCCAGGACCACAGGATAGTGAGGATAGTGGATCACCTGGTATTGTAAGGTTTCATGTTGAGAGCTCCTACAGCCATAGACAAAGGAACGGTTTCGTAGGTGACCTGTGGTGGCTGTAGGGGTCTGCTGATCAATTACCTCAATGGGAAGTGGAGTGGTATGGAGCTGCAATGTAATAGAGTGCTTCTGGACGAAGACACTGTCGATAAAGAGGCCTGCTGCACTGGAGTCAATAAGTGCCTCTGTAATAGTGGAACACTTGCCCAACAGAGCCCAATTGAGACTAGAGGATTATCCTTCTGGATAGCTAGGGCTGCTGAGATGCCACCTAAGTTCTGTCCCCTATAGGACCTAAGGTGTGGGCGTTTCCTGGACATGTGGGGCAAGTTCACAGCATATGCCCTGTCTTACCACAGTAAAGGCACATGCCCTCCCTCCTCCTAAAGGCCCTTTCAGCAACCGAAAGGCGAGTGAACCCAAGCCGCATGGGCTCCACATCTCCTGAGGTCCCGAGACTAGGAGGCACTGGAGGAGAGGGAGGCATTGGTGGGGACAAAAAGCTCAGAGCTAAACGGATGGATGCCTCCTCAGGTACTCCCTGAAGGAAGGTCTCTCACAGATACGGGAGTCAATCCAGATGCAATATGAGACCAGTTCCTCTAAATCTCTGGGGAGGTCCCGGGCTGCAATCTCATCTTTAACTGTATCTGAAAGACCATTAGAGAAAGCAGCCACAAGAGCCTCATTATTCCAACTAACCTCAGTTGCCATGGTACGAAACTCTATGGCATAATCCGAAACTGTCCTTGTACCCTGATGGATGGAAATTAGTTTCTTGGCCGCTGAGGTGAAATGACCCGGTACATCAAATGCCCTTTTAAAGGATGCCACAAACTCAAGTAATTGTGTACAATAGGTTTCTGAGTCTCCCAAAGGGGAGTAGCCCAAGCCAAGGGCCCTGTCAGAAAGTATGGAAATCACGAGGCCCACCTTACTCCTATCAGACGGGAAGGACTGTGGTACCATCTCCAGATAGATACCAACCTGGTTTAAAAAAAACCTCTGCACTGGGTAGGATTGCCCCCATAATGGTGGGGAAGTCTGGTGGACCTGTCATGCCTCACGCAACATTGGAATCACTATTGACAGCCGGAGCAGGAGCAGCAGCCATAGGAACATACCTCACTACATTTCAAATGGCCAAAGAGGGACAGTTTTGGTGTAGATGGTGTTGTTTGGAGTGTGATTGGTGGGTGGGGCATTTCTGAGTTTTTTTTATTTATTTTAAGATCTATTGACACCTGTTTGTGTAATTGTGTAAATGATTTAGAACAAGGCCAAAGTATTTTATTTACATAGTATAATGTATATTCACATATACTAAAGTTTATATATAACTTAACATGAGTTTTTTACTGTGGAGCAATGTGATACACTTATATACACACCACACAGTCTGATCTCCTAAACGCAGGGACACCAGGGTGATACACTTCTATACACACCACACAGTCTGATCTCCTAAACACAGGGACACCAGGGTGATACACTTATATACACACCACACAGTCTGATCTCCTAAACACAGGGACACCAGGGTGATGCACTTATATACACACCACACAGTCTGATCTCCTAAACACAGGGAAACCAGGCTGATGCACTTATATACACACACCACACAGTCTGATCTCCTAAACACAGGGACACCAGGGTGATACACTTCTATACACACCACAGTCTGATCTCCTGAACACAGGGACACCAGGGTGATATACTTATATATACACCACACAGTCTGATCCCCGAAACAAAGGGACACCAGGGTGATATGCTTATATATACACAACACACAGTCTGATCTCCTAAACACAGGAACACCAAGGTGATACACTTCTATACACACCACACAGTCTGATCTCCTAAACACAGGGACACCAGGGTGATACACTTATATACACACCACACAGTCTGATCTCCTAAACACAGGGACACCAGGGTGATACACTTATATACACACCACACAGTCTGATCTCCTAAACACAGGGACACCAGGGTGATACACTTATATACACACCACACAGTGTGATCTCCTACACACAGGGACACCAGGGTGATACACTTACATACACACCACACAGTCTGATCTCCTAAACACAGGGACATCAGGGTGATACACTTCTATACACACCACACAGTCTGATCTCCTAAACACAGGGACACCAGGGTGATACACTTCTATACACACCACACAGTCTGATCTCCTAAACACAGGAACACCAGGGTGATACACTTATATACACATCACACAGTCTGATCTCCTAAACAAAGGGACACCAGGGTGATACACTTATATACACATCACACAGTCTGATCTCCTAAACACAGGGACACCAGGGTGATACACGTATATACACATCACACGGTCTGATCTCCTAAACACAGGGACACCAGGGTGGGACAGAGGGATTTGGGTATCAAAGAGGGACTGTCCCTCCTATAGGGGACACGTGGGAGGTATGGACCCCTAATATCTCCTAAAGAGGGACACTTGGGAGGTACGGACCCCTAATATCTCCTAAAGAGGGACACTTGGGAGGTATGGACCCCTAATATCTCCTAAAGAGGGACAATTGGGAGGTATGTACCCCTAATATCTCCTAAAGAGGGACACTTGGGAGGTACAGACCCCTAATATCTCCTAAAGAGGGACACTTGGGAGGTACGGAGCCCTAATATCTCCTAAAGAGGGACACTTGGGAGGTACAGAGGAAAGAAGTCTAGTATCAGGACCATGTACATACTGCGCAAGAAAACAAGTTACAGGTATGATGCTCTGCATGTTGTTATGCAGGCAGTGTGCTCTGCTGCTTATTATACAGGTGCAATGCTCAGATTATCATACATGCAGAATGCTCTGCTACCTGCCATACTGGCACAATGATCTGCAACTTGTTATACAGGCACAATGCTCTGCAGCTGCAGAGTCTTATACAGACACAATGCTCTGCTGCTTACCATACAGGTACAATGCTCTACAGCTTTTTTATGCAGGTACAATGCTCTGCAAGTTGTTATACAGACACAATGCTCTGCTGCTTGTTATACAGGCACAATGGTCTGCAGATTTTTATACAGGCATGATGCTCTGCAGATTGCCAACTGATCAATGATCTGCAGCTTGTCATACTGGCACAATGCTCTGTAACTTGTTATACAGGCACAGTGCTCTGCAACTTGTTATACAGGTACAAAGCTCTGCATCATGCCATACAGGCACAATGATCTGCAACTTGTTATACAGACACAATGCTCTGCAGCTTACTATACAGACATAATGCTCTGCAGCTTGTTATACAATCACAGTGCTCTGCACGGGACCAGATTTCCCAGCATGCAGAGTAGGCAACTACCAAGAGCTCCAAATTTTGTGGGGCGGTGCCTCAGCTGTGCTGGCCACACCCACATTCTGAATTGTGGGTGTGGCCATAGCAATCTCCATGTCTCTGTACCAGTTTTATCCCCCTTTACAGGTTATTATTTAACTCCATTGCGCTGGAGATCTCTCTAGAAACCAAGGGGTTAAAGCTAGTGTTGAGCGAGCATGCTCGGCCGATGCTCGGATCGGCTCGAGCATCGCTCTGCTCGGCACATGGCGGTACTCGTACGAGTACCGCATGTGCTTGCCCGCCATGTTCGGGTCTCCTCCCCGCACGTTTTGCGGCTGCTGCGCAGCCAATAAACGTGCAGGGAGGCTCTGACATCGGTGTAATGCCAGCAGCCATGTTGGCTGCTGGCATTACACTGATTGGCTGGCCAGAACACGTGGTCAGGTGCTGTATAGCACCTGACCAGCGAGTTCGGCTCAGTCTTAGCCAGGGAGAGCTGAGGATAGGAAGGGAAAGGCAGTGTAGGGAGGAAAAAAAAAAATTGTGACAAAAAAGAACCAAAAGTCCTTTTTAGGACTACTGTGTGTGGGGGCAGCAGGTTATATTGTGTGTGGGGGGAAAAAAAAAAAAAAAAAAAAAATATTCTGTTTAGTGTGAAAAGTTGCAGATTAGAGCACATTCTGTTTAGTGTGCACAGTTGCAGATTAGAGCACATTCTGTTTAGTGTGCAAAGTTGCAGATTAGAGCACATTCTGTTTAGTGTGCAAAGTTGCAGATTAGAGCACATTCTGTTTAGTGTGCAAAGTTGCAGATTAGAGCACATTCTGTTAAGTCTTCAAACTAAAATATCAAAGTCACGTATTCCATTCAGTGTGCGTCGCCGCAGTTTAGCAGCACATTCTGAGTACTGTGCAGAGTTGCAGAATAGGAAGAAATACTGTTAAGTCTTCAAACTAAAATATCAAAGTCACATATTCCATTCAGTGTGCTTCGCCGCAGTTTAGCAGCACATTCTGTGTACTGTGCAGAGTTGCAGAATAGGAAGAAATACTGTTAAGTCTTCAAACTAAAATATCAAAGTCACATATTCCATTCAGTGTGCTTCGCTGCAGTTTAGCAGCCTATTCTGTGTACTGTGCAGAGTTGCAGAATAGGAAGAAATACTGTTAAGTCTTCAAACTAAAATATCAAAGTCACATATTCCATTCAGTGTGTTTCACCGCCGTTTAGCAGCCTATTCTGTGTACTGTGCAGAGTTGCAGAATAATAAGAAATACTGTTAAGTTTTCAAACTCAAATATTAAAGTCACATATTCCATTCAGTGTGTTTCACCGCAGTTTAGCAGCCTTTTCTGTGTACTCTGCAGAGTTGCAGAATAATAAGAAATACTGTTAAGTTTTCAAACTCAAATATTAAAGTCACATATTCCATTCAGTGTGTTTCACCGCCGTTTAACAGCCTATTCTGTGTACTCTGTACAGTTGCAGAATAATAAGAAATACTGTTAAGTTTTCAAACTCAAATATTAAAGTCACATATTCCATTCAGTGTGTTTCACCGCCGTTTAACAGCCTATTCTGTGTACTCTGTACAGTTGCAGAATAATAAGAAATACTGTTAAGTTTTCAAACTCAAATATTAAAGTCACATGTTCCATTCAGTGTGTTTCACCGCCGTTTAACAGCCTATTCTGTGTACTCTGTACAGTTGCAGAATAATAAGAAATACTGTTAAGTTTTCAAACTCAAATATTAAACTCACATATTCCATTCAGTGTGTTTCACCGCAGTTTAGCAGCCTATTCTGTGTACTCTGCAGAGTTGCAGAATAATAAGAAATACTGTTAAGTTTTCAAACTCAAATATTAAAGTCACATATTCCATTCAGTGTGTTTCACCGCAGTTTAGCAGCCTATTCTGTGTACTCTGTACAGTTGCAGAATAATAAGAAATACTGTTAAGTTTTCAAACTCAAATATTAAACTCACATATTCCATTTAGTGTGTTTCACCGCCGTTTAACAGCCTATTCTGTGTACTCTGTACAGTTGCAGAATAATAAGAAATACTGTTAAGTTTTCAAACTCAAATATTAAAGTCACATATTCCATTCAGTGTGTTTCACCGCCGTTTAACAGCCTATTCTGTGGACTCTGTACAGTTGCAGAATAATAAGAAATACTGTTAAGTTTTCAAACTCAAATATTAAACTCACATATTCCATTCAGTGTGTTTCACCGCCTTTTAACAGCCTATTCTGTGTACTCTGTACAGTTGCAGAATAATAAGAAATACTGTTAAGTTTTCAAACTCAAATATTAAACTCACATATTCCATTCAGTGTGTTTCACCGCAGTTTAGCAGCCTATTCTGTGTACTCTGCAGAGTTGCAGAATAATAAGAAATACTGTTAAGTTTTCAAACTCAAATATTAAAGTCACATATTCCATTCAGTGTGTTTCACCGCAGTTTAGCAGCCTATTCTGTGTACTCTGCAGAGTTGCAGAATAATAAGAAATACTGTTAAGTTTTCAAACTCAAATATTAAAGTCACATATTCTGTGTAAGATGAAGAAGGCGGGTAAAAAGGGACGGGGAAGTGGACGTGATCCTGAAAGTTCAGGGCGCGGGTCAGGACGCGGAGAAACTGTGCCTGGTGCCAGAGCACAAGAAAGAAAGACATCCACCATACCTAGCTTCATGTGTAATTTTACAGGGCGTCGCAGGACATCACTCTCGAGGTCCGACCACTGCGAACAGGTGGTCGGTTGGATGACAGCTGATACTGCTTCCAGTCGGTTAAGCACCACCCTGTCTTCCACCAAGTCCACTCTCAGTAGCCAAGAGTCTGGTCAACATAATCCTCACTCTGATCATCCTTCCTCCCACCATACACGGTCTGGTCAAAGAAGTGATCCCACACTGGGATATAGTGAGGAGCTCGTCTCATCACCAATCCTTCATTTGACCCTCTCTCCAAGCACGCTTGCAGAGGAACATGACATCTTGTGCCCTGATTCACAACCTCTAGAGGCTACCCAATCACAAGAAGATGACAGATGTGAACGGCATTTAAGGTCAAAGGAAGTAGTGGATGATGATGATGATGATGATGAGACACAGTTGCCATTAAATCAACCACTATTTCCGTCTCAAGACCTTGTTGAGGAGAATGTTATACAGTTGTCAATGACTGAGTATGTGGTGGGATCAAGACTTGAGGAGGATGATCAGAGTGAGGAAGTGGAGGAGGACTTGGTGGACGATGAGGTGACTGACCCCACCTGGGAAGGTGTAGAGCCGAGCGATGACAGCAGTCCTGAGGGTGAGCCATCTGCAGCACCGCAACAGGCTGGAAGAGGCAGTGGTGTGGCTACAGAAAGAAGGCGGACCGCACCAAACCGGCCCGCAAATGTTCCACGGAGCACCCCCTTGCGTAAATCTACCTTGCCAAGGGGTAGGTGTTCCGCGGTATGGCGTTTTTTTAAGGAAAGTGCGGACGACAAAAGAATTGTAGTTTGCAACCTGTGCCACACCAGAATGAGCCGAGGCATGAACACTAGAAACCTCACCACCACCAGCATGATCCGACACATGGCATCCAAGCACCGTAGTAAGTGGGAGGAACGCCTGGATCGCCCATCTGTGTCTGCAGGCCACACCACTGCCTCCTCTTCCCCTGTTTTCGGTGCCGGCCAATCACCTGTCGAAGGCGCAGGCCCGCATACCTCCCGCCCTGCACCTGTAGCATCTGAAGCACCATCAGCGACCACATCCACTTCCCTGTCCCAGCACAGCGTCCAAATGTCGTTACCCCAGGCATTTGAGCGCAAGAGAAAGTACCCAGCCACCCACCCACAGGCCATAGCACTAACCTCACACCTTTCCAAATTACTGGCCATCGAAATGCTGCCATTTAGGCTTGTGGACACTGAGTCCTTCCGCAGCCTGATGGCAGCAGCTGTCCCTCGGTACGCGGTCCCCAGCCGCCACTACTTTTCCCGGTGTGCCATCCCCGCATTACACCACCATGTGTCCCGTAACATCACCCGTGCCCTGACCAACGCAGTTACTGGGAAGGTCCACTTAACGACTGACACATGGACAAGTGCTTGTGGCCAGGGACGCTACATTTCCCTGACGGCACACTGGGTGAATGTCGTGGAGGCTGGGAGCGACTCGGACCCTGGGATGGCACGGGTGCTACCCACGCCGAGGATTGCGGGCCCTACCTCCATCAGGGTTTCCACCAGCACCTACGTTATTGGCTCCTCCTCCTCCGTTTCCACCTCCGAATTCTCTACACACACCGCCACTCCCCCATCAGCCAGTAGCTGGAAGCAGTGTAGCACTGCAGTGGGGAAGCGTCAACAGGCCGTGCTGAAGCTGATCTGCCTTGGGGACAAACAGCACACGGCCTCAGAGCTGTTGCAGGGGATTAGTCACCAGACCGAGCAGTGGCTCTCGCCACTCAACCTGCAACCAGGCATGGTTGTGTGTGATAATGGGCGTAACTTGGTGGCGGCTTTGGAGCTCGGCAAGCTCACACACGTACCATGCCTAGCGCATGTATTTAATTTAGTGGTGCAGCGATTTCTAAAAACCTACCCCGATGTGCATGATCTCTTGACCAAGGTGCGCCGCGTGTGTGCACATTTCCGTAAGTCATCAACAGCTTCAGCCGGCCTGTTGAAGCTGCAGCAGCGCTTACAATTGCCAGCTCACCGGCTGCTGTGTGACGTGAGCACGCGCTGGAACTCCACCTTCCACATGTTGGCCCGGCTTTGTGAGCAGCAGAGGGCAGTAGTGGAGTACCAGCTGTTACACGGTCGTCGCCTCTCCGTTCAACTTCCTGTAATCAGAAGTGAGGAGTGGGAATGGATGTCAGACCTCTGCGAGGTTTTACGCAATTTTGAGGAATCGACACAGATGGTGAGCGGCGATAACGCTATTATCAGTGTAACCATCCCACTTCTGTGTCTACTGAAACGCTCGCTGCTCACAATTAAAACCGACGCTTTGCATGTGGAAGAGGTGGAAATGGGGGAGGAAGAGCTTACACAAGGTGATAGCCAGAGCACCCTCACTTCGTCTTCTCAGCGACAATTGGAGGAGGCGGAGGAGGAGGAGGAGGAGGAGGAGGAAGACACGGTTGCCTCCGCTATAGAGGGTAGCCATGGAACTTTAGTTCCATCTCTTCAGCGTGGGTGGGCAGAAGAGGAGGAAGAGGATGAGGAGATTGAGAGTCATCCTCCTGGTGAGGACAGCGAAATCTTGACTGTTGGTTCTCTGGCACACATGGCTGACTTTATGTTAGGCTGCCTTTCCCGTGACCCACGCGTTGTACGCATTTTAGACAACACGGATTACTGGGTGTTCACCCTTCTGGACCCCCGCTACAAAGAGAATTTCTCATCTCTCATTCCTCCGGTGGAGAGGACAAGCAAAATGTTGCAATACCAGAAGGTTCTTGTCGAAAAATTGCTCCAAAATTTTCCATCTGACAACGCTGGCGGCAGAGTACGTGCTACCTTGGCCAACCGAGAAGGGGAGAAAAGGGGAGCACACAGCAGTTCCGAGAAAGGCAGGGCAACACTCTCCAAGGCGTGGGACACCTTCATGACACCCCGCCAGCACCCTCACCCTGATGCGCAGCCTAGTGTCACAAGGAGGGAAAAGTTTTGGAAGATGGTGAAGGAGTACGTAGCAGACCGTGTCAGCGTCCTCAATGATCCCTCTGTGCCTTACAACTACTGGGTGTCCAAGCTGGACACGTGGTATGAACTGGCACTCTACGCCTTGGAGGTGCTGGCCTGCCCTGCCGCCAGCGTTCTGTCTGAGCGGGTATTTAGTGCTGCTGGTGGCATCATAACAGATAAGCGTATCCGCCTTTCCACCGACAATGCTGATAGGTTGACACTTATAAAAATGAACAAGGCCTGGATTTCCCCTGACTTCTCCACTCCACTGGAGGAAAGCCCCGGGGGAACATAAACTCACTTTATATATGTTATTTACAATGATGTGAATACTCTGTATTCCCATTCACCCCTTCCACCCAAAAAACGGGTATATGGTTGACTCTTAATCTTCTCATCCTCCTCCTCCTCTTCCATATGCCCTGTGCTATAATTTTTATATAGGGCCAGCTCACCAGCGGGCCCTGTGATATAATTTTTATATAGGGCCAGCTCACCAGCGGGCCCTGTTTGCCAATTTTTATATAGGTCAGCTCACCAGCGGGCCTTCTCATATAATGTTTTATTGGGTCAGCTCTCTAGCGGGCCCTCTCATATAATGTTTTATAGCGTCAGCTCACTAGCGGGCCTTCGCATATAATGTTTAGGATGGTCAGCTCTGCAGCAGACCCTCACCCATAATGTTTTAGATGGTCGGCTCAGCGCACGTTTCCCTCTTAATCATGGCCTCAGTTCAATAAAATCAAGGAAATTTTTGGGAGAATTTGCCTCTGTGCACGTTTCCCTCTTAATCATGGCCTCAGTTCTGAAAATCAAGGAAATTTTTGGGAGAATTTGCCTCTGCGCACGTTTCCCTCTTAATCATGGCCTCACTTCCGAAAATCAAGGAAATTTTTGGGATAATTTGCAGATGATATACAAGTAAATATACAGCAAATATTGTTTGGTAACAATTTTTCGCCTAAAGTCGTTTTTATTTTCCTTTTTGTGTGTTTTATGGTCAGTCTGTAAAAATGGCGTACTACGGGCGAAAGATCGTTCCCAGCAGCGATGTTGGAGTCCAAGATGCATCCAGACATCCTCCCTATGCTGTCCCTGAACCATTTCTGTGGTGTTTCCATCATTTTCTGCCCTTTTCCTATGGACCAGGCACCCTCCCCTCATCAGAGCAGGGGGTGCCTGGTGTAATGCTCGAGTCCTCCCATTGACTTCAATGGGGCTCGGGTGTTCGGCCGAGCACTCGAGCCTCAGGGGGTGCTCGGTCAGAGCACCCGAACACCCGAGCATTGGGGTGCTCGCTCATCACTAGTTAAAGCCTTTTTTTTTTTGTAAGTCCTTATTATAGGCCAAGGCACTGTAGTGCGATTAAGTAAATGGTACATTAACCATGTCGTAGAGATGAAAAGGGCGACATGAGAATCTTGTCTGCATCAAAAGGGGCGAGATTCTCATGTCACGCTCATTTCAGTTGCACATGACTTAAAGGGATAGTAATACTTTGTTTTATCTTTATTTTATTTTGTAGGCATTAAGAAAACATAAAGAACGATATAAGTCTTATCTCTCAGACCTTTATGGTTTGAGAGATATTCACAAGCAAAGTTTCCCCTCCCGCCCCTTTTACCTAGTGTAAGCCATCTCTTCTCAGATGTGGAATCCAGTCCATAGACCAGACAGATAACAGAAGGGGACAATCTTCTTCCTATGAGAACAATGAAAGCCCTGCCCCCCTTGAAAAGTTTTTCAGGTTTTTCCCTTATCTTAATTGAACATTGTCCCTCTCTCTGCAATCTACCTGGTTACCTCCCTTCTGATCTGGCTGAGCAGTGTTACATCAGTAAAAGGGGCGGGAGGGGGATACTTTATCACTGAATTACTCTTCAACTTCAACTCTGACCGAATTGATATAACACCCTCCATGGTCCAAATACTATGATGATTAATTAGAGCTGCTTTTATTATGAAACATTACTATCCCTTTAATGCACAGCATGACTGAGCTCTCTCCCCCAATATTCCCTCAGGATTTGGGTGACTCAAGAACAGAGTGTTGCTCGGTAAATCCCATTGCAAGCTCCTGTCTGCTCAAACACTGACAGAAACCAAAGGTACGCCCCCCACTGACAGCTCACCGTGCTGCACAGACGGCTCGAACTTTACTGAGAACTCACAAAGTTCTCCCAGGGATTGGCCTTCCTGTAGGACAGGGTGACCGCGGTCTAAATTATTTTTTTCCCTGTACCCCTCCTTGCCAATTATTTTACAGCCTGCTGGGAGAACTTTGTGGCGCAATGTATGTATAAAGAAATACGCCAATTGTGCCAAAAATAAAGGCAGTTTAAACACCAGGTATAACGGAAGTATATAGCGACTGATATGTGTGGCAAAAAATATTCTCAGTTGTGAACTTTCTGCAAATTTTCTCAGAATATTCTCAGATAGTCATATTAATAAACTTGATTTTAATACATTATATATACTACTAGTTGAACAGCCCGTTACACGGGCCACAGTGCCACTGCCACTCGGTCGTGGGGCAGTCACGCACAGTGGAGACTGCCCGCTCCACGGCTGATACAGAGCTGGATGCTCCATCGAAGTGCCCAATTCTCTATCAGCCGCGGCGCGGGCAGTCTCTACTGCACATGACTGCAGCACGCGCAGCAGTGTCTACTGCGCATGTCGTGCGTTACACACGAATTAGCAAATTATTATATAGGATATGACCCGACGCTGCGAACTTTAGCGACAGTTCTTAAATGTACACTTAGGGCCATATGTTCAAAGAAATAGCGAAACATCTTTTGTCATTTTTAATGACATTTTATTGTACGTTGTCGTAGTCTTCATATCTATAAAGAACGTTGTTTGTTATAGAAAATATGTTGTTTTTTTCTTTGAAGTACGATTTCTGACTCGAAATGTATTGTGAGTCGTGACAAGAATATTGGTATGTTCAAAGTGTTTATTTTGTAGCTAGCAATTAAGATTATTCATATAATGGATAAGATTCTTGAATAAAATATTATAATTTAGCATTTTTAAAGAGTATTAGAATGTATAATAACTATTTTAATGAATATTATAAATATGCCTGGCTATTTCTATTTTATCAATAGATACATATTTATTTCTCTATCAAACGATTTCCCAGATTCATATCTCTACATTTTACTACAATTTTAAACTGATCATTTTTAAAATTCTTGTCGTTTTTACAACTTTTTTTTCGGAGTTGAAACCAACATATTTTCATTGTCACTATACGACACTGGCGGATATTTAAGCCCCGCCCTTGCCCTGCCCCTTTCAACGACTATTCTTGTTTTATTTCCACATGATGAACCATACTAGTTTTTTGTCATACATTTTATAGAAAGTATGTCGTTCATCCATACAGTTACTGATTTTTGTTGTTCATACAACATTTTTTGTAAAGTTATCCCCATGATTACTTGTAATCTCAGCACTTAACACCCTCTTACCCCATTGTATGTCTCCTTTTACCCATTTAGACTGTAAGCTCCTTGGGGCAGGGACCTCTCTCCCGTTGTTTCTATGAATGTCGCACTTATTTCATCCCCTCTTATTTATTGTAACATATGTCTATTGTAAGGCGCTGCGTACACTGTGTGGCGCCATATAAATAAAGATACATACATACAATCTCGCAGTGCATGACATTGTGGATTGTCATGTCACCTACTTAATGGTCACATACATGGAGGATTCTTATTTACAGGAAAAGTATCATCTGCAGCACACGGACACACTCCAGCTAAAGTGTCTCTTACTTAAAATGTAGTAGAAGCTGGTGCACCTCCGTGTGCTGCATACATAATAAGAAGCACTATCAAAGGAAAAGTTTTATGTATGCAGCACATGGAGGCGCTCCAGCTGCTACTACAGTTTAAGTAAGAGACACTTTTAGCTGGAGCACCTCTGTGTGATGCAGATAATACTTTTCCTGTAAATAAGAATCCTCTGTGTATGCGACCATTAACTCTTTGAGTGCCAGAGGGGTACACAACGCATTGCTTTCCAAAGCGTTGCGTACCCCTCTGGCACTCAAAGGGTTAAGTAGGCGACATGAGAATCTCACACTGACATGCAGTGAGAGATTGTCATGTTGCCATTTTATCATGGTGATATGGTGAACTAGCTAAAAAGGCAGCACGCTCTTTCACGTGTGACCTTTCAAAGGTGAACAAAAGTTTTGTGGGGTGGTGCCTCAACTGTGCTGGCCCCACCCACATTCTGAGTTGTGGGTGTGGCAAGTATAATCGCATTGTCCTTGCACCAGTATTAATATCCTTATACCAGCTATTATTTAAAGGGATAGTACTGTTTCATAATAAAAACAGCTCTAATTAATCATCATAGTATTTGGGCCATGGAGAGTGTTATTTCAATTCTGTCAGAGTTGTAGTTCAAGAGTAATTCAATGATAAAGTATCCCCCTCCAGCCCCTTCTGCTGATGTAACACTCTCAGCTTAGAGCAGCAGGGAGTGTCCAGGTAGATTGCAGAGAGGGACAATCTTCAATTAAGATAAGGGAAAACGCTAAAAAACCTGTCAAGGGGGAGCAGGGATTTCATTGTTCTCACAGTAAGAATATTGACCCTTGATGTGAGCTGTCTGGTCTATGGACTGGATTCCACATCTGAGGGGAGGAAGCTTACACTAGGTAAAAGGGGCGGGAGGGGAAACTTTATCATTCAATTACTCTTGAACTACAACGCTCACAGTAATGAAATAACACTCTCCATGGCTCAAATGCTATGAAGATTAATTGGAGCTGCTGTTGTTGTGAAACATTACTATCACTTTAACCTCTTGAATGAAAGCGAGTCCAGTGCATTGAGAATCAAAGTGGATTTATGCTATATTCTGTGCTTGTATTTTAGAGGAAAAGGTTTTTTTTCTGTGCCATTGAAAAGTGGATAAGACAGTGGGCGGAGTTATGTGAAGAGTGGGGTGTGGTCATGGGCAAAGCTAAGTTGCCTAGGGTTCGATCTGCTGAAGGATAGTAAAGGGAAGGACCCTCCCCCCCTGCCGAAATGCCCACAGACTGCATCCTTGTCCTCCCCTTGGCATGGACTCAGAATTGACTCCTGCTCTGCAGTCAGAGCAAATTTGTTTTGTGCATTCACCCTAGTGCTCTGCACCTTGTTCGGCAATTACAGTGCTCTGCAGATTGTTATACAGGTGTAATGCTCTGCATCTTGTTATACAGTCATACTGCTCTTGAGCTTGCTGTACCGAAAGAATGTTTTGTAGCTTGTTATACACGCAAAATGCACTGCAGCTGGTCATACAGGCAAAATGCTCAACACACAGTGCTCGGTAGCTTGATACACAGGGATCATGCTCTTTGCACAGTGCTCTGCAGTTTGCTACACAGGGATAATGATCTAACGCAATGCTCTGCAGTTTGAAATACAGGGATCATGCTCTATGTGCAGTGCTCTGCAGTTTGATACACAGGGATAATGATCTACACGCAATGCTCTGCAGTTTGACACACAGGGATAATGCTCCACGTGCAGTGCTCTGCAGCTTGATATACAGGGATCATGCTCTACTTGCAGTGCTCTGCAGTTTGATACACAAGGATAACGCTCCATGTGCAGTGCTCTCTAGCTTGATACACAGGGATCATGCTCTATGCGCAGTGCTCTGCAGTTTGATACACACAGATAAAGCTCCACACACAGTGCTCTGCAGCCTGATACACACAGATAAAGCGCCACACACAGTGCTCTGCAGCCTGATACACAAGGATAAAGCGCCACACACAGTGCTCTGCAGCCTGATACACAGGGATAATGCTCCGCACACAGTGCTCTGCAGCCTGATACAGAGGGATAATGCTCCGCACACAGTGCTCTGCAGCCTGATACACAGGGATAATGCTCCGCACACAGTGCTCTGCAGCCTGATACACAGGGATAATGCTCCGCACGCAGTGCTCTGCAGCCTGATACACAGGGATAATGCTCCGCACGCAGTGCTCTGCAGCCTGATACACAGGGATAATGCTCCGCACGCAGTGCTCTGCAGCCTGATACACAGGGATAATGCTCCGCACGCAGTGGTCTGCAGCCTGATACACAGGGATAATGCTCCGCACGCAGTGCTCTGCAGCCTGATACACAGGGATAATGCTCCGCACGCAGTGCTCTGCAGCCTGATACACAGGGATAATGCTCCGCACACAGTGCTCTGCAGCCTGATACACAGGGATAATGCTCCGCACACAGTGCTCTGCAGCCTGATACACAGGGATAATGCTCCGCACACAGTGCTCTGCAGCCTGATACACAGGGATAATGCTCCACACACAGTGCTCTGCAGCCTGATACACAGGGATAATGCTCCACACACAGTGCTCTGCAGCCTGATACACAGGGATAATGCTCCACACACAGTGCTCTGCAGCCTGATACACAGGGATAATGCTCCGCACACAGTGCTCTGCAGCCTGATACACAGGGATAATGCTCCACACACAGTGCTCTGCAGCCTGATACACAGGGATAATGCTCCACACACAGTGCTCTGCAGCCTGATACACAGGGATAATGCTTCACACACACAGTGCTCTGCAGCCTGATACACAGGGATAATGCTCCACACACAGTGCTCTGCAGCCTGATACACAGGGATAATGCTTCACACACACAGTGCTCTGCAGCCTGATACACAGGGATAATGCTCCACACACAGTGCTCTGCAGCCTGATACACAGGGATAATGCTCCACACGCAGTGCTCTGCAGCCTGATACACAGGGATAATGCTTCACACACAGTGCTCTGCAGCCTGATACACAGGGATAATGCTCCGCACACAGTGCTCTGCAGCCTGATACACAGGGATAATGCTCCGCACACAGTGCTCTGCAGCTTGATACACAGGGATAATGCTCCACACACAGTGCTCTGCAGCCTGATACACAGAGATAATGCTCCGCACACAGTGCTCTGCAGCCTGATACACAGGGATAATGCTCCACACACAGTCCTCTGCAGCCTGATACACAGGGATAATGCTCCGCACACAGTGCTCTGCAGCCTGATACACAGGGATAATGCTCCGCACACAGTCCTCTGCAGCCTGATACACAGGAATAATGCTCCACACACAGTGCTCTGCAGCCTGATACACAGGGATAATGCTTCACACACACAGTGCTCTGCAGCCTGATACACAGGGATAATGCTCCACACACAGTCCTCTGCAGCCTGATACACAGGGATAATGCTCCGCACACAGTGCTCTGCAGCCTGATACACAGGGATAATGCTCCGCACACAGTCCTCTGCAGCCTGATACACAGGAATAATGCTCCGCACACAGTGCTCTGCAGCTTGATACACAGGGATAATGCTCCACACACAGTGCTCTGCAGCCTGATACACAGGGATAATGCTCCGCACACAGTGCTCTGCAGCCTGATACACAGGGATAATGCTCCACACACAGTGCTCTGCAGCCTGATACACAGGGATAATGCTCCACACACAGTGCTCTGCAGCCTGATACACAGGGATAATGCTCCACACACAGTGCTCTGCAGCCTGATACACAGGGATAATGCTCCGCACACAGTGCTCTGCAGCCTGATACACAGGGATAATGCTCCACACACAGTGCTCTGCAGCCTGATACACAGGGATAATGCTCCGCACACAGTGCTCTGCAGCCTGATACACAGGGATAATGCTCCACACACAGTGCTCTGCAGCCTGATACACAGGGATAATGCTCCGCACACAGTGCTCTGCAGCCTGATACACAGGGATAATGCTCCACACACAGTGCTCTGCAGCCTGATACACAGGGATAATGCTCCGCACACAGTGCTCTGCAGCTTGTTATGAAGACACAATGCACAGAGGAGACCTGAGGGGTAACTATGGAAACTAAGGATGGACTGCGGGAAAACAAGAGAGAGATTGTGTCTGTAACAGCAAAAACACACACACAATTCATACACACAGTGACACACTATTCATATATATATAAAGATACACACACACACACTATACAAAGATACAAACACACACACATACACAATTCATAGACACAGTGACACACTAATCATATATATATATATATATATATATATATATATATAAAGATACACACTATATAAATATACAAACACACACACACACAATACAAATATACAAAGATACACACACACACACACACACACACACACTATTCATATATATAAAGATACAGACACACACACTATTCAAATATACAAAGATACAAACACACACACACACTATACAAATATACAAAGATACACACACACACAATTCATAGACACAGTGACACACTATTCATATATATAAAGATACACACGCACACACTATATAAATATACAAATATACAAACACACACACTATTCATATATATAAAGATACAAACACACACACAAAACAGATATACAAATATACGCACACGAGTGCACCACACAAGTAATCAAAGATGCACACACACTATTCATCTATACAAAGATACACTTAATATATACAAATATAGAAAGATACACACACAGTTCATAGACACAGTGACACACTATTAATATATACAGGGATACACACAGACACTATACAAATATACACACTTTTTATATACAAAGATACACACACTATAGAAATATTCATAGATACACATTACATATAAACAAAGATGCACACATACTTCATATACAGAAAAATACACACACACTTCATATATACCAAGTTACAAGATGCACACACAAAGACACACACACACACACACACACACACACACACACACACACACAGACTATTCATATACACAAAGACACACATACACTATTCATAGAAACAAAGATGCACACCCACTTCATATATACCAAGATACAAGATACACACAAATACACACACAGACTATTCATATACACAGACACACACACACTATTCATAGAAACAAAGATACACACACAGACTATTCATATATATATAAATATACATACACACACTATTCATGTACACAAAGATACACACAAAATATTCATATATACAAAGATACACACACACTGTTACACTCCCCTCCCCACGCCTGTGAAAATCACGCCCCATGCTTACACCAATGGGACAGGTAGTATGGAGGAGACATACATACATAACCCCCCCTTACTGTCACCCCTGGGTGCGTTAGGGTTTATTGCATTGTTATAGGATTATTATTTGGGTATTAGAGGATTTAATCATCTATTTGACTCTTTAGTGTTCCCACATTACAAGTAACAAGACTGACTGTTTTTTTGTGTTTTTAATTGTTTTTAATTGTCCTGTTATTACATGTATTATGTATTTGTACCAATAAAATTATACTTTTTTTTATATTTTTTTCTGTTCTTGAGCAGCTCTATGATAAGATTTTCTTTTCCCTCTTGAGGCTTAGTCTTTCTCTTAAAGGGATAGTAATACTTCGTTTTATCTTTATTTTATTTTGTAGGCAGTAAAAAAACATGAAGAACGATGTAAGTCTTATCTCTCAAACCTTTATGGTTTGAGAGATATTCACAAGCAAAGTTTCCCCTCCCCCCCTTTTATCTAGTGTAAGCCATCTCTTCTCAGATGTGGAATGCAGTCCATAGACCAGACAGATAACAGCAGGGGACAATCTTCTTCCTATGAGAACAATGAAAGCCCTGCACCCCTTGACAAGTTTTTCAGGTTTTTCCCTTATCTTAATTGAAGATTGTCCCTCTCTGCAGTCTACCTGGGCACCTCCCTTCTGATCTGGCTGAGCAGTGTTACATCAGTAAAAGGGGCGGGAGGGGGATACTTTATCATTGAATTACTCTTGTACTACAACTCTGACAGAATTGATATAACACTCTCCAAAGTTCCAATACTATGATGATTAATTAGAGCTGCTTTTATTATGAAACATTACTATCCCTTTAAGACTTGCGGATTTAGGTATCTTTAGTGAACCATGCACAGTAGAGACTACCCGCATTTGGGCAGTCTCCACTGCACAGGACTGCCTTGCATGGAGCAGTGAGGCAGCATCAGTACACAGAGTAGGACCAGAGCAGTGAGGTGGCGTCAGTACACAGAGCAGGACCAGAGCAGTGAGGTAGTGGCAATACACAGAGCAGGACCAGAGCAGTGGGGTAGTGGCAGTACACAGAGCAGGACCAGAGCAGTGAGGTAGTGGCAGTACACAGAGCAGGACCAGAGCAGTGAGGTAGTGTCAGTACACAGAGCAGGACCGGAGCAGTGAGGTAGTGTCAGTACACAGAGCAGGACCAGAGCAGTGAGGTAGTGTCAGTACACAGAGCAGGACCAGAGCAGTGAGGTAGTGTCAGTACACAGAGCAGGACCAGAGCAGTGAGGTAGTGTCAGTACACAGAGCAGGACCAGAGCAGTGAGGTAGCGGCAGTACACAGAGCAGGACCAGAGCAGTGAGGTAGTGGCAGTACACAGAGCAGGACTGGAGCAGTGGGGTAGTGGCAGTACACAGAGCAGGACCAGAGCAGTGAGGTAGTGGCAGTACACAGAGCAGGACCAGAGCAGTGAGGTAGTGTCAGTACACAGAGCAGGACCAGAGCAGTGAGGTAGTGGCAGTACACAGAGTAGGACCGGAGCAGTGAGGTAGAGGCAGTACACAGAGCAGGACCAGAGCAGTGAGGTAGGGGCAGTACACAGAGCAGGACCAGAGCAGTGAGGTAGTGGCAGTACACAGAGCAGGACCAGAGCAGTGAGGAGGCGTCAGTACACAGAGTAGGACCGGAGCAGTGAGGTAGCGGCAGTACACAGAGCAGGACCAGAGCAGTGAGGTAGTGGCAGTACACAGAGCAGGACCAGAGCAGTGAGGTGGCGTCAGTACACAGAGCAGGACCAGAGCAGTGAGGTGGCATCAGTACGCAGAGCAGGACCGGAGCAGTGAGGCAGTGGCACGATGCAGAGCAGGACCGGAGCAGTGAGGTAGTGGCAGTACACAGAGCAGGACCAGAGCAGTGAGGTGGCGTCAGTACGCAGAGCAGGACCAGAGCAGTGAGGTAGTGGCAGTACACAGAGCAGGACCAGAGCAGTGAGGTGGCGTCAGTACGCAGAGCAGGACCGGAGCAGTGAGGCAGTGGCACGATGCAGAGCAGGACCGGAGCAGTGAGGTAGCGGCAGTACACAGAGCAGGACCAGAGCAGTGAGGTGGCGTCAGTACGCAGAGCAGGACCAGAGCAGTGAGGTAGTGGCAGTACACAGAGCAGCACCAGAGCAGTGAGGTAGTGTCAGTACACAGAGCAGGACCAGAGCAGTGAGGTAGTGGCAGTACACAGAGCAGGACCAGAGCAGTGAGGTGGCGTCAGTACGCAGAGCAGGACCGGAGCAGTGAGGCAGTGGCACGATGCAGAGCAGGACCGGAGCAGTGAGGTAGTGGCAGTACACAGAGCAGGACCAGAGCAGTGAGGTGGCGTCAGTACGCAGAGCAGGACCAGAGCAGTGAGGTAGTGGCAGTACACAGAGCAGGACCAGAGCAGTGAGGTAGTGGCAGTACACAGAGCAGCACCAGAGCAGTGAGGTAGTGGCAGTACACAGAGCAGGACCAGAGCAGTGAGGTGGCATCAGTACGCAGAGCAGGACCGGAGCAGTGAGGCAGTGGCACGATGCAGAGCAGGACCGGAGCAGTGAGGTAGTGGCAGTACACAGAGCAGGACCAGAGCAGTGAGGTGGCGTCAGTACGCAGAGCAGGACCAGAGCAGTGAGGTAGTGGCAGTACACAGAGCAGGACCGGAGCAGTGAGGTAGTGGCAGTACACAGAGCAGCACCAGAGCAGTGAGGTAGTGGCAGTACACAGAGCAGGACCAGAGCAGTGAGGTGGCGTCAGTACGCAGAGCAGGACCGGAGCAGTGAGGCAGTGGCACGATGCAGAGCAGGGCCGGAGCAGTGAGGAGGCATCAGTACGCAGAGCAGGACCGGAGCAGTGAGGTAGCGTCAGTACACAGAGCAGGACCGGAGCAGTGAGGCAGTGGCAGTACACAGAGCAGGACCAGAGCAGTGAGGTAGCGTCAGTACGCAGAGCAGGACCGGAGCAGTGAGGTAGTGGCACGATGCAGAGCAGGACCGGAGCAGTGAGGCAGTGGCACGATGCAGAGCAGGACCGGAGCAGTGAGGTAGCGTCAGTACACAGACCAGGACCGGAGAAGTGAGGTAGTGTCAGTACACAGAGCAGGACCGGAGCAGTGAGGTAGCGTCAGTACACAGAGCAGGACCGGAGCAGTGAGGAAGTGGCAGTACACAGAGCAGGACCGGAGCAGTGAGGTAGTGTCAGTACACAGAGCAGGACCGGAGCAGTGAGGAAGTGGCACGATGCAGAGCAGGACCAGAGCAGTGAGGAGGCGTCAGTACACAGAGCAGGACCAGAGCAGTGAGGAGGCGTCAGTACACAGAGCAGGACCAGAGCAGTGAGGAGGCGTCAGTACACAGAGCAGGACCGGAGCAGTGAGGTAGTGGCAGTACACAGAGCAGGACCGGAGCAGTGAGGTAGTGTCAGTACACAGAGCAGTACCGGAGCAGTTAGGTAGTGGCAGTACACAGAGCAGGACCGGAGCAGTGAGGTAGTGGCATGACGCAGAGCAGGACCGGAGCAGTGAGACATCACCCGGACCTTGGCCTGTGTACACGGGCTATTACACTAGTTCAGGAATAAATGACAAGACGCACTTCTTAGTCTACAACGCTAACTCCGTTTATTGGGAAACACACAGACATTTTATACAGAAACCTTATAGAAAGCAACAATAGTTCAACTACAATACACAATGGGAGTATGCACAAAGTATACAATGGGGCTGGTGGAGAGGCACATAAGACAATGGGCACAGCGTTGGTGTAAACAGAGGGACAAAGGGAACAGTATACACTGATGGGACTTTATATCATATTGCTGCTCCAATTCCTAGCCAATAGGAATGGAAGCGACAAGATACAGCAGCCAATCTGGTTGCACCAGACCCCCATCCAACAGGAGCCGAAGCGACGCCTTGTGGGAAAGGGCGGCCAATGACTAAAGTGGCTACCTGTCCCATACAGAAAATTCCCCACATTATATATAGCCCATGTCACCAGGGGGCAGCAGCCAATCTACTGCATGCCTACTTTTCAAATGCAAGGAGCGAATTCCCTGGTATCACGGCCAAGTGAGGCCAACATAGTATGTGAATTCCAGTCTTTTAGTTCAATAGTCCCACAGGCCTGTAAAGGCCTTCTAGTAACTGCCTGTGGTCTGTTACATTAATATTAATAGCAAGCATACCATCATGGCATAATACATCACTACACTGCAATCATAAATTCAGTGATTTTAAAGCTTCAGCTGCAGGGACATATTTTGGTCAGGAGATGGGATGCAAAATCGGGACTGTCCCTACAGAATCGGGACAGTTAACATATATGCATGGCCCTTTTGGTGTGCCTCATACACCACTTCTTCCATACATGTAAGTGTTGACTTAAAGATGTGTATTTATAGAGAATGATATGCACAATACACTTTTACTATTATTTTATTATTTATATGTTTCATTACACCCTTGAAAAAATGATATAATATTTTAGGGTGCTGGGTGCCTAAAAAATTTCAGATTGCATGTTATGGTTTCCTTAAAAAATAAATAAAATAAAAAAGACTTGAATGCCTCTTGCCCAGGGGATTGTGGGTCCGCTCCTCATGCGACAAAGACGTGTAATCTACACAGTGAGATAACACTGCGCTCTGAATTCATCACATTAAAGGGATAGTAATGTTTCATAATAAAAGCAGCTCTAATTAATCATCATAGTATTTGGACTTTGGAGAGTGTTATATCAATTCTGTCAGAGTTGTAGTTCAAGAGTAATTGAATAATAAAGTATCCCCCTCCCGCCCCTTTTACTGATGTAACACTGCTCAGCCAGATCAGAAGGGAGGTGCCCAGGTAGATTGCAGAGAGGGACAATCTTCAATTAAGATAAGGGAAAAACCTGAAAAACTTGTCAAGGGGGGCAGGGCTTTCATTGTTCTCATAGGAAGAAGATTGTCCCCTGCTGTTCTCTGTCTGGTCTATGGACTGGATTCCACATCTGAGAAGAGATGGCTTACACTAGGTAAAAGGGGCGGGAGGGGAAACTTTGCTTGTGAATTTCTCTCAAACCATAAAGGTTTGAGAGATAAGACTTATATCGTTCTTCATGTGTTTTTAATGCCTACAAAATAAAATAAAGATAAAACAAAGTATTACTATCCCTTTAAAGAAGGGCAAGTCTGGATTAAATCAACTGCAACACAGAGATGAATAAAAATGCCCACTGGTTTTAAAGGGATATTAATGTTTTGTTACACAAGGAGCTCAGATTGTTCATCAAAGTTAATAGTACTGATGTCCGATTCTCGCACCATTCATAACTGTCTAATTACGATGTAATTATATGATGACGTTTACCCCTCCTGCCCCTTTTCCCTATCGTAAGCCACCTCCCCTCAGATCTGAAAACCGGTCATCGAACCAGACAGATCTCCACAAGGGACAATCTTCCCTCTGTCGGTATAAGGAAAACCCTGCCCTTCTTGACGGACGAGGGCAGGTTTTTTCCTGATACAGACTGAAGATTGTCCCTCGTCACAACCTGCTGTCAGATCTGAGCCAAAAAACGCTGGGGACGGGAAAAGGGACGGGAGGGGTAAACTTCATTGGATAATATCATCCTCACTAGAAAGTTCTGAACAATGTGAGCATCGGTCATCAGAACTATTAAAGGGGAACCATTACCCCAGATAAAGTCCCCCCCAATATTTACCCTCTAGCGATAAGCTTACAAATGGCGCTGTTATCCAGAATAATTACGGCGTTACTCAGAAATCCTACTTCTGCCGACACAGACGACCAGGCAACATCTCATACATCCTTGCTTACAGACATCTGCGGTGTCAGTCCGGCCTCCTCTAGGAGGCGCTGCACGGTACCTTTAGGTACCAGAAGGGATTGATGGTGCAGGTTCCACTAAAGCGCTGTTGCCTGGCCATTAGTCTCGGCATAAGTAGGATTTCTGAGTAATGCGGTAATTACCATTGGTAAGCTTATCGCTAGACGGCTAATTATGTGGTGGGGACTTTATTTGAGGTGATAGTTTCCCTTTAACCCCTTACCGCCCGAGGACATACATATACGTCCCGAGCGGATGCCCCAGGTGGACAGAGGACATACATGTATGTCCCGGAAATTGTTTTAAAGGAGCAGTAATTTTTTTTATGAAAACACATATTTTATAGAGCATTTCCTGCAGAATAAAACAAGGTCACTCCCATCGCTGTCAGATGTTTTATTCAAAATTTATAGCAGTTTAAATTATCAGGAAGTGAATTTACTATGTTTACTTCCTGATAGTTCTAACTGACAGGAAGTGAATTTACTGTGTTTACTTCCTGATAGTTCTAACTGACAGGAAGTGACTCAGCAGTTTCTATCACATTCTATGGAGAACTGTATGTCTCTGACTTTTCTGACTTTCCACTCCTTTAGAATCTAACAGGAAATCTAATTAGAATTTGACCACTAGAGGGCACTGCTAATGTAAAAAAAACATGGGTTTAAACTGTAATATCTCTGGAAATATAAATCGCTTAGCAGTGGAAGTACCCTTATTTTACTCAATAGGAAAATCAGTACAATATATATTTTTTCATAAAAAAGTTTACTGCTCCTTTAAGGAACGAAAAAAAAAGTTTGGTGGGAGTTAAGTGCCGGCCAAGTGTGCGCGCGGCTGGTCACTGAGGGGTTAACAATGAGGAACAATGTGAACTGATCGTGTAATGTAATATTACTAACCCTTTCAGCGGATGTTTAAACCCTGTGAATGTTAGCATTCAAAGGGTCAAAAATCACCATTTAAACCAATGTGGATTTTTAAAGAAGCAGTAAACTTTTTTTTATGAAAACACATATTTTATAGAGCTTTTCCTGCTGAATAAAACAAGGTCATTCCCACTGCTGTCAGATGTTTTATTCAAAATGTATAGCACTTCAAATAACCAGGAAGTGAATTTACTGTGTTTACTTCCTGATAGTTCTGACAGGAAGTGAATTTACTGTGTGTTTACTTTATGATAGTTCTAACTGACAGGAAGTGAATTTACTGTGTGTTTACTTTATGATAGTTCTAACTGACAGGAAGTGAATTTACTGTGTTTACTTCCTGATAGTTCTAACTGACAGGAAGTGACAGACAGTTTCTGTCACATTCTCTGGAGAACTGTTATGTCTCTGACTTTTCTGACTTTCCTCTCCATTAGAATCTAACAGGAAATCTAATTAGAATTTGACCACTAGAGGGCATAGCTAATGTAAAAAAGCATGGGTTTAAACTGTAATAACTCTGGAAATATAAATCTCTCCACAGTGGGAGTACCCTTATTTTACTCAATAGGAAAATCCCTACAATATATATTTTTCATAAAACAAGTTTACTGCTCCTTTAAATGATTTATTTACTTTCGTGTTTATTTATTTATTTATTTTCTCCTGTGTAATACAGTTTGCTTCAGAACTGAATCTCTTTATCTTGATGAATAAGGGACCTGTGTATTATATCTGCATTCACCCTGGAGCTCTCGGCCTCTGGTCCTCAGATCGATGTCTCCATAGAAACACAATAATTAAAGGCCACTTGCCTGGCTGGGCCTCCGTCACACTCAGGGAATATTCCGAGCCGCTGGCTGAAATAATTCAACTAACAACACGGCCCCCCTCCCTGCGAGAGTGGACGGCGCTGCTCGGTAAATAGACCCCCTGCTTTCTCCTCCTCTCTCTATTTCCTGCGATTATTGTCCTTTTTGAGAGGGGATTTACTTTATAGCAGGTGATAAATGAATCACTGTTTTTTTATTTAACCTCCCCCCCACACCTTTAGATGCCAATAGGATTTTTTTTTTAGATAAAATACCACGATACAATAATCATGGTCAATACAATTCAGTCCACTGTTCAAAGGAAACATGGGGAGATTTGAGAACAAGCCAGCTGCACCGTACTGCATCACAATGGCGTGTATATACGATTGTACATGGTGTTATCCAGTAACGCTGGTGGCTTTTAAAGGGGCAGAAAACATTTTTTTAATGAAAAAAAGCAAAAGAAACATATATTGTGCTGAATAAAACAAGAGAACTCGAGTTGCTGTGAGATGTGTCTTTCCAGAATTATTACAGTTTAAAGGGGATCTATCACCCTATACACGTTGGTCTAAATAGTTTATGTAGCGACTAGATGTTGTAGCGTTTTAATTTTTTTTAATAAAATCGCTATTTTGCTGAAATTGAACGAGTAAATATTGCTGTGCACCCTACTTCCAGACAGACCGCGGTTACCAGCTCTGTACCGCAGTCTGTCACTCTGACTCTGCTCCTGTCCCTTTATCCAGTCTCCTCCAATGACGGCGGCTTTCTGCAGGTAAGCTGGAGCACTCTCATTGGCCAGAGATCACTCCAGCTTACATGCAGTAATCCTCCGTCATTGGATGAGACTGGATACAGGGAGGGGAGCAGAGGAGGAGTCACAGACTGTGGTAGAGAGCTGGTAACCGCAGTCTGTCTGGAAGTAGGGCGCACAGCAATATTTACTCATTTAATTTAAAGGGATAGTAATACTTAAAATGTAAAAAAAAATATGTTGCAGGGTTTATCCCCCTGAGTAAAACAAGAGTACTCCCACTGCTGAAAGGTGTTTCATTCAAATGTTATTAATTTTCAAAGTTGAATTTTTTAGGTGCAATATCACAGTGGCCTGAAATTGTACAGTGGCGCTGTTGCTACACCATCCTATGGAGATTTATGGTCCCGGGACCGGAGCTGTCCATAGGATCGTGTAGCAACAGCGCCACTGTACAATTTCAGGCCACTGTGATATTGCACCTAAAAAATTAAACTTTGAAAATTAATAACTTTTGAATGAAACACCTTTCAGCAGTGGGAGTACCCTTGTTTTACTCAGGGGGATAAACCCTACAACATATTTATTTTACATTTTAAGTATTACTATCCCTTTAAGCAAACTAGCGATTTTATTAAAAAAATGAAAATGTTATAACATCTAGTAACTACATAAACTAATTATTTAGACCAACATTTATAGGGTGATAGATCCCCTTTAAACATTTTTTTTTTTTTTACGTTAACAGCGCCCTCTAGTGGTCATAATTCAATTACCGTAATATCTTGGGTATAATACGCACAATTTTACCCCACTTCACCTTATGTGAAGTGGGGGGTGCGTATTATACACAAGAGTTTTTAAATAAAGTAAAAAACTGAGGCTGGTAGATAGCTTCCCTCCCTCCCCCGGCGATATTCGCTCTGAAAATAAGACTTACTCGTTTAAATGTAAGTCCCCGCTGAGAAGAGCAGGCATACCGGTATGTAAAGCTTCACTGCGGGCGGCATACTTTCATTTGCCACCCTCTTCCTTCAATGGGCTTTCAGGACCTTCCGCCTATGGAATTGCCCTGTGAGGACCTTGAGATCCTCACAGGGCATTGGCTGCAGGCGGAAGGACCTGAAAGCCCATTGAAGGAAGAGGGCGGCAAATGGAAGCACGCGGCCCGCACTGAAGCTTTACATACCGGTATGCCTGCTCTTCAAAAGATGAGGACTTCGGCGGGGACTTGCATTTAAACTAGTAAGTCTTATTTTCAGAGCGGATATCACCAGGGGAGGGAGGGAAGCCATCTACCAACCTGCCAGCCTTAACCCTTTGAGGCAAACAAAGGGTTAAAAAAGATTTCAGTAACGGGGAAAACAAGGCTGCGTATTATACATAGGCACTCTTGTTTTCCCCTAAAATCTTAGGCATAATATGCACCTGCGTATTTTACACACGTGCATATTATACCTGAGATTTTACGGTAGTTATAACATTTTAAAAAAGTCATTGGTGGGTATATGCTACAAACCACCAAATATTGATGAGAATGCTGAGTTCCAACTGTTATCTATATATATAAAAGAAGACTTCTGTGTGCCTGGCAAACACACCCAGGGGTGGTATTAAGGAGGAGTTACTGTTCCCATTGGGTGATTCAATCATGCAGGGAGTTGGCCCACCCCCACTATGCAGCCCGCCCACCACTATCAAAGTCAGAAAAAAACAATATGGCTGCCATTTGCTCCTACACCACAGACAAACACACATGCCCCACTCACACACACAGACCACCACACACACACATATGCCCCACTCACACAGCACCAAACAGACATGCTCCCACTTACACACACAGCACCACATACACACACAAAGCCAGAAATAAATACGGCTGACACACACACAGTCACTCACCCTGACTCCCAGTGGCCTCAGCAGGACCTGTAGTGCAGCACCAGGGGAACAAAATGGCACTCAAAGGGTTAAGGTAGGCCCTCTGCGGAATTATTTCTTCACTGTCATCATTTGCCATGCAAGACACAGGACAGACAGCTATCAGGTACACACTTAACCCACTGACTGCCACAGGGATCTGTATCAAGTTTTACCCCTCAGGGAGTGTGTTCAAACCCCTTACACTGTAAACTTGCATTTCCCTCCCACTTCTCCTCCTTCCCCAGCCTATTACTAACACTTTTCCACATTTCTCTTAAGCCCCGCCCCCTACTCGCAATTAAGCCCCGCCCACTGTTAACCCAAATTGCCCCATTTGTCTCTCCACATCAGCAGCACATGAGGGACTCCACAAGTAAAAGTTCCAAGGTATAACACACACATGCCCCACTCACACAGCACCAAACACCCATACACACACACAAAGCCAGAAAGAAAGATGGCTGACACACAGTCACTCACACTGACTCCCAGTGGCCTCAGCAGGACCTGTACTACAGCCACTGAGGAACAAAATGGCACTCAAAGGGTTAAGGTAGGCCCTCATTGCTCAGTTATTTCTTCACTGTCATCATTTGCCATGCAAGACACAGGACAGACAGCCATCAGGTACACACTTAACTCAATGACTGCCACAGAGTTGTGTATCAAGTTTTACCCCTCAGGGAGTGTGTTCAAACCCCTCACACTGTAAACTTGCATTTCCCTCCCACTTCTCCTCCTTTCCCAGCCTATTACTAACACTTTTTCCACATGTATGTTAAGCCCCGCCCCCTACTCGCAATTAAGCCCCGCCCACTTTTAAACCACATTGCCCCATTTGTCTCTCCACATCAGCACCACATCAGTCCCCTCTAGGGACTCCACAAGTCAGTGTTCCCGGGTATGAATACATTTCCCACTGCTATTTAACTCTCACATGCCTCTCTATATCTTAACACTTTGACTGCCAGAGGGGTGCACAACTCATGAGCATACCTGGGAACTCTCCGGATTTGCCCCGGAGACTCCAGTTCTGACAGAGATTTACCGGGTCTCCGGGGCAGAGGCTGATTCCTCCGGATGTGGAGAGTTTCTATTGAAACTCTACCACATCCGCTTTTTCTCCTGCTGTTCCTCCGTCCCCAGCCTTCTGTGTGACACCTTTAACCCTCTGAGTGCCAAAGTGGTAAGGAATGCATTGCTTTGCAATGCATTCCTACCACTCTGGCACTCAAAGGGTTAAGTCCCCCCACACACTCGCGGCAAGCCCCGCCCCTTTTTGACGCGATTAGCGTCATTTTTGTCACCCACTGCTGAACAGAGGGCTACCCTCCGGGTAGCCCTCAACTAGAAGTTCCCAGGTATGCTCATGAGTGCATGTGTTTCTGCTCATATATGTTGTGTGTGTACATCTCTGTTACATATGTGTGTCCATCTCCAGTGTGTCTGTGTGTGTGCATGTCTTTTGCATGTCTCTGCCGCTCACTGTGTGTATGTGCAGACCTCCCAACATTTCACAGGGCCAAAGAGGGACAATGTAGTTTTAGCTGATATTGTTGGGGGCGTGGCTGGTGGGCGGGGCATTCGTAAGAATTTTTAGGTTATTTCATGACCTATTACTGACTATTTATGTAACTGTATAAATGATTTAGTGCAAGACCAAAGTATTTTATTTGCACAGACTAATGTATAAACACATATACTGACGTTTATTGCTTTATTGCTGTAGAGCAAAGTAATACACACCACACAGTCAGGGCTGGTGCAAGGATTTTTGCCACCCTAGGCAAAACCTAATTTTGCCGCCCATTTCGCTCCGCCCCTTGTGTCCCACCCCTTTATACCCCACCTACTTATACCCAACCTCTTTTCATGATTATCCTCTCTCTGCCCCCTGAGCCACTCTGCCCCTGGTCTGGAGATGCCTGTAAGAGATGCCCCCCACCAGCTCCAACCTGCCCCTTATCAGCTTCACTTTGGCCCACCAGCTCCACTTTGCCACCATCAGCTCCAACTTGCCACCATCAGCTCCACTTTGCCCCCCATCCACTCCAACTTGCCCCCATCAGCTCCACTTTGCCCCCCATCCGGTCCAACGTGCCCCCACCAGCTCCACTTTGCCCCCCATCCGCTCTAATGTGCCCCCATCAGCTCCACTTTGCCCCCCATCCGCTCTAATGTGCCCCCACCAGCTCCACTTTGCCCCCCATCAGCTCCAACGTGCCCCCAGCAGCTCCACTTTGCCCCCTCAGCTCCAACTTACCCCCATCAGCTCCACTTTGCCCCCCATCCTCTCCACTTTGCCCCCACCAGCTCCACTTTGCCCCCACCAGCTCCACTATGCCCCCACCAGCTCCAACTTGCCCCCAGCAGCTCCAACTTGCCCCCATCCGCTCCAACTTGCCCCCCCTCAGCTCCACTTTGACCCTCATCAGCTCCACTTTGACCCTCATCAGCTCCAACTTGCCCCCATCATCTCCAACTTGCCCCCACCAGCTCCACTATGCCCCCACCAGCTCCAGCTTTCCCCTAACAGCTCCAACTTGCCCCCATCATCTCCACTTTGCCCCACATCTGCTCCAACTTGCCCCCTCAGCTCCACTATGCCCCCTCAGCTCCAACTTGCCCCCCATCACATACCTGTATCTCCCACGCAGTCTTCTCTTCAGTAATGCAGAGCGAGGCGGGAGATCATGACTCCCAGCGCGCTCTGCATTACTAAAGATGCGACCCAATGAGGGAGCGCTGTAGCAACATAGACCTGACTGTGTTGTGGTTCCTGGCGTGGTGTGTGTGGGCGCACCTCTTCTCCGCTGCATGCCCCCGCCCCCAGTACGTGTGCGCCCTAGGCCGGCGCCTACCTCGCCTATAGGTGGAGCCGGCCCTGCACACAGTCTGACCTCCTAAAAAGAAGGACAACAGGGTGGGAAAGAGGGACACAGGGATTTGGCCCTCAAAGAGGGACTGTCCCTCCTAAAGAGGGACACTTGGGATGTATGGTATGTGTCTGCCTGTATGTTGCATATGTCTGTGTTTATCAGTGTGTCTGCATTTCACACACGTGCGCCCAATGGTCATAACATGACGGGCAACGCCGTCCCACATTGCTAGTTGCATATAAAAAAGCTGTGCATCTTGGGCATACTATAATTATGGGAAGTTTTATCTATCCTGATGTAAAGTGGATAAATGACACCTGTCAGAGTGCTAAGGGAATTAGGTTTGTGAGCATACTTAGGAATAGCTACATGACGTAAATGGTGGAAGTGCCGACAAGAAATAACAATGTATTGGATCTAGTGATAACGAATAACACAGAAATTGTATCCAATATTAACCCCTTCTTGTCCGATGATGTACCCGGACCGTCACGCTGGTCCGGCACATAAGGACCAGTGACGGTCCTTGTACGTCATGGTGCCCTGAACCGGAAGTAATAATAAAAAAAAGCCCTGTGGTCACCAAGTGCTGGCCGCGCGTGTGTGCGCGCTGGTCGTTAAGGGGTTAAGGTAAGCTTGAGAAGTGCCGAGATCTCGTTACTTACACGGAATCCCTTCAATGGAATGGTCTAAAAGATGTGCCTAGTGTTCAGGCCTAGTGTTCAGGCCTAGTGTTCAGGCACACGTTTTAGACCATTCCAATAAAGAGATTCCGTGTAAGTAAAGAGATCCCGGCACTTCTCAAGCGCCTCAGTGTCGACCGACACGGATCTCCTGCTGACAGCTTTACAGCTGTCAGTAGGAGAGATCAAACTTCAAACGTCCGTATCTCTTAAACCATAGCGGTTTGAGAGATACGTTTTTTTGCATTTAGGTCAGCTTTTTGAGCTCTTCTAAATGCAAAAAAAGTTTTTTTTAGACATTACCAACACTTTAAAAATGTCACACTTAAAAGTACATGATATGAAAGGGCGCATTCAGCAGGTTGCATTGTTTAAAATGGCGACATGAGAGTCTCGCCATGCATAAAAAGAGGAGACTCCTATGTCGCTCTGTATACAGCTTAGCAGGAATGCCAGGCTGGGTTAAAAGTAATAAGGAAGCTGGTATCTAATATCGAAAAGACTAGCAAAACATGGGGATCTCACAAAGCACTCAGTCAATAATTAAACTGTACCACATAAATTATAAAAATACAAACTTACTTAGTAGATAAATACAAACCTACAGATGGATCATGAGATATCCATACAAACCACCCGCATCCCTCCACCACCATAATAATCTACCAAGCATAATCCTATATAATAATTAGTGATGAGCGAGCATGCTCGGCCGAAGCTCGGTTCGGCTCGAGCATCGCTCTGCTCGGCACATGGCGGTACTCGTACGAGTACCGCATGTGCTCGCCCGCCATGTTCGGGTCTCCTCCCCGCACGTTTCGCAGCTGCTGCGCAGCCAATAAACGTGCGGGGAGGCTCTGACATCAGTGTAATGCCAGCAGCCATGTTGGCTGCTGGCATTACACTGATTGGCTGGCCAGAACCCGTGATCGGGTGCTGTATAGCACCCGACGCGCGAGTTCGGCTCATTCTTAGCCAGGGAGAGATGCGCTTAGGCAGGGAAAGTCAGTGTAGGGAAAATAAAATTGTTGAAACTCTTTCAAGACCCAAAAGTCCTTTTTAGGACTGTTGTGTGTGGGGGCAGCATTTATATTTTGTTTGGGGGGGCACAATTTCCTTTTTTTTGTGGGGGGGATATTTGTAAGGTGACATATAATACTAGATGCACAGGAAGTCAGTGTAGGGAGAATAAAATTGTTGAAACTCTTTCCAGACCCAAAAGTCCTTTTTAGGACTGTTGTGTGTGGGGGCAGCATTTAATTTTTTTTGGGGGTAGCAGAATTTCATTTTTTTGTGGGGGGGGACATGTTCTAAGGTGACATTGTACTAGGTGCACAGGGACAAATATTTCACAGTGCAGTGACAAGCTGACATATTCTGTTAGGTGCACAGGGCCAATGATTTTACAACGCAGCGACAAAAAGGGCCATTTTAAACGTGTGCCTAGCCATAGATTATTGTCACATTCTGTTTAGTGTGCAAATTCACAAATTAACGTCACATATTCCGTTCACTGTGCCTAGCCGCAGATTATCGTCACATTCTGTTTCGTGTGCCTAGCCGCAGATTAGCGTCACATTCTGTTTCGTGTGCCTAGCCGCAGATTAGCGTCACATATTGTTTAGTGTGCCTAGCCGCAGATTAACGTCACATATTGTTTAGTGTGCCTAGCCGCAGATTAGCGTCACATATTGTTTAGTGTGCCTAGCCGCAGATTAGCGTCACATTCTGTTTCGTGTGCCTAGCCGCAGATTACCGGCATATATTCCGTTTAATATGAAGAAGGCGGGGAAAAAGGGACGGGGAAGTGTGTTCCTTTTTGTGTGTTTTACGGTCAGTCTGTAAAAATGGCGTACTACGGGCGAAACATCGTTCCCAGCAGCGACGTTGGAGTCCAAGATGCATCCAGACATCCTCCCTGTGCTGTCCCTGAACCATTTCTGTGGTGTTTCCATCATTTTCTGACCTTTTCCTATGAACCAGGCACCCTCCCCTCATCAGAGCAGGGGGTGCCTGGTGTAATGCTCGAGTCCTCCCATTGACTTCAATGGGGCTCGGGTGCTCGGCCGAGCACTCGAGCCTCCGGGGGCGCTCGGCCAGAGCACCCGAACACCCGAGCATTGGGGTGCTCGATCATCACTAATAATAATTCATTAGGATGTTTGTCAGAAGCCGTCATGCACAGTGGAGACTGCGTGCGTTCGGCAGTCTCTACTGCGCGATTGCATCTCCTGAGTGAGGCGACGCCAGACTGCATCGAGTGGACCAGTGAGGTGGTGGCCACTTAACCCTTTGAGTGCCAGAAAATAAAAGCTTAAATACCAAGCATGAACGAAGACATTGTTTAACCCTTTGAGTGGCAGAAGGGTGCGCAACACATTGCAAAGCGTTGCATACCTCACTGGCACTCAAAGGGTTAAATAGTATTGCTCCATGAATATTCCCACATTAAATGCCTCTATTCAATGCCCAAATGTATAATCATGCCAAGAAGAAATAGGATCTATATACACAGAAATAAATGTCATGTATTAATGCTAAGTAAATACACTTGGCTAAATTCTTCCTGTCTCCGCCTCTTGGAGTGGCCGCAAGGGCGGTGGCAGCGGAGACACAGATGCCCAGCACAGGTCCCCCTTCGGCCCTGTACGGACCGATGCCCATAACACACTGAGGGGATTGGAAGTGAGACTGCCTTTATATATGGGCAGGCTCACTTCCATTTCCCTCACAGTCATTGGCTGGGATGTTCTTACTCACACTCCAGCCAATCAGATTTGAGAGGCTGTTCTTTACAAAACTGGGTCTTAAAGGGATAGTAATACTTCGTTTTATCTTTATTTTATTTTGTAGGCATTAAAAAAACATGAAGAACGATATAAGTCTTATCTCTCAAACCTTTATGGTTTAAGAGATATTCACAAGCAAAGTATCCCCTCCCCCCTGTTCAGCCAGATCAGAAGGGAGGTGCCCAGGTAGACTGCAGAGAGGGACAATCTTCAATTAAGATAAGGGAAAAACCTGAAAAACTTGTCAAGGGGGGCAGGGCCTTCATTGTTCTCATAGGAAGAAGATTGTCCCCTGCTGTTATCTGTCTGGTCTATGGACTGGATTCCACATCTGAGAAGAGATGGATTACACTAGGTAAAAGGGGCGGGAGGGGAAACTTTGCTTGTGAATATCTCTCAAACCATAAAGGTTTGAGAGATAAGACTTATATCATTCTTCATGTTTTTTTAAAGCCTACAAAATTAAATAAAGTTAAAACGAAGTATTACTATCCCTTTAAGTTTAATGCAGTAAGTGAGTCCCTTATCGGATTTTTTCAGCTAACGCAGTCCTTTAAATGGCAAATTGGAGCTTTTTTTTTTTACATGGCCCAAAACACACATAAGTGTAGCAGCCATGTTACTTGATGAACTGCCATTAGCAGTTCATTACATGGCCCTTTGAATGGCTTACTACATGTTAAAACACCTGGTGGTGTTTTGTTTGCCTTACGCTTGCCTTTAACCCCATCGCGTCCGGTGACATACCCGGACCGTCACGCTGGTCCGGCACTTAAGAACCAGTGATGGTCCTGGCACGTCACGTACTTTTACTCGCCGCGCTTCTGCAGGACTGCGGTGAGTAATACTGGGGACTGAAGTTGATCGATCCAAGACCGGAGCGATCTCTTTCAGTCCCCCGTTCGGCGTGCCGGCACACGTGATCAGTCCTGTGAGGCGGCACGTCGAACTTCCCTATCTGGTCCTTAAAGAACCACATACCCCGGGACTGCTGGTCCTTAAGGGGTTAAATCTGCCCCTTAATGGCCTGATTTAACTCGGAATTTCCATTGTACACTGACCCACCCCCCACATTGTGAGGATGATGTACTAAATGGAGATAAACAAACATTCCCAAAAGTCTCATTTATCTAAATGGGACTTTTAACACTTTGAATGTGAGAGAAACCTCCAACCAATGCTTTGCAGACCTCTCTAGTATTCAAGTGGTTAAAAGCCACAATTAAATCAATAGGTATTTGTATTTGTTACCTATGGTCAGTCAACTTTTCTTTTAACCCTCTGGCACTCAAAAGGTTAAACAGACTGTCTTAAGAGCCATACTGAGGAAGCCATGAGTTTGCACGTTAGTGTAACAGAACCATGCGCCACCTTGCACGGGGGATAGAGACCGCCTTGCCAAGAGACAGCGCACACGAGAACCACGACAACTTATACAGATCCTTCCCCCCGCCAATGTGAGACACCCCAAGGATGATTAAATACCAAGAACTGGAGCAATTTTAGTGCAAAACAACTGTATCATAGGGGACCGATACAACATATCTCCCAAGTGTCCCTCTTTAGGATATATTAGGGCTCCATACCTCATAAGTGTCCCTCTTTAGGAGATATTAGGGGTCCGTGCATCCCAAGTGTCCCTCTTTAGGAGATATTAGGGGTCCGTACATCCCAAGTGTCCCTCTTCAGGAGATATTAGGAAGCCATAAATTCCAAGTGTCCTTCTTTAGGGAATATTAAGGCTCCGTTCCTCCCAAGTGCCCCTCTTTAGGAGATATTAGGGGTCTGTACCTCCCAAATATCCCTCTTTAGGAGATATTAGGGGTCCACACCTCCCAAGTGTCCCTTTTTAGGAGATATTAGAGGTCCATACCTCCCAAGTGTTCCTGCTTAGGAGATATTAGGGGTCTATACCTCTCAAGTGTCTCCCATTAGGAGATATTAGGGGTCCATACCTCCCAAGTGTCCCTCTTTAGGTGATATTAGGTGTCTGTACCTCTCAAATTTCACTTCTTAGGAGATATTAGGGGTCCATAACTCCAATGTATCATCTTTATGTGATATTAGGGGTACTCCAAAGTGTCCCTCTGTAGGAGATATTGGGGGTTCATACCTCCCAAGTATCCGTCTTTAGGTGAAACGCGGGGGTCGTACCTCCCAAGTGTACCTCTTTAGGAGATATTAGGGGTTCATACCTACCAAGCATCCCTCTTTAGGAGGGACAGACCCTGTTTTGAAACCCTAGTCCCTCTATCCTTCTTTCCCACCCTGGTGTACTTGTGTTTAGGAGATCAGACTGTGTGTATATAAGTGTATCACCCTGATGTCCCTGTGTTTAGGAGATCAGACTGTGTGTTCTGTATATAAATGTATCACCCTGGTGTCTCTGTGTTTAGGAGATCAGACTGTGTGGTGTGTATATAAGTGTATCACCCTGGTGTTCCTGTGTTTAGGAGATCAGACAGTGTGGTGTGTATAGAAGTGTATCACCCTGGTGTTCCTGCGTTTAGAAGATCAGACTGTGTGTGTGTATATAAGTGTATCACCCTGGTGTCCCTGTGTGTAGGAGATCAGACTGTGTGGTGTGTATATAAGTGTATCACCCTGGTGTCCCTGTGTTTAGGAGATCAGACTGTATGGTGTGTATAGAAGTGTATCACCCTGGTGTCCCAGTGTTTAGGAGATCAGACTGTGTGGTGTGTATATAAGTGTATCACCCTGGTGTCTCTGTGTTTAGGACATCAGACTGTGTGGTGTGTATATAATTGTGTCATCCTGGTGTCCCTGTGTCTTGGAGATCAGACTGTGTGGTGTGTATATAAGTGTATCACCCTGGTGTCTCTGTGTTTAGGAGATCAGACTGTGTGGTGTGTATATAAGTGTATTACCCTGGTGTCTCTGTGTTTAGGAGATCAGACTGTGTGGTGTGTATATAAGTGTATCAGCCTGGTGTCCCTGTGTTTAGGAGATCAGACTGTGTGGTGTGTATATAAGTGTATCACCCTGGTGTCCCTGTGTTTAGGAGATCAGACTGTGTGGTGTGTATATAAGTGTATCACTCTGGTGTCCCTGTGTTTAGGAGATCAGACTGCGTGGTGTGTATATAAGTATATCACCCTGGTGTCCCTGTGTTTAGAAGATCAGACTGTGTGGTGTGTATAGAAGTGTATCACCCTGGTGTCCCTGTGTTTAGGAGATCAGACTGTGTGGTGTGTATAGAAGTGTATCACCCTGGTGTCCCTGTGTTTAGGAGATCAGACTGTGTGGTGTGTATATAAGTGTATCACCCTGGTGTCCCTGTGTTTAGGAGATGAGACTGTGGGGTGTGTATATAAGTGTATCACCCTGGTGTCCCTGTGTTTAGGAGATCAGACTGTGTGGTGTGTATAGAAGTGTATCACTCTGGTGTCCCTGTATTTAGGAGATCAGATTGTGTGGTGTGTATATAAGTGTATCACATTGCTCCACAACAACATAAATCACATTAATGCTTGTTTAAACTTACATATAAATGTTTTATAAATTAGTCTATGTAAATAAAATACTTTGGTCTTTGGCCAACAACACAATCTTGAAGCAAAAGTGTCTTTCGTCGACCATGTGAAATGTTTGGAGGTGGGGAGGTAGTTGAAGCACGGCATAGTGAACAATATCACGCATAACCACGGAATGGATGTTACAACTAGCCCATTGACAGAGAACATTGTATTTTGTTTAACTTTCTTTTAATCAAAGTCCTTGCAGAAAATCTTGTTAGGCTAAGAATAGTAAAACTTTTGTCCTTCATTTGTTGGAGGCAAAATCTCCCATGACCCCCAACCGGCAAATGTCTGGAGGGTCATCAGCTGATTAACCCTCTTCTAGGGTATTTTTGTTTACTGTAGTGGATTCTTCTTAAAGGGATAGTAATGTTTCACAAAAACATCAGCTCCATTTAATCTTCATTGTATTTGGGCCATGTAGAGTGCTGTTTCAAGATTGGCCGAGCTGTAGTTCAAGAGTAATTGAGTGACAAAGTATCCCCCTCCCACCCCTTTTACCTAGTGTAATACTGCTCACCTCAGATACGGAATCTGATCTCTTGACCGGACAGATCACAGCAAGGGACAATCTTCTTTCTTTGATCATAAGGAAAACCATGCCCCCTTGACAGATTTTCAGGTTTGTCCTTATGATCACTGAAGATTGTCCCTCTCTGTGATCCATCCGGACAGTCTTGCTGCTCTGAGGTGAGCAGTGTTACATCAGTAAAAGGGGCGAAGGGGGATATTTTATCATTCAATTACTCTTGTACTACAACTCTGACAGTACTGAAATAACACTCTCCATGGACCAAATACTATGAAGATTAATTGGAGCTTCTTTTACTCTGAAACATTATTATCAATTTAACTTTAAAGGGATAGTAATACTTTGTTTTAACTTTATTTTATTTTGTATGCATTAAAAAAACATGAAGAATGATATGTCTTATCTCTCAAACCTTTATGGTTTAAGAGATATTCACAAGCAAAGTTTCCCCCTCCCGCCCCTTTTTCCTAGTATAAGCCATATCTTCTCAGATGTGGAATCCAGTCCATAGACCAGACAGATAACAGAAGGGGACAATCTTCTTCCTGTGAGAACAATGAAAGCCCTGCCCCCCCTTGACAAGTTTTTCAGCTTTTTCCCTTATCTTAATTGAAGATTGTCCCTCTCTGCAGTCTACCCGGGCACCTCCCTTCTGATCTGGCTGAACAAGGGGGGGGATACTTTGCTTGTGAATATCTCTTAAACCATAAAGGTTTGAGAGATAAGACTTATATCGTTCTTCATGTTTTTTTAATGCCTACAAAATAAAATAAAGATAAAATGAAGTATTACTATCCCTTTAAGTAGAGATCAAGCAGATCTTTTTTACAGTGACAACTGAAAAAAAGTACATAATCTCTTTCAGTAAGAATACATCTTTATCGGTACATTAACATTTTAATTGCCAGAGGGGTGTGCAACACCTTGTTTTGCAATGTGTTGAGTACCTTTCTGGCACTCAAAGGTTTAAAAAAAATATTTTCTTTTCTACTAAACATCTTCGTATATTTACACTTTTGAATACATTTTCCCAAATATTGTTTTAAGAAAGTGTAAAATGCCTTCTGGGAAAATGTAGAGAAATGACTTGGGTCTTTCTAATAAAGGAACATTTTAAATCTCTGTAAAAATATGTCAGTTTTCTGGAGTTTTCCGTTCCCCGGTTTATTAGAGAGCGGGTACAATGATACGTCCCTCAAGTGCACCAAAAAGTATTTGCGTGGTCTGGATTCACGTAATAGGTTACCTGTGTTCATCCCACATATCTACACTGTAACCGGGAATTGTGATTATTTATAATGGTGTATTGCCCTACTGCTGGCGTATATAATGGCGTATTGCCCTACTGCTGGCGTATAATGGTGTATTGTGAATACATACAGGTTCCCTTTAAAGGGATAATAATACTTAAATGTTAAAAAAAAAAACATGTTGTAGTGTTTATCCCACTGAGTAAAACAAGGGAACTAGCACTGCTGAAAGGAGCTTTATTCAAAAGATATTACAGCTCAAAGTTAACTTTTTTTAAGTGCAGTATCTCAGTGACCTGAAATTGTACAGTGGCGCTGTTGCTACAACATCCTATGGAGATTTATGGTCAACTGACCAGAGCTGTCCATAGAATGGTGTAGAAACAGCGCCACTAACATTTCAGGCCACTGTAATACTGCACCAAAAAAAATCCAAGTTTAAGTTGTAATTGCTTTTGAATAAAATGCCTTTCAGCAGTGGGAGTACCCTTGTTTTATTCAGTTTTTACTAAGTTTTGTGGTTGCTCAATCATATCTGAGGGAAACAGTTTCTTTCCATTCTAGTCCTAAGTTAAATTGGCTCATTGCTGAAAATATAGGACGTTTGGAAATTCCAGGTGACTCCCCATGAAACTGCAGGCCCTGGGTAAACACTAAGTATACACATTCAGTAAAAGGCCCCCTACTGGTGTACTGCCCTGCTGCTGTAATATTATGGTGTAATGCCCTGCTGCTAATATATTTAGATACATTGAGCAGGCACCAAGGAGTAAATAACAAACCTTGCTTCGATAAAACACCATATAATGGTGTGGTGCGCTCTGCTTCGATATAACACGATATAATGGAGTGGTGCATTCTGCTGCGATATAACACCATATAATGGCGTGGTGCACTCTGCTGTGATATAACACCATATAATGGCACTGAGCACTCTGCTGTGATATAACACCATATAATGGCACTGAGCACTCTGCTGTGATATAACACCATATAATGGCGTGGTGCACTCTGCTGTGATATAACACCATATAATGGCACTGAGCACTCTGCTGTGATATAACACCATATAATGGCACGGAGCACTCTGCTGTGATATAACACCATATAATGGCACTGAGCACTCTGCTGTGATATAACACCATATAATGGCGTGGTGCACTCTGCTGTGATATAACACCATATAATGGCACTGAGCACTCTGCTGTGATATAACACCATATAATGGCACGGAGCACTCTGCTGCGATATATCACCATATAATGGAGTGGTGCACTCTGCTGCGATATAACACCATATAATGGCGTGGTGCGCTGTGCTGTGATATATCACCATATAATGGCACGGAGCACTCTGCTGCGATATAACACCATATAATGGCGTGGTGCACTCTGCTGTGATATATCACCATATAATGACGTGGTGCACTCTGCTGCGATATATCACCATATAATGACGTGGTGCACTCTGCTGTGATATAACACCATATAATGACGTGGTGCACTCTGCTGTGATATAACACCATATAATGACGTGGTGCATTCTGCTGTGATATAACACCATATAATGGCGTGGTGCGCTCTGCTGCGATATAACACGATATAATTGCGTGGTGCACTCTACTGCGATATAACACGATATAATTGCGTGGTGCACTCTGCTGCGATATAACACCATATAATGGCGTTTAGTGATGATCGAGCACCCCAATGCTCGGGTGTTCGGGTGCTCTGGGCGAGCACCCCCGGAGGCTCGAGTGCTCGGCTGAGCACCCGAGCCCCATTGAAGTCAATGGGAGGACTCGAGCATTACACCAGGCACCCCCTGCTCTGATGAGGGGAGGGTGCCTGGTCCATAGGAAAAGGGCAGAAAATGATGGAAACACCACAGAAATGGTTCAGGGACAGCATAGGGAGGATGTCTGGATGCATCTTGGACTCCAACGTCGCTGCTGGGAACGATGTTTCGCCCGTAGTACGCCATTTTTACAGACTGACCGTAAAACACACAAAAAGGAAGATAAAAACTAATCTGCGGCTAGGCACACTAAACAATATGTGACGCTAATCTGCGGCTAGGCACACGAAACAGAATGTGACGCTAATCTGCGGCTAGGCACAGTGAACGGAATATGTGACGTTTATTTTTTAAACTTTGCACACTAAACAGAATGTGCTGCTAATCTGCGGCTAGGCACAGTGAACGGAATATGTGACTTTTATTTTTTACACTTTGCACACTAAACAGAATGTGCTGCTAATCTGCAACTTTGCACACTAAACAGAATGTGCTGCTTATCTGCGGCTAGGCACAGTGAACGGAATATGTGACTTTTATTTTTTACACTTTGCACACTAAACAGAATGTGCTGCTAATCTGCAACTTTGCACACTAAACAGAATGTGCTGCTTATCTGCGGCTAGGCACAGTGAACGGAATATGTGACTTTTATTTTTTACACTTTGCACACTAAACAGAATGTGCTGCTAATCTGCAACTTTGCACACTAAACAGAATGTGCTGCTTATCTGCGGCTAGGCACAGTGAACGGAATATGTGACTTTTATTTTTTACACTTTGCACACTAAACAGAATGTGCTGCTAATCTGCAACTTTGCACACTAAACAGAATGTGCTGCTAATCTGCGGCTAGGCACAGTGAACGGAATATGTGACTTTTATTTTTTACACTTTGCACACTAAACAGAATGTGCTGCTAATCTGCAACTTTGCACACTAAAAAGAATGTGCTGCTAATCTGCAACTTTGCACACTAAACAGAATGTGCTGCTAATCTGAAACTTTGCACACTAAAAAGAATGTGCTGCTAATCTGCAACTTTGCACACTAACCAGAATGTGCTGCTAATCTGCAACTTTGCACACTAAACAGAATGTGCTGCTAATCTGCGGCTAGGCACAGTGAACGGAATATGTGACGTTTTTTTTTTAAATCTCTGCCCCCCCAAACAAAATATAACTGCTGCCCCCACACACAATAGTCCTAAAAAGGACTTTTGGGTCTTTATGTTGTTCAAACACACTTTTCTTCTCCCTACACTGACTTTCCCTTCCTATCCTCATCTCTCCCTGGCTAAGACTGAGCCGAACTCGCTGGTCAGGTGCTATACAGCACCCGATCACGGGTTCTGGCCAGCCAATCAGTGTAATGCCAGCAGCCAACATGGCTGCTGGCATTACACTGATGTCAGAGCCTTCCCGCACGTTTATTGGCTGCGCAGCAGCCGCGAAACGTGCGGGGAGGAGACCCGAACATGGCGGGCGAGCACATGCGGTACTCGTACGAGTACCGCCATGTGCCGAGCAGAGCGATGCTCGAGCCGAACCGAGCTTCGGCCGAGCATGCTCGCTCATCACTAATGGCGTTATATGGTGTGGTGCGCTCTGCTATGATATAACACCATATAATGGCGTGGTGCGCTCTTTCTTCCTCTCCCTTTCTATTTCTCTTTATTTAATTCCCTGCTGCTGGCATACAATGGTGTATTTTAATTATTTTTAATAATAGAAGAACGAAAACTTTTGGCAGCTCATGGACATCCATCCGGATCTCATATTCACTCCCAGGCTCCAAGCTCTCCCAAAAATGACACCACCGTGCAAAACCCAGGTTTCCTCTAGCCGTAACCCAGAACATCAAAAGAAAGGACTGTACCAGTTAACTCCTCGTATAGCAAGAAATTCCAAATGTTAATACATCGTTCAGATAAGTACAATACACACCAGTGTGTCGATCTACGTGTTTCGTGTAATGGAAGTTTGATGTCCTGTTTGATTTTAGGAAGAATTTGAATAAAATTTTGAATTTTACTAGCGTTCTTGCTTTAACCGGTGCAGCCTTTTCTTTTGATGTTCTTAGTTTCTAATAAAAGACGCCAGATCATCAACCTGACATGGCTTGATACAAAATCAGCCCGGCTGGAAAATCTACCTTCAGGCCAGGGGTGTCTGCAGAAAATGTTCCATGGTTGGGGGGACAAAAGCCATAATATGACCCCCAGGGCAGTCCATTGAACCCCTATGTTTATACGGACAGGGCAAGTGTAGGCGGTCACCTCTGCAACCCATGCCTCAGGCAATCCAAGGCTGAAATTGTGACGTGTTCCTGCATGTCAGATCTAGTCACACACATCTGTACAGGATTCTGCCCTGTTTTTTCTCTCTGTCCTACACAGATAAACAATTCCTCAATCACTCAGCGAGGAACTTGGTATAAAACAGTCCTGGCAGCAGCCGCAGAGCTGGGTTATTAATCTCGGTGTGAATCTGCTGTGTGAAAAAGCTGGGGATAGACAGGATGGGATTTAATAAAAGACATCAGGATAATATCACTGTCATTAAATCACAATTACATCACCTCCAGCCTTGGTGGAAGAGGACTTAAGGGGTGAATTCTTGGAGTAAATAGCTTATTAAATTAGTGTTAGGCAGGTGCAGGGCTAGACAATAGATTCAAGCTTCTGTTTATGCTCATAATCTCAGAACATTCCCCACATGAGCTCAGCGTCTTCCATCCGCTACTTTTAGATTATGTTTCCTGATGTAGTGCCCTCGTTGAGACAGCTTCAATCCTAAACTACTCAAAATCTCTTCATATAGTTAAAGGGATAGTAATGTTTCATAATAAAAGCAGCTCTAATTAATCATCATAGTATTTGGACTTTGGAGAGTGTTATTTCAGTACTATCAGAGTTGTAGTTCAAGAGTAATTCAATGATAAAGTACCCTCCCTCCCGCCCCTTTTACTGATGTAACACTGCTCAGCCCGATCAGAAGGGAGGTGCCCAGGTAGACTGCAGAGAGGGACAATCTTCAATTAAGATAAGGGAAAAAGCTGAAAAACTTGTCAAGGGGGGCAGGGCTTTCATTGTTCTCATAGGAAGAAGATTGTCCCCTGCTGTTATCTGTCTGGTCTATGCACTAGATTCCACATCTGAGAAGATATGGCTTACTCTCTAATTTCTTCTGAACATACATACATACTAAGGACTTTGAGTCTCACGTGATGTTTTAATATGGAGACCTTGCTCTGTTTTAGTGGCTCTTTGTGATGACAGGCCAGGTAGACAAGGAAGGGGGTCCTGGACTTTTAGTTTGTAGGGTGTGGGTGTCCTTATAAGGGGTTGCTTTCTGATAAGGCAGTCCTTGGGTGATCACATTTCCATTCTGCCATTCAGCTACACTATCAAACTAAAATAAGATGTACTTTAATAGAGGTGAGAGTTCCCCTTTAACCCCTTCAGGACCCATAACGGTCCTGGACCGTCATGGAATTCCAGGCTCCCCGCGCGGCTGCATGCCGTTCGGGGAGTCTGGAATCAGATTGTACAAATAAAAAAGAAAAATCCTCCGTGGTCCTTAAGGGACTGCAAAGTACGTGCGCGGCCGGTCCTTAAGGGGTTAATATGGAAGTTAGTGAGTGAGCTGCTTTGCATCTCAATGTTATAGAGTGGATAATTAACAATATACAGTGGCCGGTGTGGTTTGTCTAAATCAACCAATAGTGAGCGAGCTATTTATTTAAATGTTAGTGTTTTGAGCGACTGCTTTCATTTATTTAGCAACGATATCTTTGCTATTGCCACAAAACGTGTTAGAAGGGGCATTTTAACCATTTGAGTGCCAGAGGGGCAGCCGCGCAGGGAGTCTGGAATTCCATGACGGTCCAGGACCGTTATGGGTCCTTAAGGGGTTAAAGGGGAACTCTCACTTCTATTAAAGTACATCTTATTTTAGTACCCCTCTGGCATTCAAAGGGTTAATATTTACATTTGTTATTTTAGTCAATTTCAGCAATCTTATAAATCAGCAGACGTTGTTTGTTATCTATTCCTGATGAGTGGATTCCTGAACGGAGGCAAGGGATGATCTCCATCTGCCTAATTGTCAGATTATTTGACACGTTGAATATGTGAGCACATTTCTGTATTTATATTTGTCAATATTTGGAGAATGTTTATTTTTTCACAATTGGGCTACTTATTTTACTTCTCCTTTGAGTAAATAATTCATTGGATAGTTCTTTGTATTGGCCTTGAATGTATATGTAAATGGTAATCATATCACCCCTTAGACGTCTCTTTTCTAATGTAAACAAACCCAGTTTGGCTAGTCTCTCTTTATAACTCAGATCCTCCAATCCCTTTATCAGTTTTGTTGCACTTCTCTGCACCTTTTCCAGTTCAGTAATGTCTTTTTTAAGAATAGGCACCCAAAATTGTACTCCATATTCTAGATGAGGCCTAACCAAGGATTTATACAGAGGTAGGATAATATTCCTATCCCGTGCATCTACACCTCTTTTTATGCAGGCTAGTACTCTATTTGCTCTTGCAGCAGCTGAGTGACTCTGCACACTGCTGTGAAGTCTATTGTCTATCAGGACTCCTAAATCTTTCTCTAATGAGGATTCCCCAAGTTGTTTCCCATTTAGAGTATATGTAGCAAGTTTGTTTCTACAGCCCAAATGCATAACCTTACATTTATCTACATTAAATGACATCTGCCACTTTTCTGCGCATTCACTTAGTTTATATAAATCCTTCTGTAGGGAAAAATCATCCAGCTCTGTATGTATTTCCTTACACAGCTTGGTGTCATCAGCAAAGATTTAGAAATTACTTGCAATTCACACCTCTAGATAATTAATAAACAAATTAAAAAGCACTGGGCCCAGGACTGAACCCAACCCCCCCCCCCCAACACTTATAACTGTAGACCAACTTGAAAAGGTTACATTTACAATTCTCTGCTATGTATCATTTAATCAGTTTCTATCCATACAAAGATATCTCCTCCCAAACTGAAGCCTTTTCATTTATGCATAGTATCAAATGCTTTTGCAAAATCCCCGTATACCACATGAACTGCCGTACACTTCTCCAAATTACTACTTAATGTTTCATAAAGTAAATGCGTTTGATATGATCTATTCTTCATAAACCACCCTGGCTCCTACTAATAATATTGTTGATCCTCACATAGTTCTGAATGCTGTCAGTCAGTAACCCTTCTAGTGTCTTACCCACTATGGAAGTCACATAGTTCTGAATAGTGTCAGTTAGTAACCCTTCTAGTATCTTACCCACTATGGAAGTCACATAGTTCTGAATACTGTCAGTTAGTAACCCTTCTAGTGTCTTACCCACTATGGAAGTCACATAGTTCTGAATACTGTCAGTTAGTAACCCTTCTAGTATCTTACCCACTATGGAAGTCACATAGTTCTGAATACTGTCAGTTAGTAACACTTCTAGTATCTTACCTACTATGGAAGTCACATAGTTCTGAATAGTGTCAGTTAGTAACCCTTCTAGTATCTTACCCACTATGGAAGTCACATAGTTCTGAATGCTGTCAGTCAGTAACCCTTCTAGTATCTTACCCACTATGGAAGTCAAGCTCACAGGTCTATAATTTCCTGGTTTGGATCTCAGATTATTTTTTGAATAATTGTACTACATCAGCTTTCCTCCAATCACAGGGTACTATGCCTGATGAAAGCAAATCAAGAAATATTAAGTATAATAGTATTGCTATTACTGAACTAAGTACCTTAAGTACCCTTTGTTGTATGCCATCAGTCCAGGTGCTTCATTAACTGTAACTTTTTCCAGTCTCTTTTGGACATTGTCCTCAGAGTGGAAAAGGATGCTGAGGAGACATCGTCTGGCAAACAAAACAAAAGCTCAATGCGGCAACTGAAGAGCTGCTTTAGAGCAAAGCTGAAGTACACAGCTAGTGAGAAGTGTCAACTGAAAATGGAACTGTCACCCCCACATAAATTAAATTAATTGGATCCTTTGCCTCAATACATTTTGTGGTTGAACAATCGTTAGGGGAAGATTTGTTAAACCCTGTCACGGCCTACCGGGACTAACGAGGCAGGCGTAGGCCTGAAAGAGAGGGAGTGCTTGGGAGCGCAGGCTGGGGTGCGGTGCTAGTAGCACGGTGACTGTCTAAGGCAAGACTGTGCTGCGGCTAGAGACGTATTAGAGGTGCTGACCGCGAAGCCAGATATCTGATCCCAGTTGAGCCGGGACCCAGACCAGGATGGTCTCCCTGTAGACAGTACAGACTCTCCTGCAGGGGAAATGAGGGCTAGAGAGCGAAGGCTAGAGTTCGAGGCTGGAGAGTGAGGGCTACCACGTAGCTGAAACTCCCCAGGAAGCCCAGACAGAACAAATGGTAGGGAATAAGAGAATAGGTACAGCCCTGTATCCCCAGGAGAAGCCAAGGGTCAGAGCAGAGCGGTCCACAAGGTATCCGCAACAGCAGGCAAGAGAGTAGTCAGACAGGCAGGGTTCATACACTGATCAGCAAGGTTGATAATCGCTAGTCAAGAGAGTAGTCAGACAGGTAGGGTTCATACACAGATCTGCAAGGTACAGAGACTAGGACAGGAGTCCTGACACCACGGGAACACTATGACAGTGCCCCGAGCGGCTAGAACTGCACCTGTATATAGGTGCCGGCAGATGACGTCACCATCGGGTCACGCAGCGAACCTGGAAGTACTGATCGCTCCAAGAAGCAGAGCGAAGCAATCAGGAGACCGCAGACAGCACGGTAGAGGGAACAGAGGTAGGCGATGTGACAAACCCATGACACATCCACTAAAAAGTAGGACTTTGAAACAGTTACAAATGGTAAGAAATGTTGTAGACTGCAAGCCTGAATAGCCAGGTCAGGTCGAGCTGAACCTGGACCCGGACTAGATGACTTCACTTGATCAACGTAGGAGGCAACAACAGCAAGCAGGTAGGAAAAAGAACTAGAAGTTCACAAACAAACCAAGGTCTCAGGAACCAAGTAAACATTCAAATTCAGGTCAGGAACATAGCTAAAGGTCAAGGCAGGCAGCAAGCAAACCTGGTCAGAATTCACAAGTCAAGGTCAAATACAGGATTCAAAGCTCTGGAATTCTAGTCAGTAAGACACTATACTTGTGCACTGAAGTGTCTGTGAAGCTCATGTATGCCCAGGAAAGCAGACAGGATGACATGCAATATCAGAGCTGGAGTGAATTGAGCAGGTATGTCCAGGATAACAGGCAGAACTGAGTATAGCAGAACAAGACTTTCTAGACCAGGTTTATACACTTGCTGCTAATGCCTCTTTGTATAAAACCCAGCGAAGTGAAGTACAGATCTGCCTTCTCAACAGCAAAGTCGATAGTCTCCAATGCCACTTCAGGGTGTTAATTACCACAGGAGTCGCTCAAACCTGTCATCTAGCCCCTTCCTTGCATTGCACCATATAATTGCTTACTACAAACTACAGCACACAATCAGCCATCATAAATAATTTAAATTCAGTAAGTCCCTTATTGCTGTCCCATTGCATTCACAGAATAATAGTGTAAAATTACATAATTTACTCATTAATATATGGGGTTCAACAAGATAAAGGGAAACAGATCACCCTCAAAAGCACATTGACTGCCCCATGGTCCTAAGTAGCTTAGAAAATTGGCTTTAGACAGTCATAGGGCTTGTAAACCAATTCTAGCACAGTATCATAGTCATGCATTGCTCCAAATACCGTGTGTGCTTTTCCCACTGCTTTATTGTACTGCTTGCCTGCTTTTCAGTAATCTGAAATAACAAGCCCTTTGATGTTGTAGTTGGCAGAATACCATTAAGCCTGTATTCCAGATCTGTGTTTCTAAATGTATATATTACACAGTGCAAAATTAAAGGGATAGTAATACTTGAAAATAATTTTATTTTATATTGTAGCCCTTAAAAACATTAAAAATGATATGTCTTATCTCCCAAACCTTTATGGTTTGGGAGATATTAGCAAGTAAAGTGGAGTGACATCACTGGTCTAGCTGTCAGATTTGGAATCCGATCCCTTGACCGGCCACAGCTCTTCAGCAGTGCCGAGATCATGATCTTTAAAAAGAATTTCTTCAATAGAACGGTCTACAAAGTGTACTTGCAAGCCAGGCACACTTTGTAGACGTTTCCAATGAAGTAGTTCTTTTTAAAGATCGTGATCTCGACACTGCTAAAGAGCTGCCGGCTGATCTGTGGACCGGATTCCAAATCTGTCCACTAGATGGCAGACTTGGCTAAAACAGCCAAGAAAAGGGACCTTTATTTTACTTGCTAATATCTCCCAAACCATAAAGGTTTGGGAGATAAGACTTATATCATTTTTAATGTTTTTTTAAGGGCTACAATAAAAAATAAAATTATTTTCAAGTATTACTATCCCTTTAAGCTTTACATCCCAAACCCTGTCCATCCCCCCAATTTTCCTAAATCCCTATGCGACGCACACCCCTCTGGCACTCAAAGGGTTAAGAGCACCATTAAAATATAAATAGTACTTCCGAAAAGCCAAAAATGCCTCCATCATCCAAAAATATTATCCCCCCAAAAAAGTACATTTATTGAGAAGAGTACAGTGATTTTAGAGGTAAATTAAATTCACCCTACTGAAAACAATAAAAAGCCCCATTTAAAATCAATAGAAATGTTTTATTTCTCACCTATTTTGCAAGTGGTTTACTCTAGAATTAACACAGTTCCTAGCACAGAGCCTCTATGTTTAGCATTCAGATTCTCCGTTACAGTCAGTGCTAATGGGAAAGCTATTTATAAGAACTGCTCTGTCTTGACGCACAGTTCACTTCTGAGGACAATCCGCGGGAAGACACCTAGAATTCCATTCACAAGGTGTAAGAATTAGAGAGACTGAGTTGTGAAAAGTGAATTTCAGGCAGCTAAGAATAGAATTTGGCATGTAGGAAATGGGAAATGGTAACTCTATGAGGACCCCAGAGTTGTGGAAACAATAGGGTAGCAATGATTTGTACACACCTCTGGTCCGCTAGGAGTTAAAGGTTTTCTGTTATTAAGCTCCCTGGACCTCTGCGTTTTCTGAAAGCAGAAAGAGTGATACAATGTAACACTGAGTGCTTTGCATTCTGTATTTAGTAAACTTTCCGCATTCCGTGCTTGCAAACCAGGCGCACTTCGAAGACCGCTCCAATGAAGAATTTCGTTCTATATCTCGCAATCTTGGCTCTGCTGAAAAGCCACCGCCATTCCCAGGACCGGATTCTCCTGCAGTCAGCTAGAGAGCTGAACTTTAGCTGTGAATATCTCTCAAACCATAAAGGTTCGGGACGTAGGACTGGGGTCGTTTAGTTTATTTTTTTAATCGCTACAAGATTAAATTTAAATTTAAATTAGGCAATACTATCCCTTTAAGAACTGGTCAATGTTACAAAATAATCCCACGATAGGGCATTTGTTTAAAGTGTTAGTAATGTCTCTGAAAAAATATTTATAATTTTGTAGTGCTTAAAAAATGAAGCTAAATGCAACAAATCCTAACTCTCAAACTTCTACGGTTTGAGAGATATCCTCCACTAAAGTTTCCTGTTGATAGCTGTAAAGCTGACAGCAGGAGATCTGTGTCGGCCGACACAAGGAAGTTCTTCACCAGAGCCGCAATCTCGTTATTTAAAACAAATTACTTAATTGGTACGGTCTACAAAGTGTGCTTGGAAACCAGGCACACTTTGTAGACCTTTCCAATGAAGTAATTTGTTTTAAATAACTTGGTTGCGGCTCTGCTGCAGAGCCACCAGTTGATCCCTGGACGGGATTCCCCTGCAGTCAGCACAGCACTGATGTCAGGGAAAGGGGAGGGAGGGGGGAACTTTGAATACGAATATCTCTCAAGCCATAGTGGTTTGAGAGATAGGATTTGTTGCTTACAAACAGGATTTTAAGCACTACAAAATTATAAAGAATTTTTTCAGGGACATTACTAACACTTTAAGGACAAATCCTGCATGGCATACAAGAGGTCAAGAAATATTAGGCACAGAGTGGTGAGGGCCGAGAGGAGTGTGGTTAAAAAACAAACCTTTATCTCTATCCCTGTAAATGGCACGTACCCCTGTCACTCATTCTTGCACTGCATCGGGATTATTAAAGGGATAGTAATACTTAAAATGTAAAAAAATATATGTTGTAGGGTTTATCCTCCTGAGTAAAACAAGGTACTCCCACTGCTGAGAGACATTTTATAAAAAAAATTATAACAGCTCAAAGTTGAATGTTTTAGTTGCAATATCACAGTGGCCTGAAAATTTACAGTGGCGCTGTTGCTACACCATCCTATGGACTGCTCTGGTCTGTAGACCATAAATCTCCATAGGATGGTGTAGCAACAGCACCACTGTAAATTTTCAGGCCACTGTGATATTGCACCTACAAATTTCAAATTTGAGCAGTTATAATTTGGTAATAAAATATCTCTCAGCAGTGGGGGTACCCTTGTTTTATTCGGGGACATAAGCCCTACAACATATATTTTTTTACATCTTAAGTATTACTATCCCTTTAAATGAGCCATGGTTATGCATCCCAGATCAGGGAAACAATTTAAAATCAAACGATTCTACACATGTACAAGTACTTATGTGGTATACTTAATTAAAACGGATCTCTCGTGCATATTAAAGTGCCCCCTCAAAAAAATGATCCTTAACATAGTGATAAGCATATCAATACTTTTATTATCTTTAGTAAATTCGGCATTTTTTAGAAATGTAACTTCTCCGGAGACTCGTCGCAGATGTCAGGGCAAACATCTTGTCGAAGAGGCATCTGTGCATCTGCGCTGTCCGTCCCTGTCTCCTCTATGATTGGTAAAAGGGAGTTGCATTGTACCTTATGGTACAGAAAGGGACGGATAGCCAGATTCCTCTATGTCAAGATGCCTGCCGGTGAGTCTCAGAAGAAGTTACATTTGTATGAATATTTATGGTTATCAGGGTGATGGTATCACAATGAGCTGACCACACAGTGTGGAGCGTTGGCATACGTCATGCGTGTGGGAGGAGGTGGCGTGACGGCAGTGGGATCGAGGCTTGGTTTAGGGTGATGGATGGTGTTTATATGGGAACCCTGGGAGTTGGGCGTATAACGGGCTGTGCTGAGGAAACGGACGTAGTTAGTTCCCCTAAATTTTCTTATGGCCTAATATCTCTGTCCTGCTTTGGAAGTGCCTCTCTTATTTGTTGTTTAACATAAAATGGAGTTTGACTGTTGCTTTAATTAGGGGGGTATGGGCCTTGTTAATACATAATTCTGGTGCACTTAGAATGCAACATTGAAATTCTATCTCATATCTATCTATCTATCTATCTATCTATCTATCTATCTATCTATCTATCTTTCTGTCTGTCTGTCTCACATCTATCTATCTATCTATCTATCTATCTATCTATCTATCTCATATCTATCTATCTCATATCTATCTATCTATCTATCTATCTATCTATCTATCTATCTATCTCATATCTATCTATCTATCTATCTATCTATCTATCTATCTATCTATCTCATGTCTATCTATCTATCTATCTATCTATCTATCTATCTATCTATCTCATACCTATCTATCTATCTATCTATCTATCTATCTATCTATCTATCTATCTTCTATCTAGCTTCCTCGCCAGCTGTTTAGTATTACAGAGCGCTGGGAGATGACATCATCTCCCAGCGCTCTGCATGAAGTCTTCACGAGGGAGCTCCAGCAGCTACAGAGTGAGGGCAACATGGAGATGGTGGGAGCAATGTGGAGCTGATGAGGGGACAAGTTGGAGCCGATGAGGGGCAATGTGAGGGCACCATGGAGATGCTGGAAGCAATGTGGAGCTGATGGGGGGCAAGTTGGAGTTGATGGGGGGCAATGTGAGGGCAACATGGAGCTGATGGTGGGCAAGTTGGAGCTGATGGGGGCAATGTGAGGTCAATATGGAGCTGATGGGGCAAGTTGGAGATGATGGGAGGCAATGTAAGGGCAACATAGAGATGATGGGGGCAATGTGGAGATTAGGAGCATTGTGGAGGTGTCCAGTGGAGATGGCCAAGGGGGGGGGGTGCTTCAGATTTCTGTGCCTACAGGCTCCTGAGATGTCAATCCGGCCCTGGCTCCAAGTCTTCTTTATATTTTTGTTAACATTTGCGCTATATTTAATTACTTACAATGTTGTAGTTCAAAAAATATTCTAAGCCGAAAGGACCCCCTCCCGCCCCTTCTGGCCGACTCCCATTAGATGTGTAATCCGGTCGTGGGGCTGGATGGATGTAGCGAGGGACAATCTTCATTCAGTAACTATAAGGAATTCCCTTGATGAAGGAGGACAGGATTTTCCTTTTGCTTACTGATGATTGTCCCTCACTGCTCTCCATCCGGACCAGACTGAGAGGATCAGTAACTCAGGTAAAGGGGCAGGAGGGGCATCCTTTTGACTTGAATATCGTTAGAACTACAACAATGTAAGTAATTAAATATAGCTCTACATGTAAAAAAAAATAGAGAAGACTGAGAGCTAAACGTTAATTGAAGTATTACTATCCCTTTAAAGTCAAATTGCCTAGACCTTCTCCTACCATTTGCACCTATTTTTATGCCCCTGAATGTGTTTCCAGAGAGCTTTTTGTCAGCAACTGTGAATGCAGATGTAGTGATACAATGTATTCTTATCACTGCAGCAGAACCAGTCTATTAAATGCAGCATACAGAACAAAGCGCGATGCAGGAATAGTGTTACATTGTATCACTCAAAAAAGAGGTTGTTACTTTAAGTTCTATTAAGGTATAGAAGCTTTCAGCTATATCTGGAGATAACATACATTTTCATACAGTATCAAGGCATATGGCCTAGATTACATTACAGTTCATAATGCTATATCAATGTCTCTCTATAGGGAGATGACATATATTGCAATGCAATTCATAATGCTATCACAGTTTCACTATAGAGAGATGGCCTAGATCACATTGCAGTTCATAATGCTATCATTGGTCCTGTATAGGGAGATGACCTAGATTACATTGCAGTTTATCATGCTATCACTGTTTCTCTGTAGGGAGATGGCTTAGATTGCATTGCAGTTACTAATGATGTCAATGCTTCTCTACAGGGATATGGCCTATATTACATTGCAGTTCATCATCTTATCAATGTTTCTCTGTAGGGAGATGGCCTAGATTTCATTGTAGTTCATAATGCTATCACTGGTCCTGTATAGGGAGATGGCTTAGATTACATTGTAGCTCATCATGCTATCACTGGTTCTCTATAGGGAGATGGCCTAGATTGCATTGCAGTTCATCGGGCTATCACTGTTTCTCTGTAGGGAGATGGCCTAGATTACATTGCAGTCCATAATGCTATCACTGGTCCTTTATATGGATGACTCCTAGATTAAATTGCAGTTCATAAAGCTATCACTGTTTTTCTGTAGGGAGATGGCCTAGATTACATTTCATTTAATAATGCTACCACTGGTCCTCTATAGGGAGATTGCATCCATTACATTGCAGTTCACAATGCTGTATCATTCGTTATCTATAGGGAGATGGACTAGATTACATTGCAGTTCACAATGCTATATCACTGTTTCTCTATAGGGAGATGGCTTGGATTACATTGCAGTTCATAATGCTATATCACTGGTTCTATTGGGAGATGGCTTAGATTACATTGCAGTTCATAATGCTATATCACTGGTTCTCTATATGGAGAAATTTGTAGATAAACTCCTTATAAAAGTAATCAACTGCAGTATTGTATTACTCCCTCACCACTTACCTTCCTATGGCCAGAAAATTCTAATGGCCCTTATTAAATTTCCCCTTGCATCTTTGTTCAAGGGATAATCTCCTGACGCAGTCCTGTGTGTGATGCACAGGGAGGCGGCCGAGGACAGGAAAGCTGCTGAGTTCATGAGTAGACTTAACCCCTTAAGAACCAGAGGGTCCTTAAACTGTTAAAAGGATAGTAATGTTTCACAAAAAACAGCAGCTCCAATTAACCCCTTAAGGAACAGCGGTCCCGGGGTTTATGGTCCTTTATGGACCAGATAGTGAAGTTTGACGTGCCGGCACACGTGACTTATCACATATGTCCCGGCACGCCGAACGAGGGACTGATAGTGATCGCTCTGGTCTTCAAGTGGTCAATGTCAGTCCTCGCTACTACTCGCAGCGCTCCCACATGAACACTGTGAGTAAAACATACGTGACGCCACTGGTCCTTTAGGCATAAACAGCATTGATGGTCCTGATATGTCACTGGGCATTAATGGGTTAATCATCATAGTATTTGGACTTTGGAGAGTGTTATTTCAGTTCTGTCAGAGTTGTAGTACAAGAATAATTGAATGATAAAGTATCCCCCTCCCGCCCCTTGTGTGTAGTGGACAGAGATTGAGGTCCTGGGGTCCTGCAAGAAAATGTCATGTCTGCTCCCCCAGCAAAGTTTCCCCTCCCACCCCTTTTACCTAGTGTAAGCCATCTCTTCTCAGATTTGGAATCCAGTCCATAGACCAGACAGATAACAGCAGGGGACAATCTTCTTCCTATGAGAACAATGAAAGCCCTGCCCCCCTTGACAAGTTTTTCAGCTTTTTCCCTTATCTTAATTGAAGATTGTCCCTCTCTGCAGTCTACCTGGGCACCTCCCTTCTGATTTGGTTGAACAGGGGGGGGATACTTTGCTTGTGAATATCTCTTAAACCATAAAGGTCTGAGAGATAAGATTTATATCATTCTTCATGTTTTTTTAATGCCTACAAAATAAAATAAAGTTAAAACGAAGTATTACTATCCCTTTAACTTCTTGGATGCTATGAAGGTTCAGCAATAAATTGCAGACTTCTGTAGCACCCAAAATGTAAAGGGTTAATTTTACCTTGTGAAGACGGTTGGCACCTGTAGTGCTCTCTTTTTGCATATGTAGTGCTTCTTTTAAACCTTTGAGTACCACAGGGGTACTTTCGATACCCCTCTGGCACTCAGCCGGTTAAACCTCAAGGTCATCGCTGCTAGTCTCAGTAGACCCGACTGAGCCTTTCATCCTTCTGGTAGATAAAATGATCGATATGGATAATAGCAACAAGTATTTATCCACTACTGACAGCTGGGTAATTCCAAGCCTGTTCATCAAAGTGCTTTGAGTCCCCATTGGGAGAAAAACACTATATAAAATAGTTTATATTATGAACATCATGTTCCAAACTTCCAATTAATTTATAGGGGTCTTTTAAACAAGTTCAAAACAGGGGTCTTTCTAGTAAGCTTTTCATTCCGAGGCCTGATCAAATAACTAGAGGCCATTCCTTACACTTAGATGAAAGGGATTTTCAAGTACAGCAAGGGAGATTACAGTAAGGTCTGTTAAATTGTGGAATTCTTTCATACCTCCATACCTTTCATACCTCCCACGTGTCCCTCTTTGAAATCCAAATCCATCTGTCAATCTTTCCCACTCTGATGTCCCTCTTTTTAGGAGATCAGACTGTGTGGTGTCTATATAAGTGTATCACCCTTGTGTCCCTGTGTTTAGGAGATCAGACTGTGTGGTGTGCATATATGTGTATCACCCTGGTGTCCCTGTGTTTAGGAGATCAGACTGTGTGGTGTGTATAGAAGTGTATCACCCTGGTGTACCTGTGTTTAGGAGATCAGACTGTGTGGTGTGTATATAAGTGTATCACCCCGGTGTCCCTGTGTTTAGGAGATCAGACTGTGTGGTGTGTATATAAGTGTATCACCCTGGTGTCCCTGTGTTTAGGAGATCAGACTGTGAGGTGTGTGTATATAAGTGTATCACCCTGGTGTCCCTGTGTTTAGGAGATCAGACTGTGTGGTGTGTATAGAAGTGTATCACCCTGGTGTCCCTGTGTTTAGGAGATCAGACTGTGTGGTGTGTGTATAAGTGTATCACTCTGGTGTCCCTGTGTTAGAGATCAGACTGTGTGGTGTGTATATAAGTGTATCACCCTGGTGTCACTGTGTTTAGATCAGACAGTGCAGTGTGTACATAAGTGTATCACCCTGGTGTCCCTGTATTTAGGAGATCAGACTGTGCGGTGTGTATATAAGTGTATCACCCTGGTGTCCCTGTGTTTAGGAGATCAGACTATGTGGTGTGTATATAAGTGTATCACCCTGGTGTCCCTGTGTTTAGGAGATCAGACTATGTGGTGTGTATATAAGTGTATCGCCCTGGTGTCCCTGTGTTTAGGAGATCAGACTGTGTGGTGTGTATATAAGTGTATCACCTTGCTGTCCCTGTGTTTAGGAGATCAGACTGTGTGATGTGTATAGAAGTGTATCACCCCGGTATCCCTGTGTTTAGGAGATCAGACTGTGTGGTGTGTATAGAAGTGTATCACCCTGGTGTCCCTGTGTTTAGGAGATCAGACTGTGTGGTGTGTATATAAGTGTATCACCCTGGTGTCCCTGTGTTTAGGAGATCAGACTGTGTGGTGTGTATATAAGTGTATCACCCTGCTGTCCCTGTGTTGAGGAGATCAGACTGTGTGATGTGTATAGAAGTGTGTCACCCCGGTGTCCCTGTGTTTAGGAGATCAGACTGTGTGGTGTGTATATAAGTGTATCACCCTGGTGTCCCTGTGTTTAGGAGATCAGACTGTGTGGTGTGTATATAAGTGTATCACCCCGGTGTCCCTGTGTTTAGGAGATCAGACTGTGTGGTGTGTGTATAAGTGTATCACCCTGGTGTCCCTGTGTTTAGGAGATCAGACTGTGTGGTGTGTAGAGAAGTGTATCACTCTGGTGTCTCTGTGTTTAGGAGATCAGACTGTGTGGTGTGTATATATGTGTATCACCCTGGTGTCCCTGTGTTTAGGAGATCAGACTGTGTGGTGTGTATATAAGTGTATCACTCTGGTGTCCCTGTGTTTAGGAGATCAGACTGTGTGGTGTGTGTATAAGTGTATCACCCTGGTGTCCCTGTGTTTAGGAGATCAGACTGTGTGGTGTGTAGAGAAGTGTATCACCCTGGTGTCCCTGTGTTTAGGAGATCAGACTGTGTGGTGTGTGTATAAGTGTATCACCCTGGTGTCCCTGTGTTTAGGAGATCAGACTGTGTGGTGTGTAGAGAAGTGTATCACTCTGGTGTCTCTGTGTTTAGGAGATCAGACTGTGTGGTGTGTATATATGTGTATCACCCTGGTGTCCCTGTGTTTAGGAGATCAGACTGTGTGGTGTGTATATAAGTGTATCACTCTGGTGTCCCTGTGTTTAGGAGATCAGACTGTGTGGTGTGTGTATAAGTGTATCACCCTGGTGTCTCTGTGTTTAGGAGATCAGACTGTGTGGTGTGTAGAGAAGTGTATCACTCTGGTGTCTCTGTGTTTAGGAGATCAGACTGTGTGGTGTGTGTATATAAGTGTATCACCCTGGTGTCCCTGTGTTTAGGAGATCAGACTGTGTGGTGTGTAGAGAAGTGTATCACTCTGGTATCTCTGTGTTTAGGAGATCAGACTGTGTGGTGTGTATATATGTGTATCACCCTGGTGTCCCTGTGTTTAGGAGATCAGACTGTGTGGTGTGTATATAAGTGTATCACCCTGGTGTCACTGTGTTTAGGAGATCAGACTGTGTGGTGTGTAGAGAAGTGTATCACTCTGGTGTCTCTGTGTTTAGGAGATCAGACTGTGTGGTGTGTGTATATAAGTGTATCACCCTGGTGTCCCTGTGTTTAGGAGATCAGACTGTGTGGTGTGTATATAAGTGTATCACCCTGGTGTCCCTGTGTTTAGGAGATCAGACTGTGTGGTGTGTGTATATAAGTGTATCACCCTGGTGTCCCTGTGTTTAGGAGATCAGACTGTGTGGTGTGTATAGAAGTGTATCACCCTGGTGTCCCTGTGTTTAGGAGATCAGACTGTGTGGTGTGTATAGAAGTGTATCACCCTGGTGTCCCTGTGTTTAGGAGATCAGACAGTGTGGTGTGTATATAAGTGTATCACCCTGGTGTCCCTGTGTTTAGGAGATCAGACTGTGTGGTGTGTATAGAAGTGTATCACCCTGGTGTCTCTGTGTTTAGGAGATCAGACTGTGTGGTGTGTATAGAAGTGTATCACCCTGGTGTCCCTGTGTTTAGGAGATCAGACTGTGTGGTATGTATATAAGTGTATCACCCTGGTGTCCCTGTGTTTAGGAGATCAGACTGTGTGGTGTGTATATAAGTGTATCACCCTGGTGTCCCTGTGTTTAGGAGATCAGACTGTGTGGTATGTATATAAGTGTATCACCCTGGTGTCCCTGTGTTTAGGAGATCAGACTGTGTGGTGTGTATATAAGTGTATCACCCTGGTGTCACTGTGTTTAGGAGATCAGACTGTGTGGTATGTATATAAATGTATCACCCTGGTGTCCCTGTGTTTAGGAGATCAGACTGTGTGGTGTGTATATAAGTGTATCACCCTGGTGTCACTGTGTTTAGGAGATCAGACTGTGTGGTGTGTATATAAGTGTATCACCCTGGTGTCCCTGTGTTTAGGAGATCAGACTGTGTGGTGTGTATATAAGTGTATCACCCTGGTGTCCCTGTGTTTAGGAGATCAGACTGTGTGGTGTGTATATAAGTGTATCACCCTGGTGTCCCTGTGTTTAGGAGATCAGACTGTGTGATGTGTATATAAATGTATCACCCTGGTGTCCCTGTGTTTAGGAGATCAGACTGTGTGGTGTGTATATAAGTGTATCACCCTGGTGTCCCTGTGTTTAGGAGATCAGACTGTGTGGTGTGTATAGAAGTGTATCACCCTGGTGTCCCTGTGTTTAGGAGATCAGACTGTGTGGTGTGTATATAAGTGTATCACCCTGGTGTCACTGTGTTTAGGAGATCAGACTGTATGGTGTGTATATAAGTGTATCACCCTGGTGTCCCTGTGTTTAGGAGATCAGACTGTGCGGTGTGTATAGAAGTGTATCACCCTGGTGTCCTGTGTTTAGGAGATCAGACTGTGTGGTGTGTATATAAGTGTATCACCCTGGTGTCCCTGTGTTTAGGAGATCAGACTGTGCGGTGTGTATATAAGTGTATCACCCTGGTGTCCCTGTGTTTAGGAGATCAGACTGTGTGATGTGTATATAAATGTATCACCCTGGTGTCCCTGTGTTTAGGAGATCAGACTGTGTGGTGTATATATAAGTGTATCACCCTGGTGTCCCTGGGTTTAGGAGAACAGACTGTGTGGTGTGTATAGAAGTGTATCACCCTGGTGTCCCTGTGTTTAGGAGATCAGACTGTGTGGTGTGTATATAAGTGTATCACCCTGGTGTCCTTGTGTTTAGGAGATCACACTGTGTGGTGTGTATATAAGTGTATCACCCTGGTGTCCCTGTGTTTAGGAGATCAGACTGTGTGGTGTGTATAGAAGTGTATCACCCTGGTGTCCCTGTGTTTAGGAGATCAGACTGTGTGGTGTGTATATAAGTGTATCACACTGGTGTCCCTGTGTTTAGGAGATCAGACTGTGTGGTGTGTATATAAGTGTATCACCCTGGTGTCCCAGTGTTTAGTAGATCAGACTGTGTGGTGTGTATAGAAGTGTATCACCCTGGTGTCCCTGTGTTTAGGAGATCAGACTGTGTGGTGTGTATAGAAGTGTATCACCCTGGTGTCCCTGTGTTTAGGAGATCAGACTGTGTGGTGTGTATAGAAGTGTATCACCCTGGTGTCCCTGTGTTTAGGAGATCAGACTGTGTGGTGTGTATATAAGTGTATCACACTGGTGTCCCTGTGTTTAGGAGATCAGACTGTATGGTGTGTATATAAGTGTATCACCCTGGTGTCCCTGTGTTTAGGAGATCAGACTGTGTGGTGTGTATATAAGTGTATCACCCTGGTGTCCCTGTGTTTAGGAGATCAGACTGTGTGGTGTGTATATAAGTGTATCACCCTGGTGTCCTTGTGTTTAGGAGATCACACTGTGTGGTGTGTATATAAGTGTATCACCCTGGTGTCCCTGTGTTTAGGAGATCAGACTGTGTGGTGTGTATAGAAGTGTATCACCCTGGTGTCCCTGTGTTTAGGAGATCAGACTGTGTGGTGTGTATATAAGTGTATCACACTGGTGTCCCTGTGTTTAGGAGATCAGACTGTGTGGTGTGTATATAAGTGTATCACCCTGGTGTCCCAGTGTTTAGTAGATCAGACTGTGTGGTGTGTATATAAGTGTATCACACTGGTGTCCCTGTGTTTAGGAGATCAGACTGTATGGTGTGTATATAAGTGTATCACCCTGGTGTCCCTGTGTTTAGGAGATCAGACTGTGTGGTGTGTATATAAGTGTATCACCCTGGTGTCCCTGTGTTTAGGAGATCAGACTGTGTGGTGTGTATATAAGTGTATCACCCTGGTGTCCTTGTGTTTAGGAGATCACACTGTGTGGTGTGTATATAAGTGTATCACCCTGGTGTCCCTGTGTTTAGGAGATCAGACTGTGTGGTGTGTATATAAGTGTATCACCCTGGTGTCCCAGTGTTTAGTAGATCAGACTGTGTGGTGTGTATATAAGTGTATCACACTGGTGTCCCTGTGTTTAGGAGATCAGACTGTATGGTGTGTATATAAGTGTATCACCCTGGTGTCCCTGTGTTTAGGAGATCAGACTGTGTGGTGTGTATATAAGTGTATCACCCTGGTGTCCCTGTGTTTAGGAGATCAGACTGTGTGGTGTGTATATAAGTGTATCACCCTGGTGTCCTTGTGTTTAGGAGATCACACTGTGTGGTGTGTATATAAGTGTATCACCCTGGTGTCCCTGTGTTTAGGAGATCAGACTGTGTGGTGTGTATATAAGTGTATCACCCTGGTGTCCTTGTGTTTAGGAGATCACACTGTGTGGTGTGTATATAAGTGTATCACCCTGGTGTCCCTGTGTTTAGGAGATCACACTGTGTGGTGTGTATATAAGTGTAACACACTGGTGTCCCTGTGTTTAGGAGATCAGACTGTATGGTGTGTATATAAGTGTATCACCCTGGTGTCCCTGTGTTTAGGAGATCAGACTGTGTGGTGTGTATATAAGTGTATCACCCTGGTGTCCCTGTGTTTAGGAGATCAGACTGTGTGGTGTGTATATAAGTGTATCACCCTGGTGTCCTTGTGTTTAGGAGATCACACTGTGTGGTGTGTATATAAGTGTATCACCCTGGTGTCCCTGTGTTTAGGAGATCACACTGTGTGGTGTGTATATAAGTGTATCACCCTGGTGTCCCTGTGTTTAGGAGATCAGACTGTGTGGTGTGTATATAAGTGTATCACCCTAGTATCCCTGTGTTTAGGAGATCAGACTGTGTGGTGTGTATATAAGTGTATCACCCTGGTGTCCTTGTGTTTAGGAGATCACACTGTGTGGTGTGTATATAAGTGTATCACCCTGGTGTCCTTGTGTTTAGGAGATCAGACTGTGTGGTGTGTATATAAGTGTATCACCCTGGTGTCCCTGTGTTTAGGATATATATACAGAGAAGAAAAATGAAGTATAATAAATTGATTTCTCCAAAATATATTACAAAAAATCAATAAAATGCAAAGGAATTATATACATATGGATGAAAATGGTTAAAGGAGCAGTAAACTTTTTTTATGAAAAAACTAGTTGAACAGCCCATTACATGGGCCACAGTGCCTCTGGCAGCCGGTCGCTATATATCCTATATAATAATTCGCTAAATCGTGTGTAATGCCGGACATGCGCAGTAGACACTGCTGCACGTGCGGCAGTCATGTGCAGTAGAGACTGCCCGCACCACTGCTGATACAGAGCTGGACGCTCCTTCGGAGCTCCCAGCTCTGTATCAGCCGCGGCGCGGGCAGTCTGTACTGCGCATGACTGCCGCACGTGCAGCAGTGTCTACTGCGCATGTCCGGCGTTACACACGATTTAGCGAATTATTATATAGGATATATATTGTAGGGATTTTCCTATTGAGTAAAATAAGGGTACTCCCACTGCCGAGAGATTTATATTTCCAGAGTTATTACAGTTTAAACCCATGTTTTTTACATTAGCAGTTCCCTCTAGTGGTCAAATTCTAATTAGATTTCCTGTTAGATTCTAATGGAGAGGAAAGTCAGAAAAGTCAGAGACATACAGTTCTCCATAGAATGTGATAGAAACTGCCTGTCACTTCCTGTCAGTTAGAACTATCAGGAAGGAAACACAGTAAATTCACTTCCTGTCAGTTAGAACTATCAGGAAGGAAACACAGTAAATTCACTTCCTGATTATTTAAACTGCTATAATTATTGAATAAAACATCTGACAGCGATGGGAGTGACCTTGTTTTATTCAGCAGGAAATGCTCTGTAAAATATGTGTTTTCATAAAAATAAGTTTACTGCTCCTTTAAATTTATTTTAACCCTTGGAGTGCCAGAAAGGTATCCAATGCATTGCTTTTCATTGACTTGCATGCCCCTCTCTGATTCTCAAGGGTTAATAAAGGATTTGTTGGAAACCAAACAAAAATGTCAGAATGTTTGGGAACCACCACAATATAGTCTCCTATCAAGAGTACGAGGAGTGCAAATGATAATGAATTCCCCCAGCCCGCTGAAAAACAGAAATTGCATATTAAAGGGATAGTAATACTTAAAATGTAAAAAAAATATGTTGTAGGGTTTATCCCCCTGAGTAAAACAAGAGTACTCCCACTGCTGAAAGGTGTTTCATTCAAAAGTTATTAATTTTCAAATTTGAATTTTTTAGGTGCAATATCACAGTGGCCTGAAATTGTACAGTGGCGCTGTTGCTACACAATCCTATGGACAGCTCTGGTCCCGGGACCATAAATCTCCATAGGATAATGTAGCAACAGCGCCACTGTACAATTTCAGGCCACTGTGATATTGCACCTAAAAAATTCAACTTTGAAAATTAATAACTTTTGAATGAAACACCTTTCAGCAGTGGGAGTACCCTTGTTTTACTCAGGGGATAAACCCTACAACATAATTTTTTTTTACATTTTAAGTATTACTATCCCTTTAAGGGTGAAATTCAATAAACGCGTGCAAGCGCTGAAGGCATTTTTAATGTGCAGATAGATATGTCGCATGTTAATGCAGGAAGCCATATACCGAACGCTTCTTGAATTAGCATGGAAAATTAGCTTTCACCACAAAAGTACACGGACATTTAAGATCGCTCGCAAAAGCACTTCCTGCATCAGACGCATTCGCTATTCCACAGATACGTTAATCCTTCCTGACCACGCCCACGGAAAAAAGAAAATATGCACAGCTCTTCGCTAATCTTGATTTTTCATGTGCAATTCAACAAAATTATGCTCAACCCTATTCGCTAGTGGTTTTTACACTGGAAATAGTGATTGTGCATGATTCCTGCATCACGCCATACGTTGTATGAAGTTGTGGAAATGTTTACATCTTTACTTCGGATTGTGAATTTACAGCACGCTCTGTCTGATAACACATCTGGATTCCTCTTCAGTAAATCCTTGAATACCTGAATGGTGATGTATTTGTGACCTCTGTAGCCTTCAAGGATCCTCTACAGACATTTTGCCTCCCTTCTATCCTTTTCTTATTGTTTGTTCTGTTAGTATTATAAATTGTAAGCTCTGTGGGTCAGTTTCCTTTCTTTGCACCATAAACTCTTTGGATCAGTTCTCCTATAGATTGTAAATTCAGAGGGACAGTTCCGTATTGATTGGAAGCTATCTGATGCAGTATTTATATTCTATGTAATAATTCGCTAGGATGTTTGTCAGAAGCCGTCATGCGCAGTAGAGACTGCTCGCGTTGCAGTCATGCGCAGTAGAAACTGCCCACGCGGCAGTCATTCGCAGTACAGAGTGCCCGAACGAGCCACAGCTGATATGGAGTGGGGTGCACCGCATTCGGACCGGAGTCCTCTCTGCGCACCTTCTTGGGACCGCTTGGTCCCAGGAAGTTGTGCAGGGAGTATTACGGTCCGAATTCGGTGCACCCCACTCCTATCAGCCTTGGTGCGTTCGGGCACTCTGTACTGCGAATGACTGAAGCGTGGGCAGTGAGCAGAGAGGTTCCGGGCACCAGACGAGGCTGCTGGGTGGCACTGAGGCCCATGTACCCGGACTTTGACACTAGTAAACTGTAAATGCAATTAGTCATCATAAAGATTGCAAGCTCTGTGGGCCAGTTTCCTTGCTGATTATAGGCTCTTTAGGACATGTAGGGAGAGATTCACTAAGCAGTGATAAAGAGGTGATAAAGAGTTTATCACTTCTCCAGTTCCTATATTATTCTATGGAGTTTATGCACTAAGATTTATTCTACTTTCTAGGCTTTATAGAAGAACTGTAGAAGTCATCTCAGCTTTATCACCTATTTATCACTGCTCAGTGAATCTTCTCCGTAGTGTGTGTGTGTGTGTGGTTCTCCAGAAAAAGCAATTCTTGTGCCTCATTGCACTCTCCTTATTTCCTATGATCAATTACAATGGCGCTTAACATTAAAAGCTGCTCGTTCTGTCAGCTCTCCAGTTCTAATAAAACCCAGCGACAGCCTTTCCCATGTTGCACAGAGACACCTGATTCATATGAACGGTAACATATTTATGGCACATTTCATGTGCCCCTAGGAATATGATGTTTACAACGGACTCAGATTAATAATGTCAGCAAGTGCGAGACACAGTAATGCGCAAGTTTATTCACTTTACATTCATTGTCATCTACAATATTAAATGACCTTATAAATGACCCCTAAAGCACAGCTCAGTGCATCGCTCATACACGCCTTATCTCTGTGTACGTCAGGCAGAGAGCACCCACTTCAGTGGCAGCTTGAAGATAACTCGCTGAATGCTAGACTGGACTGAAGCAAAATATATGTATACAAATTGCTCTTATATGAATGTTCATGTTTTAACACACATACACACAGTCACACACACACCCACACACACAACAAACACCGAAACACACAGAGACAGACACACACACACATACATAGACACACAATAGTACTTATATAGGCGTACTCACATATGCAGGCATGCATGCACGCACACTTTCAAACACCCACACAAACATATACCACAAACGCACACAACACACAACCACAAGCACGTATGAAGACACGCAGACAAATATACGCACACAAGTATAAATACATAGACGCACATGCTTACATACGTAAACACACAGATGCAGACATGTGGACATACAGAAGCACACAGACACAGACACACACACACATATAGACACACACACACACGCATCATGATATATACTTCCATTTATGTTTATTTGAAGTTTGCATTATCTGCCCTTGTTTTCGCATTGAAAACCTACATTTCACATTTTCTCAGATGGGCAATAAAAAGTTACAACAGGCATGTATTCATGTTAAATAACATACTGTAACTCTTTATTGGCCCTTTAAAGAATCTATATGTAGTAACAAGAGATTAGCACTTTGAATACCACCCCCCTCAGACACACACACACACACACACAGAGACACACACACACACACACACACACACACACACACAACCCCACTGTTCTGGTGAAAATCTCTGCTCTAAAAACATATAAATGAAAGCATACAATTCTATTTGCAGAACTTAGCCCTTTGAGTGCCAGAGTGGTATGCAACGCATTACAAAGCAATGCGTTGCGTACCACTCTGGCACTCAAAGGGTTAAAGGGATAGTAATACTTAAAAATGTAAAAAAATATATGTTGTAGGGTTTATCCTCCTGAGTAAAACAAGGGCACTCCCACTGCTGAGAGATATTTTATTAAAAAATTATAACAGCTCAAACTTGAATTTTTTAGGTGCAATATCACAGTGGCCTGAAAATTTACAGTGGCGCTGTTACTACATCATCCTATAGACTGCTCTGGTCTGTAGACCATACATCTCCACAGGATGGTGTAGCAACAGCACCACTGTAAATTTTCAGGCCACTGTGATATTGCACCTTAAAAACTCAAGTTTGAGCTGTTATAATTTTTTTAATAAAATATCTCTCAGCAGTGGGAGTACCCTTTTTTATTCGGGGACATAAACCCTACAACGTATATTTTTTTACGGCTTAATTATTACTATCCCTTTAAGTATATTCAATCATCAGGAAAACATGCATATACCAGTTACAACTCTACAGCTGTTGAACCACTCTCTCTTAACCATTTCAGTGCCATACCCTTCTGTGGAGGAAAGTAGTTATGCAAAGTGTTAACCACTTCTTAGTTTTAAGTAGATGTAAAATAGATGTTTTTTTTTTTACAGGGGCAACATAAAGTTACTACATATTCTTCACTATCCACGCATGGTGTTCTGAATCTTTATTAATAAATACCCTACAGTATGTTGTCTCTATTGCTAATCACATGCTCATTACTGTGTACATGTATATGACTATATAAATACATTTATATATATCTAAATATCTATATTTAGATATATGTATATGTATGTATATATATATATATATATAAATATGCAATCGTTTTGTTTTTTTAATTATTATTATTTACTTAATTTAGTTTTGATACAGCCTGGTGGTCGTTGGACCCTTTCAGTGCCACAGGCGTGTACAGCATGTTGAGAGGCAATCTGCTGCACACTCCATTGGCAGTGAAAGTGTTAACCCTTTGAGTGCCAGAGGGGCACGCTTCGCAATGCGTTGCGTACCCCTCTGGCACTCAGAGGGTTAAGAGACTCCATTTGCTGGGCTCCATACAGTTTGCACGATTATATGGGTTTACTAAAGTTAAATACATGGTGCTGAATATTTTTTTTTTAACCCTTTGAGTTCCAGAGGGCGCGAAATACATATCTCCCTCATCAAGCTGATTGCTTTTTCAAGTCAAAAAGGAATTGTTTTTATTAACCCTTTGGGGTTTAATTGGAAATGGCTTCAATAGACTTGTTTTTTTTTCCTTCCTCCGGATCAACAGGGGAGATGGGACACAGGTTGAACTTGATAGAAGACCGGGCTTCTTTTCAGCCTCATCAACTGTGCTTTACAGAGCAATGTGCTGGGCTCCCCTCTGGAACACAAACGTTTAATTCTTCCTTTCCAACTTTGACCTCTGTTTCCCCCAACCTACCTTTAGAGATACAGGTGCCCATAACGAATGACAGACAACCCTGGGCCATGAAAAATTGCTAGAGAGAACGATCCCCCTTGTTCCTTCTCTTTCCGAGGCGATCACTCCCTGTGGACTTTCTCCAGAGTCAATCCGAACCCCAGCATCTTAACGCGCCTTTGGGATGGGTGGGTTTCAAAGTGCCAACCTGGCACCGTGCAGCCCACGGCGTCTGAGGCTGGCTCCTGACAAGTGTTGGCAGGACAGATGGAGCTGGCGTTTGGTATTGAGTGGGCTGGCAGACATGGCAGAGGCAGTGAGAGGGTGTGCGAGCGTGTGTCTGTGTCTGCATACGTGTGTCTGTGTGTTGCACAGGGAATAATGAGAGGCAGAATCGTCACTCTGGATTCTGCTGTTGCTCAGAGACTCTTAGACTGTCTGCTGTTGTCACCACCCCTTCCCATCCTTCCTCGTCTCTGGGAGGGGTCCCTAAGGATCCAACCACATCTAACTAGGGATGAAAAGGATTTTTTCTGCCTTGGCTTTTGAATAGGTGATGGAGGCAGCTGCTGACAGGGTTTAACGTGTTCAATGCTGGGAGGGGAGACACTTGGTAAACGTCAGCTGTTTGCAACAGGCTGCTCTCCCCACTGTTAGGATCCTGCTGCTGTAATGCTAGGAACCGGGGAATTGCTGGTTACTGGATAAAACAGCAGGGCTGCTGCTTAAAGGGATAGTAACGTTTCATAATAAAAGCAGCTCTAATTAATCATCATAGTATGTGGACTTTGGAGACTGTTATTTCAATTCTGTCAGAGTTCAAAGGTAGATGCTGTATATCTGAAGGTGTTAATGTCACTGTGAATGTCAAGTAAAACAGATAATATTCATTTAGAAAGATATGTTTCTTAAAAGGAAAGTACACTGAATAATCGCCGTTGCCTTAATATGAACACATTGGTATCCCTTTAAAGAGATAGTAATGTTTCGCAAAAACAGCAACTCCAATTAATCTTCATAGTATTTGGGCCATGGAGAGTGTTATTTCAATACTGTCAGAGTTGTAGTTCCAGAGTAATTCAATGACAGTGTCCCCCTCCCATCCCTTTTACTGATGTAACACTGTTCAGCCAGAGCAGAAGGGAGGTGCCCAGATAGATTGCACAGAGGGACAATCTTCAATTAAGATAAGGGAAAAACCTGAAAAACTTGTCAAGGGGGGCAGGGCTTTCATTGTTCTCATAGGAAGAAGATTGTCCCCTTCTGTTATCTGTCTGGTCTATGGACTGGATTCCACATCTGAGAAGAGATGGCTTACACTAGGTAAAAGGGGTGGGAGGGGAGACTTTGCTTGTGAATATCTCTCAAACCATAAAGGTCTGAGAGATAAGACTTATATCGTTCTTCATGTTTTTTTAATGCCTACAAAATAAAATAAAGATAAAATGAAGTATTACTGTCCCTTTAAAGGAGAAGTAATACCAGTGGAGGGCTGGCAACTTTTGTCCTGGGGGGCAAGTACAATCAAGTGGCCTATTTCTACCACTGCTCGCCTCCAGCCCAGTGCCCCAGACCCTTCCCATTTTGTTAATATTATAACTGACATTAATGTTATGAAGCAAGGTAAGAGATACCACAGAGCTACCCACTGAACTGGAGCTGTACTAGTGATACCACAGAGCTACCCACTGAACTGCAGCTGTACTAGTGATACCACAGAGCTACCCACTGAACTGCAGCTGTACTAGTGATACCACAGAGCTACCCACTGAACTGCAGCTGTACTAGTGATACCACAGAGCTACCCACTGAACTGCAGCTGTACTAGTGATACCACAGAGCTACCCACTGAACTGCAGCTGTACTAGTGATACCACAGAGCTCACCACTGAACTGCAGCTGTACTAGTGATACCACAGAGCTACCCACTGAACTGCAGCTGTACTAGTGATACCACAGAGCTACCCACTGAACTGGAGCTGTACTAGTGATACCACAGAGCTACCCACTGAACTGCAGCTGTACTAGTGATACCACAGAGCTACCCACTGAACTGCAGCTGTACTAGTGATACCACAGAGCTACCCACTGAACTGCAGCTGTACTAGTGATACCACAGAGCTCACCACTGAACTGCAGCTGTACTAGTGATACCACAGAGCTACCCACTGAACTGGAGCTGTACTAGTGATACCACAGAGCTACCCACTGAACTGGAGCTGTACTAGTGATACCACAGAGCTACCCACTGAACTGCAGCTGTACTAGTGATACCACAGAGCTACCCACTGAACTGCAGCTGTACTAGTGATACCACAGAGCTACCCACTGAACTGCAGCTGTACTAGTGATACCACAGAGCTACCCACTGAACTGGAGCTGTACTAGTGATACCACAGAGCTACCCACTGAACTGGAGCTGTACTAGTGATACCACAGAGCTACCCACTGAACTGGAGCTGTACTAGTGATACCACAGAGCTCGCCACTGAACTGGAGCTGTACTAGTGATACCACAGAGCTCGCCACTGAACTGGAGCTGTACTAGTGATACCACAGAGCTCGCCACTGAACTGGAGCTGTACTAGTGATACCACAGAGCTCGCCACTGAACTGGAGCTGTACTAGTGATACCACAGAGCTCACCACTGAACTGGAGCTGTACTAGTGATACCACAGAGCTCACCACTGAACTGGAGCTGTACTAGTGATACCACAGAGCTCACCACTGAACTGGAGCTGTACTAGTGATACCACAGAGCTCACCACTGAACTGGAGCTGTACTAGTGATACCACAGAGCTCACCACTGAACTGGAGCTGTACTAGTGATACCACAGAGCTCACCACTGAACTGGAGCTGTACTAGTGATACCACAGAGCTCACCACTGAACTGGAGCTGTACTAGTGATACCACAGAGCTCACCACTGAACTGGAGCTGTACTAGTGATACCACAGAGCTCACCACTGAACTGGAGCTGTACTAGTGATACCACAGAGCTCACAACTGTACTAGAGCTGTACTAGTGATATCACAGAGTTCACCACTGAATTAGAGCTGCAGTAGTGATACCACAAAGCTTACAATTGAAATAAATTTACATTAGTGATACCACAGAGATTACAATTGAAATGGAGCAACACTAGTGATAACACAGAGATTACAATTGAAATGGAACTACACTAGTGATACCACAGAGCTTACAATGAAAATGGAGCTACACTAGTGATACCACAGAGCTTAAATCTGAGTTGAAGCCCCACTAGTGATACCACAGAGCTCATCACTGAGATTGAACTACATTTGTGATATTACAGAGCTTACAAATGACATAGTGCTGCTCTAGTGATACCACAGAGCTTACGATTGAAATGGAGCTACATTAGTGATGTCACAGAAATTACAATTGAAATGGAGCTATACTAGTGACACCACAGAGATTAAAACTGAAAATGAGCCATGCTAGTGACACCACAGAGCTTACTGTTGAATTGGAGCTTCAATAGTGGTACCACAGAGCTAACAATTGAACTGGAGCTTCATTAGTGATACCACAGGGATTACAACTGAAGTGAAGCTACACAACTAATGTCACTCCATTTGGATTGTAAACTCTGTTTACTCCATTTAAGGCAGAATTTTAAAAAATTGAACAAAGCAGTGTCCCGCCAGCCCAGACTTATGACCAGCCCGGAGGGAAATTGCCCCATGTCCCCCCAGGCCAGCCCTTCCCTGAGTAACCTCTCCTAATAATAACCTCCCCACTAACCTTACTAACGCCAGAAAATCCCAATGTCCCCTATGAATGCTGTCATTGTGTCATTCTTCAAGACATAATATCCTCAGTCAATTCCAGATCTCACGTCCATACAGGCGGACATGACAGATACTAGTAGGACCACAGGACCGAAAACTACACCCATGACACATGGTAATTTTAACCCTTTATGTATCAGATCAGTGTGCAGCAAACTGCACGCACCTCTGGTGATTAAAGGGTTAATAGACTTCTGCCTATTCATGTCATGTCTGCCCCCACTGACCTGACATCTAGGATTGACTGAAGATTTTACCTCTTGATCCAAGACATAAAGACAGAATTCATGAGGGGCATTGGGATTTTCTGTCCACAGTATGGTAAGTGGTGATGGAGGAAGTTATTGTTAGGATGTGTTCAGATCTCCAAATGATTTAGGAAAATTAGAAGAATGGACAAGAGTGTGGCAGCTGCAGTTTAATGTTGATAAATGTAAAATAAAGTACTTGGCACAAAAAAATCCAAAGGAGAAATATACTATTAAGGGTACTGTGCTTTCAGAGACAACAGAGAAAAGGGATTTTGGAGCAATTATTTCTAATGAGTCAAAGGTAGGCAGGTAATGTAACAAAGCAGTGGGGAATGCAAGCAGGGTGCTGGGTTGTTTAGGTAGGGGCACTTGTACCAGAAATAGGGAAGTGGTCATGTCACTCTACAGATCTCTAGTTAGACCCATGGGCGGATTGTCCTATCAGGGGATCGGGCATCCCCCGGTGGGCCGCTATATCAGCTTACTTTTAAGTCGCGAGCCACTTTGTTTTGAGTGCACTCTCTCTCTCCCCCTCCGCTTCACTTTGTCTTGAGTGCAGAATGAAAGGAAGTTAGTGGAGAAGAGAGATGGCCAGCGCTATACAGCACTTGTAATTTATTTGCAATTCTTTCAGTGCGCACCGGAGGGGGAGAGAGAGAGAGATTCTGTACTCAAGACAAAGTGGATCGGAGGGGGAGAGAGACGGGCAGCGTTAGTTGTCTTATAAAATTCTTTCAGTGCCCACCGGAGTGTGTGTGTGGGGGGGAGCCCGGGCTGGTATTCCCCTACAATCCACCCTTGGTTAGACCTCACCTAGAACAATCGCTGTCTGTCTTTAAGTCTACCCTGAAATCTTATCTTCTGGTGCATCAGGACCATGGACTACCTTTTGGCAAACTCAGCACTTGTAATCACAGCACTTGACACCCTCATACCCTGTTGTCCATCTCCTATTACCCATTTAGACTGTAAGCTCCTTGGGGCAGGAAACTCTCTCTTATAATTTCTAAGAATGTGACACTTATTTTATCCCCTTTTATTTATTGCAACATATGTTTATTGTAAGGCGCTGCATGCATAAAGATATACATACATACCCCAACCCCCCATACACTAAGACACTGTCTGCCCCGCAAGAGTGCCAAGGTTGAATTTTGTAATGTGGAAAGCTTTATACGTAGGCATTACGTAGGAACAGCACACAAAAGCAGACGGCTGAAAACATTTTACTGAGACGTCTGTTACATTCTCCTTACAGCTTATTTGATCCCCATTGAGTTGAACAGCACACATCATCCAAACGCTACAGCATAAAAATAATGCATATCTGCCGTGTATCCTTGTACTTACTAATTCATGGGAATCCAACATGCAGCCTGCTCGACCTCATTTGGTCCATCTGTCTGTTAAATACCATTATTTTCATTAACTTGATCAAAATTGATTGATGACTAACAACAAGCATAAAACAGTGCAATGTCTGAGACAAGATGATTAAACCATTTTTAATAGCTAACAGGTGATATAATTCACTGTTGCTATCAGTAAAACATTAATGCGGCCTCACGTATATGAATTTCTGATTCTTTGACCCCAGTATAAAAAAACTTGGACTCCCCTGTACTAATTAACCCTTTCAGTGCCAGAGGGTTTTTATATATATATATATATATATATATATATATATATATATATATATACTTGGACAAGGTATGTCCATGGACCAAGGAGACAGCACTCAGCGTGATGAATGAAAAAATGTTCTTTATTCATTCCATGCAAAACGTTTACGCTCACACAACTGACCTTCCTCAGGGCAAACAGGGGAACGTACACCATTTCAGTGGTATAAATAGGATAAGGGAGGCAACGTAGACCCACACAAAGGATACTCCAAGATCGGCGTCCTCATGATGACCCCAATTACCTGTGACATCAGGTTTAACCCGGTTGCTACGCAACATATACAACAAAGGGATGCTGAAGGACAGCCAAGCTAATCCTAGCGCCCTGCATCCATCACCTTCGCAAAATGCAATTATAGTTCACGCGGACTATCACAAAATAATACACCCTAGTGTGCTGTATGTAAACTATGCAGTTGCCTGATGTGCATATTGCGGCCGCGGCGAGCCGGTGCATGATAAAAACACCACCTCATTGCAGCCCACAACTGCACATCGTCAGCCAGCACCCGAGCCAACTCGTGGTGCCAACTCTCGGCACATACCCCTCAATAAAGAAAATAAAATAAATCAATAGTATCTACAAAATGCAAGTCACAATGATGCGGGAATAACCACAGGACACCGCTGCATCGCAAATCTCTGACAAAAAAGTTACTTGCTAAGCTGTAGAATGATAGGCTGGCACAGAGTTAAAATGAAAGAAGAAAAAAAGAAAAAAAGTATCGGAGTGGTGTCGGCTGTGAACACCACTGCTGTTACGGTTGGTAAGCAGAACCAGGAGTCAGACGGTATAGTAAATATAACCTTTATTATGAGAATAATAACAGTAATGCAATATAATATAAATACACAGTAGGTGATCGAAAAGGCGAGTGCTGTATCAGGAATAGCAGTCTCCCAATATCACCACCACACTGTCCGAGACTAGGCCTCAGCCTGCTGGAGTCTCGAGGTAAGGTAATGCCCAAGAGAGATACTGACTCAGCCTGCAGTCAGTAGCTAGGAGCCTGCTAGAGCCCCAGGTCAAAACTAGGAAGGATGCCTGAATAACGGAACCAACCCTAGAAGCGAACAGACAGGGCCTTCTAGTAAGCACCAGATAGGATAGTCAGACAAGCCAAAGTCATACACGGAGCGGGTAGTCAGCCAGAGCCACGGGTTTGCACCAGATAGGATATCCACTGAAGCGATGGAAAGCTGGATGTGCAATGGACAGAGCCCCAGGTCAACACCAGAGTGGGTAGTCAGACAAGCCTAGGTCATACACAGAGCGGGTAGTCAGCCAGAGCCACAGGTTTGCACCAGAAAGGATATCTGAGCCAAATCGGAACGCACAAGGAGAATAATCAGACAGAGCCACAGATCTACACCAGAATGGATGGACAGACAAGCCGGACCATACACAGGAATCAGGAATACAAGATAATGAACTGCTCAGAACACCAACGTAAGGGTAACTGATACACAGGCCCATAGGTTTATAAAGGTGTAGGAGAATGCGGGACCAATTAGGTCCCCCAGGCTGGGCCTATAACAGGCGTCCAGGCAAGTGCCTGATTCAGTGTTGCCAGGAACCAGGAACCAGATTAGGCCGCAGGTAGAAGAATGCTGCTAGTGATGCAGGAGCGTCCATCCAGAACCCTGCGCCTGGCTGAATGGCGCAGGCCGAGGTAAGGCACAGTGACAACTGCTTAGGGATTTGTGGTAAAACTAGGAATGGGTGGAAGACGTAACAGGAAAGCATCCTGCTTTGCCTGCTGCAGAAATTCCCACGAGGAGAGTGTTTCTGCCACCATTTTCCTCCAGTGACATGAACCAAACTCTCAGCAGCGCATCTAACAGCCAAGACAATCAGCTGGGATACAAAACAATACTGCAATAAAAATATTAACTGCTCAATAAAATGAATCGAATAAAAGTCTTTCATCAAGTCACATAAGAAACCAAGATTAGCGGTTCTCTATCTTTTTCCTACTCAAAGACCCAGAACATGTAATGTGGAATTTTTGGGACACCCCTAACCTATTTCAGGTTATTTATGATGGACGTATAATGTAATATGCAGTTATTATTAGGTCTCACAATCTTAATAACAAAAATAAACATATGGTACAGAACTATTTTCAGAAAAATACATTTATAACTCAAGCTTCATGTTTTTGTGAAGTCTTCCTAGAAAAAATGGGAGACTGGTAGAATTAAAGGGATAGTAATACTTAAGATGTAAAAATATATATGTTGTAGGGTTTATCCCCCTGAATAAAACAAGGGTACTCACACTGCTGAGAGATATTTTATTACAAAATTATAACAGCTGAAACTTTAATTTTTTAGGTGCAATATCACAGTGGCCTGAAAATTTAGAGTGGCACTGTTGCTGCACCATCCTATGGAGATTTATGGTCTACAGACCAGAGCTGTCCATATGATAGTGTAGCAACAGCGCCACTGTAAATTTTCAGGCCACTGTGATATTGCACCTAAAAAATTCAAGTTTGAGCTGTTATAATTTTTTAATAAAATATCTCTCAGCAGTGGGAGTTCCCTTGTTTTACTCAGGGGAATAAACCCTACAACATATATTTTTTTTCATTTTAAGTATTTGTTGTTGAAGTAGTTTATTGTTGAAGTAAACTAGATTGCCGAGTCTTCTTTATAATAAACGTAACACAGTGCTCTATTTTAGCAGCTTACATTTCTACAGTTCATAAGATATTAAATGTACAAGAATCCCCCTCCTGCCCCTTTAAGGCTACCTCCTACTGAATCTGCAATCTGGTCCAAGGACCGGACAGATGCAGCGAGGGACAAACTTCACTCAGTAAGCAGGCCCGGACTGGCCATCGGGCATACTGGACATTTGTCAGGTGGGCCGGTCCAGGCGTTTAAAAAGAAATTAATCATTAAACGAGTTTGGGCTGCCTTCAACTTTCTGAAAGACGGCCACCTCGTTACAAGTTTCCTGGTGGGAGGGCAATCAAATGTGCAGTCGTGCGACCACCGCACGTGATTATACGCTCCGCCCATGATCACCGCTGGCCCACAGCCCAACTCTGCGAGTGCCCCCCTCCATGGGCTGCTCAAAAAATAAAAATGGGCTGCTCTTTTGTCCCAGTCCAGGCCTGTCACTAAGTATAAGGAAAACCCTGCCGCCCAATTGATGAAGGAGGACAGGATTTTCCTTTCCTTACTAAAGTGTGTCCCTCTCTGCATCCGTCCGGACCAGACAGATTCAGCAGTGTTGCAACCAGAAGGGACGGAAGGGGGATCCTTCTACATTTAATATCTTATGAACTACAGAAAAGTAAGCTGCTAAACATAGTACATTGTGTTACATCTATATATATAAAAGAAGGCTTCTGTGTGCCTGGCAAACACACCCAGGGGTGGTATTAAGGAGGAGTTACTGCTCCTATTGGGTGATTCAGTCATGCAGGGAGTTGGCCCACCCCCACTATGCAGCCCGCCCACCACTATCAAAGTCAGAAAAAAACAATATGGCTGCCATTTGCTCCTACACCACAGACAAACACACATGCCCCACTCATACAGCACCAAACACACACACATGCCCCACTCACACACACAGACCACCACACACATGCCCCACTCACACAGCACCAAACAGACATGCTCCCACTTACACACACAGCACCACATACACACACACAGCCAAAAATAAATATGGCTGACACACACACACACAGTCACTCACCCTGACTCCCAGTGGCCTCAGCAGGACCTGTAGTGCAGCACCAGGTGAACAAAATGGCACTCAAAGGGGTAAGGTAGGCCCTCTGCTGAATTATTTCTTCACTGTCATCATTTGCCATGCAAGACACAGGACAGACAGCCATCAGATTCACACTTAACCCACTGACTGCCACAGGGTTGTGTATCAAGCTTTACCCCTCAGGGAGTGTGTTCAGACCCCTCACACTGTAAACGTGCATTTCCCTCCCACTTCTCCTCCTTCCCCAGCCTATTACTAACACTTTTTCCACATTTATGTTAACCCCCGCCCCCTACTCGCGATTAAGCCCCACCCACTTTTAACCCAGATTGCCCCATTTGTCTCACCACATCAGTCCCCTCTAGGGACTACACAAATCAAAGTTCCCAGGTATTCACTTCCCACTGCTATTTATCTCTGACATGCCTCTCTATACATTAACCATTTGAGTGCCAGAGGGGTACACAACTCATACAGGCATGTGTTTCTGCTCATATATGTTGCGTGTGTGTGTGTGTGTGTGTGTGTACATCTCTGTTACATATGTGTGTCCATGTGTCCATCTCCAGTGTGTCTGTATGTGTGCATGTCTTTTGCATGTCTCTGCCGCTCACTGTGTGTATGTGCATAACTCCCAACATTTCACATGGCCAAAGAGGGACACGTTAGTTTTAGGTGATATTGTTGGGGGCGTGGCTGGTGGGCGGGGCATTACTAAGAATTTTTAGGTTATTTCATGACCTATTACTGGCGATTTATGTAACTAAATAAATGATTTAGTGCAAGACCAAAGTATTTTATTTGCACAGACTAATGTATAAACATATATACTGAAGTTTATTGCTTTATTGCTGTAGAGCAAAGTAGTACACACCACACAGTCAGGGCTGGTGCAAGGATTTTTGCCACCCTAGGCAAAACCTAATTTTGCCGCCCATTTCGCTCCACCCCTTGTGTCCCACCCCTTTATACCCCGCCTACTTATATCCAACCTCTTTTCATGATTGTCCTCTCTCTGCCCCCTGGGCCAGTCTGCCCCTGGTCTGGAGATGCCTGTAAGAGATGCCCCCCACCAGCTCCAACTTGCCCCTTATCAGCTTCACTTTGGCCCACCAGCTCCACTTTGCCCCTATCAGCTCCACTTTGTCCCCCATCAACTCCAACTTGCCCCCACCAGCTCCACTTTGCCCCCCATCCATTCCAACTTGCCCCCACCGGCTCCACTTTGCCCCCCACCAGCTCCACTATGCCCCCAGCAGCTCCAACTTACCACCATCAGCTCCACTTTGCCCCCCATCTGCTCTAAATTGCCACCATCAGCTCCACTTTGCCCCCACCTGCTCTAACGTGCCCCCCCTCAGCTCCACTTTACCCCCAGCAGCTCCAACTTGCCACCATCAGCTCCACTTTGCCCCCCATCCGCTCCAAATTGCCACCATCAGCTCCACTTTGCCCCCCATACATTCCAACTTGCCCCCACCGGCTCCACTTTGCCCCCCACCAGCTCCACTATGCCCCCAGCAGCTCCAACTTACCACCATCAGCTCCACTTTGCCCCCCATCCGCTCTAAATTGCCACCATCAGCTCCACTTTGCCCCCATCTGCTCTAACGTGCCCCCCCTCAGCTCCACTTTACCCCCAGCAGCTCCAACTTGCCACCATCAGCTCCAACATGCCACCATCAGCTCCACTTTGCCCCCCATCTGCTCCAACGTGCCCCCCTCAGCTCCACTTTACTCCCCCTCAGCTCCACTTTGCCCCATCCGCTCCAACTTACCCCCATCAGCTCCACTTAGCCCCCCATCCACTCCAACTTGCCCCCACCACCTCCAACTTGCCCCACCACCTCCACTATGCCCCCTCAGCTGCAACTTTCCCCTATCAGCACCAACTTACCCCCATCGGCTCCACTTTGCCCCCCAGCAGCTCCACTTTGCCCCCCATCCGCTCTAACTTGCCCCCCATCCGCTCTAACTTGCCCCCCCACCAGCTCCACTTGGCCCCCCTTCAAGCTCCACTTTGCCCCTCTTCAGCTCCACTTTGCCTCCCCTTCAAGCTCCACTTTGCCTCCCCTTCAAGCTCCACTTTGCCCCCCTTCAGCTCCACTTTGCCCCCCCTCAGCTCCACTTTACCCCCTCAGCTCCACTTTGACCCTCATCCGCTCCAACTTGCCCCCACCAGCTCCAACTTGCCCCCACCAGCTTCACTATGCCCCCTCAGCTCCAGCTTGCCCCTATCAGCTCCACTTTGCCCCCCATCCGCTCCAACTTGCCCCCAGCAGCTCCACTATGCCCCTTCAGTTCCAACTTGCCCCCCATCACATACCTGTAGCTCCCGCGCAATCTTCTCTTCAGTAATGCAGAGCGAGGCGGGAGATCATGACTCCCAGCGCGCTCTGCATTACTAAAGATCCGACCCAATGAGGGAGCACTGTAGCAACACAGACCTGATTGTGTTGTGGTTCCTGGCGTGGTGTGTGTGGGCGCAGCTCTTCTCCGCTGCATGCCCGTGCCCCCAGTACGTGTGCGCCCTAGGCCGGCGCTTACCTCGCCTATAGGTGGAGCCGGCCCTGCACACAGTCTGACCTCCTAAAAAGAGGGACAGAGGGATCCGGCCCTCAAAGAGGGACTGTCCCTCCTAAAGAGGGACACTTGGGATGTATGGTATGTGTCTGCCTGTGCGTTGCATATGTCTGTGTTTATCAGTGTGTCTGCATTTCACACACGTGCGCCCAACGGTCATAACATGACGGGCAACGCCGTCCCACATTGCTAGTTTATAATAAAGAAGACTCACAGATCTAGTTTATTGCTAACATTACTATCTCTTTAAAGGGATAGTAATACTTCATTTAATCTTTATTTTATTTTGTAGGCATTAAAAAACATGAAGAACGATATAAGTCTTATCTCTCAAACCTTTATGGTTTGAGAGATATTCACAAGTAAAGTTTCCCCTCCCGCCCCTTTTACCTAGTGTAAGCCATCTCTTCTCAGATGTGGAATCCAGTCCATAGACCAGACAGATAACAGCAGGGGACAATCTTCTTCCTATGAGAACAATGAAAGCCCTGCCCCCCCTGACAAGTTTTTCAGGTTTTCCCCTTATCTTAATTGAAGATTGTCCCTCTTTGCAATCTACCTGGGCACCTCCCTTCTGATCTGGCTGAGCAGTGTTACATCAGTAAAAGGGGCGGGAGGGGGATACTTTGTCATTGAATTACTCTTGTACTACAACTCTGACAGAATTGATATAACACTCTCCAAAGTCCAAACACTATGATGATTAATTAGAGCTGATTTTATTATAAAACATTACTATCCCTTTAACCAATTTAATGGCACTCGGAAGGATGAAAGGCTGAGTTGTTCCCTCGGGGACTAGAACCCTGAGGTCTGAACAGATTCTCCAGCTGGTGCGTTAGCTAACATCACCATCTCTCCAGGTATAATGCGTGCAGAGATCTATGTCTCTGTAATACACATACTAAAGAGGAACTATCACCCCAAATAAAGGCCCCCCCAATAATTAGTCATATAGCAATAAGCTTAAAAATACTAGGATTATCCAGTAAAAGTACAGCGCTATTAAGAAATCCTACTTCATCTGAGATTGACAGGCAGGCATCAGTGCAGAAATCTTGGCTTAGAGACATGTGCGCACCTGAGCTGTTCATCCCGATCTCCTCTAGGAGGCGCTGTATTGTACCTTAAGGTAACAGGAAGGGACTGACGGTAGAGGTGCACAGATA
>CM074724.1:397709986-397752434 GCA_037306005.1 Rhinophrynus dorsalis | reverse complement strand
TATAGTGGGCGCAGGGTGAAGATTATTAATATGTGTATTACAGTGACTCTTAGATATGTGCACGTGCTGGGCTTCTTATCTCCTGCAATGTCAGTACAATGAAGTGTGTTCACATGTGGGTTTGACTATATTTGTGCTTTATGATGTGTGTACTTGAAAGTTAAGCCTATCAAAGTCAATGGGCTTAAGGGAGAATGATTGCCTCTTTTTTTGTGTTGTGTAAAAGTCTGTGAAAAAAGGCTACACGGGTACAGCATATGCAAGGACATAAATGGAAACAATTTAGCATTATTGGTATGAAAGTACCATAGCTTAACAAAATCATTGGATTAGCAAATTGAATTACATTGTTGATAGTTATCTGGATTAAGAGACGACCAATATACAGTATAGAGAGAAAGATGAGAGAGAAATAGAGATGGAGTTAAAGGGATAGTAATGTTTCATAGTAAAAGCAGCTCTAATTAATCACCATAGTATTTGGACTTTGGAGAGTGTTATTTCAATTCTGTCAGAGTTGTAGTTCAAGAGTAATTCAATGACAAAGTATCTCCCTCCCGCCCCTTTTACCGATGTAACACTGCTCAGCCAGATCAGAAGGGAGGTGTCCAGGTAGACTGCAGAGAGGGACAATCTTCAATTAAGATAAGGGAAACACCTGAAAAGCTTGCCAAGGGGGGCAGGGCTTTCATTGTTCTCATAGGAAGAAGATTGTCCCCTGCTGTTATCTGTCTGGTCTATAGACTGGATTCCACATCTAAGAAGAGATGGCTTACACTAGGTAAAAGGGGCGGGAGGGGAAACTTTGCTTGTGAATATCTCTCAAACCATGAAGGTTTGAGAGATAAGATTTATATCGTTCTTCATGTTTTTTTAATGCCTACAAAATAAAATAAAGATAAAACGAAATATTACTATCCCTTTAAACAAAAAGAGAGGAGATAAAAGGGATGAGGGAAGTGGGGAGGGGAGAATGCGAGAAAGGGGACGTGCAGATTTCAGAGCTGGGGGTAGGTGTGCATGCAACAGCGGTGAACCCAAGAAAGAAAATTCGAGGATCTGCAAGAAGACCAGATTAAGTGGAACTGGTCAAGTCGACGACAGGAAAGGCCATGAAAGTATATCATATAGATAAACAGTTGCAGTTGCACTTGGAAGGCTTCAAAAGGAAATTTGCAGACGCTACATTATATTACAACATATCTTGTTTATTGAGAAGCTTACAATGTAAACATCCACATGGAAAGTAAGGTGTTGGGTGGCCTTACACCGTTCTAACGCGTTTCACGCTATCAGCCCTTAATCATACATAGGTGTCTATGGTTAAGTGCTGATAGCGTGAAACACGTTAGATGGTGTGGGGGCACCAAGCACCTTGCTTTCCATGTCCTGCTTCATTCTTGTCCATCCATGTGAATGTTTAAATTTTAAGTGTTTCAATATACAAGATATGTTTTAATATAATGTATGATCTGCGAGTTTTCTTCTGAAGTCTTCCAAGCGAGACTGCACCCAGGGCCGGCCCTAACGTGGGTCCCTCTGGGTCCATGGACCCAGACGGCTCTTTGACAGGGGCGGAAATTTGTGCGCCAGCCAGCCACTAGGTCTGTGTCCCACGTCACCGGCCACACACCGGGACAAAGCTCCTGGCATCAGCCTCCTGCGCGTCTACTGTGAGTGTTGCTCAGTCTGTCAGGGCTGGGCTGCCTGTAGTGGGGTATGTACATATGGCCGCCGGCCGGGAGTTACGCAGCATCAGCTTCACGTGAGGCTGTGGGTAAGAGCTTTGACTCTACCGCTGCGTCTTACATCAGTGGCGGCTTTCTATGCATGGGAAGAGATGATGCTGAGCGTCTGAGTGAGTGCAGCTTGGTGGAGTAGTAGGCAGTATGCCAAGTATGGCATTGGATTGGCAGGGGCACTGGTGAGCAGCACTGGAGCAAACAGGGCAAGAAAATAAAATTAGTAATTTAAAATAATGTATAAATTAGCTACTGGGCTTAACTAATACATTATTTCCTTGTAATGTCTAAGTACCAACATTAGAAAGAAATAATGCATCAGTAAGAAGCAGTAGCCTATTGCACACTGAGGTATAGATCAGCAGCAGGGGGCTATACCTGAGACACTGTGTGTGACCTGGAAACATTTAATTTAGAATTGTAATGTTTATACCTGGTGGCTGAGTGGTCCCAGTCAGACCAGGCTAAGTCACTCGCAATCGGACCACTCTCTGTTGCCCCTGCCCGGTTAGTGTTGCGTGAGTGAGTGACTGTGTGGCCATTACCGCTCCCAGACTCCATCTGCTGCCATCTCAATCACGCACCAGCACCATCCAGCCAATGAGAGAGAAGCATCAACACTACGCACCTCTCATTGGCAGCCGGATCAGTTTGTGTCAGTAGTTGCTGTGCCGGTGTCTGCCCGGACTCTGTTACCTCAGTGCCTGTGCGCCTCTTGAGCAGTGTGAGGTAGCAGCCAGCACCGTAGCAGTCAGTGAGTGTCAGGCTACAGCTTCATTCCAGGACCATTAATTGTCCCGGAGTGGGGTGGGTTGGGACGCGGGACAGAGACTTAAGTTAAGGGACTGTCCCAGGCATTCCGGGACACGTGGTCACCCTAATGCGGAGTGGCTTGTTCAGGAGAGGGCAACTACATCTCCAATCATCCTTAGAAGACTTATGTAGCTAGCTATGTGTTCTTTCAATAAAAATTTAAACTTATTCATTTATACAATTATAATTAATAATTGAGTAATCATACAATTTTATTTAGTAAATAATAAAATAATAAACGACTCTACCACCATACGTTTGCTTGGCGAACAATTTTGGTTATGACGTGCAGTGAGAACTTTTCCTTAACCCCTTAACGACCCTTGATGGTCATAGCACGTCATGGGTAGATCTGACTTAACGACCCATGATGTTCTATGACCGTCATGAAATTCCGGGCTTCCCCCGCGGCTGCACGCCGTTCGTGGAGCCCGGAACCGGAAACAAAAAAAAAGGTCCGTGGTCCTTAAGTGCCGGCCGTGTGTGCTCGCGGCCTTAAGGGGTTAAAATAGGCCCTGTCTGTAGTGTACACAGTAGTGGAGCAAAACGGAGAGAAGAAAGCACACACCATCTAAGAGTAACCTCCAAATCTTCAGATGTAAGATATATATAACGTAGAAATAAGATCAGCCCGCTGGCAAAACGCTACTCTATCAATATGGAGGTTAGAGGATTCCTCACTGACATCATTTATTGATCACTTTATTGGGCTTTCCTATTAAATATATTACTTGTGAGTATAATCTACGTTATATATTACATCTGAAAATTTGGAGGTTACTCTCAGATGGTGCGTGCTTTCTTCTCTCCTTTTTCCCCCAGTTCTGCATAATTGCGGTAGGCGCCACTGAAGACGCCAGTCTCTAGAGATATTAGCTGACACCCTGAGAGGACATTCATATTATTACTAGTATGGAAGCCCATATACACGGGCTAAAGTGCACCCGGCTGCTGCCCTGGAGCCGGGAGCAGAGACAGGACGTGAGCCGTCAGGAGCGGGGCAGCGTGTTCGGTGCAGTCATGCGCAGTAGAGACTCGCTGAATGTGCTGATCCTTAGCGGGGAGCTCCAGACGGCTCACAGCAAAGCTCCCTGTGTCTGAAACCGCACATGCACAGTAGAGTCTCTCTACTGCACATGTGCGGTTACGCTCACAGTGAGTGGCGCATTCTACCACTTTATGTTATAGGATTGATAACATTGAAAGACTCTTTAATTTATTTGCCTCATTGATTTTTACATTGGAGCTCTGTATGTATAAATCCTTTATCGTTTTACTAGTTGAAGAGCTCATTACACGGGACACAGTGCCGGCCAGTCGCGGTGCAGTCATGCACAGTGGAGACTGCCCGTACCGCAGCTGATATGGAGCGGGGCGCCGTATAAGACGTGGTGCAGGCAGTCTCTACTGTGCATAACTGAACCGCGCGCAGCCGTCTCTACTGAGCATGACGTCTTGTGACAAACTTTGGCAAATTATTATATAGGATGTGCACACAAGTCAGTGTGAGTGTCACACTGTCAGCGGTGGGAGTGGTTGGGGGGACAGCATTTCACCGTTGGACCCAGGTAGCACAATGTCTTGGGCCGGCACTGACTGCACCTTTTTGTATACTATGGAGGAAGCCGGTAAAGGGAACATCGTGGCGATTTGGTTGGTGAGTCCAGAATATTTGTTTGGTGTTGATGCTATAAGGCGTGTTAGCACCTCTGCTTTTATTTAACTATATCATATACATGTTGAACGTTTCCAAAGAGTAACAGTGGGAGGTGAAACAGATCTCCAGTAAAGTGGGGTCACGTGGTGAAGGTAAAGGTGTCAGCTGTTAATATACGACACTTAGAAGATATTCTGCTCTGTTGTTAATTCTGTTTTTGTAGTTGGTGACAAGTTGGAGGTCCTCACCAATCACAACGAGCTGCGGAGATCTTATTACTCTGGAATACTATTTGTGGACTTTAAGTATATTCACATATATTAACTTTCTGGTTCCCCATTGGGTCATCTGTTTTGTGGTGTACTCAAGGGAAACTATTAGTGTGTGGATCAGAGATAAACGCCTTCTAAAAATGATCTTTCTATGGCCAGACAATTCTGTCACATCAAAGGGTTAAAAGTGATGACCCGGTAACCCTAATCTTCTGTTACTATGCATTTGTATCTTACACCAGTGATCCTCAGCTCCAGTGAGTATCAGGACATACCAACTGGTCCGACTTTCAGGATATCCATAATTAAAGGGATAGTAACGTGTTCATATTAAAGGGATAGTAATGTTTCACAAAAACAGCAGCTCCAATGAATCTTCATAGTATTTGGGCATGGAGAGTGTTATATCAATACTGTCAGAGTTGTAGTATAAGAGTAATTGAATGATAAAGTATCCCCCTCCCGCCCCTTTTACCTAGTGTAAGCCCCTCATCTCAGATGTGGAATCTGGTCTCTTGACCGGACAGATAACAGCAAGGGACAATCTTCTAACTGTGATCATAAGGAAAACCCTGCCCCCTTGACAGGTTTTTCAGGTTTTTCCTTATGATCACTGAAGATTGTTCCTCTCTGCAATCCATCCGGACAGTCTTGCTGCTCTGAGGTGAGCAGTGTTACATCACTAAAAGAGGAGGGAGGTGGATACTTTGTCATTGAATGACTCTTGTACTACAACTCTGACAGTATTGATATAACAATTTCCATGGCTCAAATACTATGAAGATTAATTGGAGCTGCTTTTACTGTGACGCATTACTATCCCTTTAAGGCAATGTTGATTATTCAATATACTTTTTTATAACGAAGAGTAGCTTTCTAACTGTCCATAATGTTGTAGTCTTTCTTTTATTTTATATTAAAGTGTCCTCCTGCCTCCCTCTTTTCCATACGCAACGCTGACTCCTTTCAGAGCAGCAAGCTAGTCCGGATGGATCACGATGAGGGACAATCTTCTGTTAGCGTGAGGAAAAAAAACCTGCTCTCCTTTGTCAGTGGTTTCCCTTATATTAATAGACAGAAGATTGTCCCTCATAGCGATCTCTCCTGTCAAGCTTGAGCGGATTTTAGATATAAGGGGAGGTCGTGTTACATATGTAAAAGGAGTGGGAGGGGGACACTTTAATATGAAATAAAATGAAAACGATAGTATTATGAACATTTAGAAAGGTACTAAATTAAACAAAAGAAAAAGAGAAGTCAATATACAGCACTAGACCCTCCTTCAAAAAGTGAAATGGCACTGCTAGTAAAGTGATGAAATTAGGGAGGTGGAATGAAAAATTAAAAGAGTTAAAATCAAGTGAATTTAAAACTAAAATCTGCACTGTTTGTTCTTATAGGGGATAGTAGTAGCTTATGATGCAGGCCCCATTGCCCACGAGGCACTAATGAACGCCAAGTCACCAGATCGTATGTAGTTATACTCATAGGATCAATAACAACAGATTTTATTTGTCAAGCGTAATCCACCTTAGGTAAATCTTTATTTATTCGCTAGAATGTTTGTCAGAAGCCGTGATGCGTAACAGAGACTGCCCAAATGCACAGAATATTGGGAGCACAGAATGCTGGGAGCACGGAATGTTGGGAGGTGTAGGAATGCTGGGAGGTGTAGGAATGCTGGGAGCACGGAATGTTGGGAGGTGTAGGAATGCTGGGAGGTGTAGGAATGCTGGGAGCACGGAATGTTGGGAGGTGTAGGAATGCTGGGAGTTCTGTGTTGGGAGCATTTTGTGCTTTCGGGCAATCTCTACAGTGCATGACTGCTTCAGTGGCAGGACGCAGAGAAGGACCGGCCTGTTAACCCTTTGAGTGCCAGAGGGGTACGCAACGCATTGCAAAGCAATGCGTTGCGTACCCCTCTGACACTCAAAGGGTTAACATGACCCAGACCTTGGCTGGTGTACACGGGCTTTTACACTGGTATCCACATGTTTAACTATACCACTCGGAGTCCTGGAGTGTCTTGTTTAAGTAACTAAACAGTCCTGGCTATCACATATATTCAGAAGTACATACCTCCCAAGTGTCCCTCTTTATGAGGGACAGTCCCTTTTTGATATCCAAATCCCTCTGTCCCTCTTTTCTACCCTTTTCTCCCTCTTTTTTTTTTTGAGATCAGGATGAATAGTGTATATCACATTGCACCACAGCAATAAAGTTCACATAAATGTGTAGTTAATCTTCAATCTACGCGTTTCTAAATGAGTCTGTGTAAATAGAATACTTTAGTCTTGCTGTAAATAATTTATTCAGTTACACAAAGACGTGTCGATTAGTGTTGAGCGAGCGTGCTCGGCCGATGCTCGGATCGGCTCGAGCATCGCTCTGCTCGGCACATGGCGGTACTCGTACGAGTACCGCCATGTGCTCGCCCGACATGTTCGGGTGAAGAGGATCTGTGCCGGAAGAGGCACAGATCCGAAGACGCTCCGCTGGACCACCAGGGAATGGAGGTACGGGGGCATTGCGGAGATGAAGGGGGCATTGCGGAGATGAAGGGGGACATTGTGGAAGAGGGGCATAGACTCTATGCCCCTCTTCCACAATGTCCCCCTTCATCTCCGCTATGCCCGTCTTCCACAATGTGCCCCTTCATCTCCGCTATGCCCCTCTTCCACAATGTCCCCCTTCATCTCCTATGCCATAGAGGAGATGAAGGGGGACATTGTGGAAGAGGGGCATAGCGGAGATGAAGGGGGACATTGTGGAAGAGGGGCATAGACTCTATGCCCCTCTTCCACAATGTCCCCCTTCATCTCCGCTATGCCCCTCTTCCACAATGTCCCCCTTCATCTCCGCTATGGCATAGGAGATGAAGGGGGACATTGTGGAAGAGGGGCATAGCGGAGATGAAGGGGGACATTGACCAGGCACCCTCCGCTCATCAGAGCAGGGGGTGCCTGGTTTAATGCTCGAGTGCTCCCATTCATTTGAATGGGGCTCGGGTGCTCGGCCGAGCACTCGAGCATCAGGGGGTGCTCGGTCAGAGCACCCGAGCACCCGAGCATCGGGGTGCTCGCTCATCCCTAGTGTCGATAGGTCTTGAAATAACCTAAAAACTCTCGACAATGCCCCGCCCACCAGCCACACCCCCATAAACACCACCTAAAACAAAAGTGTCCCTCTTTGGCCATTTCAAATGTTGGGAGGTATGGAAGTAGATACTGCATATACATAAATAAATATCACAGTGGATTCTATTCTTTTTTTGCAATTTTATAGTTTGTCGGATACTTGATGAGAACACACTTTTCCCACCCCAAGCTTAACGGGTGTCTCAAGAGGATACAGTGTACATCCTGCCACTCTCTGACATAGTATGGAATATGATTGTATCAAGTTCCCACCTTCTTGTATCAAAAGGTAGATTATATGTATACAATGTAGCATATCATAAGAGCTTCCTATTATAACGCTGTATATCTGAAGGCGTTAATGTCACTGTGAATGTCATGTAAAATAGATAATATTCATTTAGAAAGGTAGGTTTCGAAAAAGAAAAGTACACTGATTAATTGCCGTTGCCTAAAATATTAATACATTGGTATCCCTTTAAAGGGATAGTAATGTTTCGCAAAAACAGCAGCTCCAAATAATCTCCACAGTATATGGGCCATGTTATTTCATTACTGTCAGAGTTGTAGTACAAGAGTAATTGAATGATAAAGTATCCCCCTCCCGTCCCTTTTACCTAGTGTAAGACACCTCCCCTCAGTTGTGGAATCTGATCCTGGGACCGGACAGGTCACAGCAAGGGACAATCTTCTTACTGTGATCATAAGGAAAACCCTGCCCCACCTTGACAGGTTTTTCAGGTTTTTCCTTATGATCACTGAATATTGTCCCTCTCTGCGATCCATCCTGACAGTCTTGCTGCTCTGAGGTGAGCAGTGTTACATCAGTAAAAGGGGCATGAGGGGATACTTTATCATTTAATTACTCTTGAACTACAACTCTTACAGTCTAGAAATAACTCTCTACATGGTCCAAATACTATGAAGATTAATTGGAGTTGCTTTTATTGTGAAACATTACTATCCCTTTAAAGGGATAGTAATACTTTGTTTTATCTTTATTTTATTTTGTAGGCATTAAAAAAACATGAAGAACGATATAAGTCTTATCTCTCAAACCTTTATGGTTTGAGAGATATTCACAAGCAAAGTTTCTCCTCCCGCCCCTTTTACCTAGTGTAAGCCATCTCTTCTCAGATATGGAATCCAGTCCATAGACCAGACAGATAACAGCAGGGGACAATCTTGTTCCTATGAGAACAATGAAAGCCCTGCCCCCCTTGACAAGTTTTTCAGGTTTTTCCCTTATCTTAATTGGAGATTGTCCCTCTCTGCAGTCTACCTGGGCACTTCGCTTCTGATCTGGCTGAGCAGTGTTACATCAGTAAAAGGGGCGGGAGGGGGATACTTTGCTTGTGAATATCTCTTAAACCATAAAGGTTTGAGACATAAGACTTATATCATTCTACGTGTTTTTTTAATGCCTACAAAATAAAATAAAGTTAAAACGAAGTATTACTATCCCTTTAACTTTTCCAAGTATTCAAGATTCTATATAGATGTCATTGAATTACTCTTGAACTACAACTCTGACAGAATTGAAATAACACTCTCCATGGACCAAATACTATGATGATTAATTAGAAATGCTTCTATTGTGAAACATTACTATCCCTTTAAGCACAGACTCACACGAAATGCAGCAGTACTCAGAGGACTTTTCAAGTAAAGTTCAAATGTTTATTATAAATTAACATTTTGGCCAGACATGGCTGACCTTCCTCAGACATTTGCCCTCTAAGTGTGATTCCTACATCTGCTTCTGGAATCAAAGGGGAACTACCACCCCGCAAAAACCGGCTCCAAAAGGGACTGACAGCGCAGACGCACGGACGTCACTATGGCAAGATGTCCGTGCTTCCTGCTACTGTCAGCCTCAGAATAAGTAGAAAATCTTTTAAACCAGATTATAATTCTGGCGACTAGCACTACTAAACAGCTAGTCGCCAGATGAAGACTTAATTAAGATGAAGTTTTTGCGGGGTGGTAGTTCCCCTTTAAGCACAGGTAGATCAATCAAAAGGAAAACCACTGATCAGTCATCTGTGATCAAACAGGGGTATTCTGGATACGTGATATTTTAGGCATGTCCAGAGAACTAACATTGCTCTCCATGGTGTTAGACAATAATTAGACACACAAATGCAAATATGTTTCTTTTTCATCATGAGTGATGGAGATTCTGAGAATATCCTCTCCCTCCCTGCCTTGTCTACGCTTTAGTTACAATATGGTTAATTCTGGTGGCAGCGACTGAAAATAGACCAAGATAAGGAGGGCAGAGCGGTTATTAATATTTCCACACTTTAAACTGGGGCAGGACTGAGACGAAAAAAGCAAGTGTCTGCTATTTATATCCAGAGAGGGAATCCCATTATTTTCACTTAATGTTTTCCTTCTGACAGTTCCGATTCCTGGGATTGTGAAACTAGGGAATGTTAACCCTCTGAGGGGTGTGCAAAGAATTGTGTCACAATTTGTTGCTCTGCTCACAACACTGACACACAAATGGTTAACTGTGCATCCTTCCCTGGAACAGTTATACCAGAGTGAAAGGACAATCAGATGCCACAAGTAGAGGCAGATTACCCATTAAGTGCCAGGGATCTATTCAGTTTGTCAAGAATATAATGGGTTAACTGACTGTTACTGTTAAAATGGAACTATAGCTTTAAGAAGATCTCCTACCTAAGTAAGTGCTTCTGTTACACACAGTAATTATATAGATACACCTGACTGCTGTGTGATGGACTCCTGCCTAGGTAAGTGCTTCTGTCACACACAGTAATTATATAGATACACCTGACTGCTGTGTGATGGACTCCTACCTAGGTAAGTGCTTCTGTTACACACAGTAATTATATAGATACACCTGACTGCTGTATGATGGACTCCTACCTAGGTAAGAGCTTCTGTTACACACAGTAATTATATAGATACACCTGAGTGCTGTGTGATGGACTCCTACCTAGGTAAGTGCTTCTGTTACACACAGTAATTATATAGATACACCTGACTGCTGTGTGATGGACTCCTACCTAGGTAAGTGCTTCTGTTACACACAGTAATTATATAGATACACCTGACTACTGTGTTATGGACTCCTACCTAGGTAAGTGCTTCTGTTACACACAGTAATTTTATGGCAAGCCCACGGAGGCTTCATATTATGCTATAATCCTTCTCCACTGCTCCACTCAGCAGCAAGAAAACTTTATTGTTACAAACAGAACAAAAGAAAAAACTGAAACCAGTCTACTCCTCCCCCCAGTTAGTCACTCCCACAAGCCCTTAAAACTGGGATGCAGCCATAAGCTCCTCCTCTTTCTTGCTGCTCCCTCAGGATCAGGTCATGTATTATTTGTCTTAGGCCAAATATATTTTTTATTTCTGTTTTGTGCATTACTGTTGTTTATTGTGATATACATGTATTATCTACTATACCTTAGGTAATGGTTATGTGTAATTTTGTGATTTATCTACATTTTATTTGGATTTTGCTCCTTTCCTGTTGTTTTACGGTGGTATCCACCTTTTATACCTAGATTTTGGGTATCTATAATAGCTTCCTCTGATTCTTATTTGGATCTGGTCTTTTTTCTTTGTGGATTCCCCTCCAGGAATCTTGCCATCTGTTCTTGTTTTACTACCTAAGGTTTTCGCTAGCCCTTTTATTGTCCCTTTGGCGCTACATTTGCTTAGGCTCTCGCTGGACCTTTTATTGTCCATTTGGGGCTACATTTTTTTATTCACTGCTGTACCTTGTGGGTTTGTCTTTTGGTATAGCCATGCTGTCGGTCGCTGGTATCTACACGCTAGCCACGCTTCACCTCTGGTTGGACCCGATGCGGTTGTTATACCTCTGTGCAGAAGAGCCTGGTCATGAGACTCTTAGGCCTCTCTCTCTCTCTCTTCAGACGAGCCGCGCCATCTAGCATGCGCGTTTCGGCTCTTAATGCTCTTGCCCTCAGATCTCCACTTCGTCTGCTTAGCGTGACGCTTCTGCGAGCTGGCATTCAGCTGGTGAAGTGCTTCACCTCGCGGATCGGTTGTGCTCTGCGTGGAATCGGGGGTGAACTTTTCTGTTATTTTTGCATGTCCATTTGTATAGTGGCTACTTTTAACCCAATGGTTACCTATTCACCACTACCATCAGCACTATACTTATCGGTCCTGGGCATATTTATATATGTTTGCATGGAGTGTGCTACTCATAGCCTTCTGGTTATCAGTATCAGCCTTTAGCATCTGCGCTTTATATGTTCTATTTTATTATATATTGGGTGTCCCCTTCTGGACATATATCCAATTGCTTATGTATATATATTTGACCCTAGTATTCCCTATATGGGCATATATCTCCTTGCATACATATATTTATCCCTAGTACTTCCTATCTGGGTGTGTGTGTATGTATGTGTGTGTATATATATGTATATATATGTATGGATGTGTATGTGTATATATATATGTATGTATGTGTATATATATATATGTGGACCCTTAATTTCCCTATCTGGGCATATATTTCTTTGCATACATGTGTATATTGTATGTGTATGTATGTGTGTGTGTATGTATGTATATAATTTGATCCTAGTATTTCCTAGCCCTAGTAGCTCCTATCTAGGCACTTTTCTAATTGCATATATATAGTTAACCATACTAGCTTCATATCTGGGCATATGTTTATGTGTATGTGTGTGTGTATGTATGTGTATGTATATGTGTATATATATATATATATATATATATATATATATATATATATATGTATGTGTGTATAGATATGTATATATATGTGTGTATAATATATGTGTGTGTGTGTATATGTGTGTATATATATATATATATGGTACACTGACAGTACTCCTCTTTCTTACCTTGAAATATACCTATATATCTACAATGCATTCCTCCAGAAGTGCAGGGTTAACCCTGTTTGTCTATCATCCAGCTACTTACACTGGCATTCTTTCTGGCAGAGCTGAGGGGGTTCCGGTCTGGTGGGGCAAGCTGACTGGCCTGGACTTGGACCTCTCTCCGCTTTTAGCGCACAAACTGCGCAGTGCCAAAGCACCATGAGACAGCCCATGCAAAGTATGTTTACAATATGTCTGCCTTCCTTTTGAGCCATGCCTGCGATTATGATTCAAAGACACAAGCCCTTTACTCAGCAGTCCTGGGTTCAATTCCAGCGACAGCCTAGTACAATAAATGTTATAACATTTCAAGACCCCGGCAGTGGGAAGTACTGCACATGATGCACCCATCATGTCTGATAAGCCATCCCTCGGACGGCTGCTTATATAAACCTGGAGGAAGCATTCTACTAAATTCAGATGTACTGTCCCTGGTTCAGATCAATTTACTTCTGCTATAAGACTGAATTCTGATGGTGCAGGTTGTCCCCCTGCTTTGACACCGCAAAGTAAAGGTGGTCATGACTGGTGCGGCTCTGTCCCACTCCCCAGACCCTCACCTCAGGAGGAAGTACAACTGAGGAGAATTAAACATTCAGGGCTAAACCTGACTACTACTGGGCTACAAGTAATTTGCTGATGGGGCTTTTGTCTTAACACCCTCACAACTCTGGTTTCCTCTGGGTGTGCCTCCCTGACTGTTAGGTCATGGGGCATCTTTGGTTCATCTCATGCCTGCCTGTTATCCCGGCTCCTCTGGGTGGTCCCCTATGTGACACTTTGGGCTCGTCAACCCCTTTGCACTTACCCACAATGATTTATGGGCAGTTTTGATTTGTGAGACTTAGTCCCCAAACACAAGACGCTCTCCACAAGAGACAGATATACTGAGGAAATGAGATCTAGCGTGTTTAGCCGGATCTCTTGCTTATACCATATATGGGCAACTCTAATTTGTAGAGCTTATTTCCCACATGAGACCTCTCATGAGGAAGATATTTTGTGAATGAGATCCAACGTGTTGAGCCCGATCTCTTGATGTGCCCAATTTCTTGACTATGCCTAGCTTTGATTTGTGCGGCTTTGTCCCCACATGAGACCCTCTCCTCAAGAGGAAGATATATGAAAGACTTGTGATCACATGAGTTGAGACGATATTCTTGACTACTCCATGGGCTAGTTTTCTTTTGTGCGACTTCGTTTAACACTCATGTGACCCTCTCCTCAGAAGGACGATCTGTCCAGGACAAGAAATCACATGTGTTAGTCAGTTTTCTTGGTTATCCTTATATGGGTGACTTTGCTTGGTACACAATAATTCCACATGTCACCCTCTTCCATGGGTAGTTGTGAAATGGGATCACATTTGCATCTGTTCCTTGACTTTGCCACTTTTGGGTGGCTTTAGTGGGTGTGACTTTGTTCTTCTCTCCATACTTTCCTCGTGAGCATGTTATTTGTTCTTTACTGACATCACAATTTGAGCCTACTTTTCTTGTGCAGATCTACGTGCGGCTAGTGATGTTATGGTTTGGGTACCATCCTCAGGTGGTGGACTGCTTTCCAGGGTAATCTGATTGTTGATCTGGATGGTTTCCATCAATCTGTTATCCAAATGGTCCCCTATTGCTTGGGTAGCTTGGTATGTTGAGGCATGCTTCCTTTCAGGACTCTATGCCTCAGAGCTCCCCAAGTTATTTCAGGCGGTGTGTCCCATACACTCTTGGCTTTCTACTGTGGCATGTGCTTGAGCCAGGCACTATTTTTTCTTTCCATCCATGACTATGGTTGGTCCCTTTCTGGGGCATTGATGGATATTTGATTTGGTATCCAGCTCATTCACTGGACCGTTGGCCGCAGTGGATTTTCGTTTGCTTCTCTTTGGATGCCCCTGTCTCCTCAAGGATGGATCCTATGGACTGTATATTCATGTGGGACCTTTGTCGCTGTTTTATTATCTGCCAGATGCAGAGATCTTTGGTTCTTACTGGTTCTTTCTTTTGGTTGACAGGTCTAACTTGGATTCTGGCCTTTTGATCCAGGACTTCATGTTTGAGACTCCTTTGGTTTGGGATGATGGTTTGGTTTCATACATTGTGGGTTAATATCCTGGTGTTGTCGGTATGTTGGTTTCTACGACTCCTTTCTTACCTTGGGAAGTGGGGGGCAGATTCTCCCAGTTTTCCCGCCTCTGGTCTTTATTTTCTTTCCGTTCCTTGGGTATTACTACCGGAATGCAGGTCGTTTCGGTTTGTTTTCTGGGTTGGTTCCGCATGGTAACCGCTTGGTTTTTTTTTTTTTGTTTTTTTTTTTTTTTTTTCGAGATGCCTCATTGACTCTGCAGTTGCTGTGATTTTGCAAGTGGAGGCTGTCCCATGAATTTCTCTGTAGGTTTCGGCTGGCATTTTTGGTGCATGGTCTGCTTCTGGTTTCGATGTCCCCTGCTTCCATGCTCATTGTGTTTTCTGTTGCCTCGGCTTGGCTGCAGTAGGCCACTATGGCGAGTCCTCGGTATCTCTCAGACTTTCTCTGAGTTTTGTTTGGTGTATGGCCATCCTGTGGGTTGGTGTATTTGTATACGTCGGCTTTCTGTTATGTTTTCTTTTAGGAGTCTTTTCATTCCAGGTAATTTTTCTCACTTTGGGTAGGTCTGCCTGCACTTGCTTTTTCTTGGTGTTTGGACTAGTCTGGTAGTTTTTTTGCTCTGGTTGCATTTGTCTGCCTGTTTCTCTGATGTTCAGTCTGTTTCCCTTTTGGTTTTCACGTCTTCCTTTCCTCCTTCATGTTCGCCTTTGGTTCCTAGCAGATTCTTCCTGCAAGTTTGGGTGGTCTTCTGTCCAATTTTTTTCCTTGCATGTCTTTTTTTCAGTTTGCTGTGGCTGTTGGCCTATGCCGATACCTTTCTGGTGGTCAATGTGGCCTCCACTGGCGATTTCTTTTGTAGTCTCATATCCCCATGTCTACTGCGACATTGGTTTTCTGTCTTTGAGGGCTTGTCCGCCTGGTGAGTATTGTGGTCCCTAGTTGGGTTGCTTTCTTCTGGGGTACCTTTGATGTTTCTGGTTTTCCAGATCTTGCCAGGCTGCTTGCCGGTGATCGTTGGTTTTACTTCTGTCATATGCCTCTTCCTGTGTCTTCCGTGACGTGGGTGTTTGGGGGTTTCTTTTGGCTGACATTGAGGTGACTCTATTGGGATGCATTTGACTGGCTTCGTTGTGATTATTGGAATTTTTCATTTAGGAGTGAGTTGGCGTCCATGGCCTTGCAGCATAATGGTCATTTCATGGATGTGCTCCGTGTTACTGTTTGGTGTAGGGAGTATAGATCGGGATTCTTACTTTAACTTGTTTTGCATATTTATGGTCATCTTGTTTGTTAAGCTTCAAACTAGCATAATATGAAGCCTCCGTGGGCTTGCCATAAAATTCGTGGATTTTCCTAACAATTGTGATGGAAAGTCAGAATTTTATTAAAGACACGGAGGCGAATATTATCCCTCCCTATGTTCCCTCCCCTTTCACTGTTTATCCTCTCCTTCCAGGTGGATATCTGCAGTCTTGTTCTGCCTAGGGCAAGGTGCTGAAGTCTGTTCCAGGCTGCTGTTTCAGAGTGAAGTTTCGAGTGGACCATGCTCTTCGGTCGCTTCCATTCGAAAGAGGAGGAGCTTATGGCTGCATCCCAGTTTTAAGGGCTTGTGGGAGTGACTAACTGGGGGGAGGAGTAGACTGGTTTCAGTTTTTTCTTTTGTTCTGTTTGTAACAATAAAGTTTTCTTGCTGCTGAGTGGAGCAGTGGAGAAGGATTATAGCATAATATTCGCCTCCGTGTCTTTAATAAAATTCTGACTTTCCATCACAATTGTTAGGAAAATCCACGAATTATATAGATACACCTGACTGCTATATGACAGACTCCTACCTAGGTAAGTACTTCTGTTACACACAGTAATTATATAGATACGCCTGACTGCTGTGTGATGGACTCCTACCTAGGTAAGTGCTTCTGTTACACACAGTAATTATACAGATACGCCTGACTGCTGTGTGATGGACTCCTACCTAGGTAAGTGCTTCTGTTACACACAGTAATTATATAGATAGGCCTGACTGCTGTATGATGGACTCCTACCTAGGTAAGTGCTTCTGTTACACACAGTAATTATATAGATGCACCTGACTGCTGTACGATGGACTCCTACCTAGGTAAGTGCTTCTGTTACACACAGTAATTATATAGATACACCTGACTGCTGTGTGATGGACTCCTACCTAGGTAAGTGCTTCTGTTACACACAGTAATTATATAGATACACATGACTGCTCTATGATGGACTCCTACCTAGGTAAGTGCTTATATCACACACAGTAATTACATAGATACACCTGACTGCTGTATGATGGACTCCTACCTAGGTAAGCGCTTCTGTTACACACAGTAATTATACAGATACACCTGACTGCTGTATGATGGACTCCTACCTAGGTAATTGCTTCTGTTACACACAGTAATTATATAGATACACCTGACTGCTGTATGATGGACTCCTACCTAGGTAAGTGCTTCTGTTACACACAGTAATTATATAGATACACCTGACTGATGTATGATGGACTCCTTCCTAGGTAAGTATTTCTGTTACACACAGTAATTATATAGATACGCCTGAATGCTGTACGATGGACTCCTACCTAGGTAAGTGCTTCTGTTACACACATTAATTATATAGATACGCCTGACTGCTGTATGATGGACTCCTACCTAGGTAAGTCCTTCTGTTACACAAAGTAATTATATAGATACGCCTGACTGCTGTATGATGGACTCCTACCTAGGTAAGTCCTTCTGTTACACACAGTAATTATATAGATACGCCTGAGTGCTGTGTGATGGACTCCTACCTAGGTAAGTGCTTCTGTTACACACAGTAATTATATAGATATACACCTGATTGCTGTGTGATGGACTCCTACCTAGGTAAGTGCTTCTGTTACACACAGTAATTATATAGATACGCCTGACTGCTGTACGATGGACTCCTACCTCGGTAAGTGCTTCTGTTACACACAGTAATTATATAGATACGCCTGACTGCAGTGTGATGGACTCCTACCTAGGTAAGTGCTTCTGTTACACACAGTAATTATATAGATACGCCTGACTGATGTATGATGGACTCCTACCTAGGTGAGTGCTTCTGTTACACACAGTAATTATATACATACGCCTGAATGCTGTACGATGGACTCCTACCTAGGTAAGTGCTTCTGTTACACAAAGTAATTATATACATACACCTGACTGCTGTGTGATGGACTCCTACCTAGGTAAGTGTTTCTGTTACACACAGTAATTATATAGATATACCTGACTACTGTATGATGGACTCCTACCTAGGTAAGTGCTTCTGTTACACACAGTAATTATATAGATACGCCTGACTGCTGTATGATGGACTCCTACCTAGGTAAGTGCTTCTGTTACACACAGTAATGATATAGATACACCTGACTGCTGTATGATGGACTCCTACCTAGGTAAGTGCTTCTGTTACACACAGTAATTATATAGATACACCTGACTGCTGTGTGATGGACTCCTACCTAGGTAAGTGTTTCTGTTACACACAGTAATTATATAGATATACCTAACTACTGTATGATGAACTCCTACCTAGGTAAGTGTTTCTGTTACACACAGTAATTATATAGATATACCTAACTACTGTATGATGGACTCCTACCTAGGTAAGTGCTTCTGTTACACACAGTAATTATATAGATACGCCTGACTGCTGTGTGATGGACTCCTACCTAGGTAAGTGCTTCTGTTACACACAGTAATTATATAGATATACATCTGACTGCTGTGTGATGGACTCCTACCTAGGTAAGTCCTTCTGTTACACACATTAATTATATAGATACGCCTGACTGCTGTATGATGGACTCCTACCTAGGTAAGTGTTTCTGTTACACACAGTAATTATATAGATGCACCTGACTGCTGTACGATGGACTCCTACCTAGGTAAGTGCTTCTGTTACACACAGTAATTATATAGATACACCTGACTGCTCTGTGATGGACTCCTACCTAGGTAAGTGCTTCTGTTACACACAGTAATTATATAGATACACATGACTGCTGTATGATGGACTCCTACCTAGGTAAGTGCTTATATCACACACAGTAATTACATAGATACACCTGACTGCTGTGTTATGGACTCCTACCTAGGTAAGTGCTTCTGTTACACACAGTAATTATATAGATACACCTGACTGATGTATGATGGACTCCTTCCTAGGTAAGTACTTCTGTTACACACAGTAATTATATAGATACGCCTGAATGCTGTACGATGGACTCCTACCTAGGTAAGTGCTTCTGTTACACACAGTAATTATATAGATACACCTGACTGCTGTGTGATGGACTCCTACCTAGGTAAGTCCTTCTGTTACACACATTAATTATATAGATATACACCTGACTGCTGTGTGATGGACTCCTACCTAGGTAAGTCCTTCTGTTACACACATTAATTATATAGATACGCCTGACTGCTGTATGATGGACTCCTACCTAGGTAAGTCCTTCTGTTACACAAAGTAATTATATAGATACGCCTGACTGCTGTATGATGGACTCCTACCTAGGTAAGTCCTTCTGTTACACACAGTAATTATATAGATACGCCTGAGTGCTGTGTGATGGACTCCTACCTAGGTAAGTGCTTCTGTTACACACAGTAATTATATAGATATACACCTGACTGCTGTGTGATGGACTCCTACCTAGGTAAGTGCTTCTGTTACACACAGTAATTATATAGATACGCCTGACTGATGTATGATGGACTCCTACCTAGGTGAGTGCTTCTGTTACACACAGTAATTATATACATACGCCTGAATGCTGTACGATGGACTCCTACCTAGGTGAGTGCTTCTGTTACACAAAGTAATTATATACATACACCTGACTGCTGTGTGATGGACTCCTACCTAGGTAAGTGTTTCTGTTACACACAGTAATTATATAGATACGCCTGACTGCTGTATGATGGACTCCTACCTAGGTAAGTGCTTCTGTTACATACAGTAATTATATAGATACACCGGACTGCTGTATGATGGACTCCTACCTAGGTAAGTGCTTCTGTTACACACAGTAATGATATAGATACACCTGACTGCTGTATGATGGACTCCTACCTAGGTAAGTGCTTCTGTTACACACAGTAATTATATAGATACACCTGACTGCTGTGTGATGGACTCCTACCTAGGTAAGTGTTTCTGTTACACACAGTAATTATATAGATATACCTAACTACTGTATAATGGACTCCTACCTAGGTAAGTGTTTCTGTTACACACAGTAATTATATAGATATACCTAACTACTGTATGATGGACTCCTACCTAGGTAAGTGCTTCTGTTACACACAGTAATTTTATTGCATTCCACGGAGACTTCATATTATGCTATAATCTTTCCCGCTACTCCAAATAGCAGCAGAGGAAACTGTTTATTCACACAGACAATCAAAAGAAAAAGCTGTAGGGCATCTTCCTCCCTTTTAGGCACTCCCCCAAACCCTATAAAAGGTGATGTCTTCTGTGACTCCTCCTCTTTCTCTGCTGCTCCCAAACAGATGAGTATTGTTTCTTGTTGGAACTATGCCATGTGTGTATATATGTTTGCCAATGTGTTACTAGCTGTTATTTTCTAGGGTTCCCAGCCTACTGGGGTTTCATTGCTCCAGTTGTGGTTATGCACTGTTTAACACTGTATCTTGACCCACTGTGTTGGTTTACTCTGTGGTGCTTCAGGGCACGCATCCCTTCTGATCTTATTCATGCCTGTATGCATACTGCAGTTTGAGACTGGTTGGCAAGGTTTGCTACTCTAGGGGTTGTTTTCTGGGTCCTCGGCGCTTTACGCCGTTTATTCGCTCCACTTTTGTCCTCTCCCTGGTGATCTAGTGCTTCTCTATACCTCTTACCGGCTCCCGGTCGCTTCTTCCAGGTTTCGGCTGGTTTGTGGTGTTGCGCATGCGCATCGCGATCGCGCATGCGCATTAGCGGTTCTCGGGTCACTTCCGGGTTTCTCCTTGTTGCGATGCGCAGGCGTGAGGTGGCAGCCATCTTGGTACTCTCACCTCGCGTCTGGTATCTCGGTGGCGCGGCGTTTAAGCCCCTCTGAGTGGCTTTGTTCTTCTAAGCGATACCTGCGCTTTCAGAGTTGGTTTGGGTCTCTCCCACGTATCAGCCTCAGTTAGTCCTTGGAGTATCTGCCTTGCCAGCGTCTCTGCAGTTTGTGCACCAGGTTTGTGTACAGAGTTGTGTTTAACTTTGCCTTATACTTTACAACTTTCCTCATGGCTTCCAGTGATGAGGACAGTTGCCTTAGTGCTCATTCCTCTATTCCTCACAATGCTCAGGCCGCATCTTTAGAATCAAAGGGGTCTGGTGTTTCTGGGGAGTCTTCCGCTTCCACTAGTGCCTTGACTCCTCTCCCTGGTCATTTTAAAGAGCTGTTGGATGCCATGATGAAGCAAATGTCCAACAATCTATTACAGTCCATGCTGGCTACCATGTCCGCTCAGACCACTAATGTGGCAACTTCTCTTGAGGTCCCAGCAGCAGCTGCGGCCTCACCAGTGGCTCTAGGGCCAGTGGCTATGACCCTTCCAAGGAAGGTGGATAAGGTTCAGACTGTTGGGAAATGTACCCATAAACTTAGACATCTACAGGATTGTGATGGGGAAATTGGGCTTACTCCCGCGTCTGTCTCGGACGGCGCATATGATACGTGCGGCTCTGTCCCACGGAAACGACCCTCGTCTCCTGAGGAGGTTGAAATTAGGAGAAAGTCAGCAAGGCGCACAAAGCCTGACTCTTATCGTGTTTCCTCTGATTCTGACTCTTCGGATGAAGAGTGGGTCCTTTCCTCTAGGACCAGTGATGTTTCAGAAGAGGACACTGTGACCCCTGATGAGACTCGGACTGTGTCCCCTGTTGGTGACGGTAAACCTGTTTTGGACTCTCAGGGTGTCCCTTTATTTGATCCGGAGGCCATTCGCCATCCGCGGTCTTCCGAGTGGTCTCCTTTACCTCATGTAGCCAGCTATGTGGAACAATGGGCACGTAAGCCTTTGAGTCGTAAATCACGCAATAAGCTGCGTGCGGAATGTCCCCGTCCTTGTATTCCTAATCGGGCTTGTGAGACTCCCGAGTTGGATCCCAAGATTGTCAAGTTTATTGGGAAGGGTGGCAAAGACCCCCGCAGAGGTATGGATAGATCCCTGAGGATTTGCGAGGATAAACTCCTTGATGTGTTTGGTCCTCTTACCAGGATCTTTGAGCTTACCGAGACTTCCATTCAATCTGGAGAGCCGGTGGACGTGCAGGTGCTCCGGGGCTGGGTCCAGAGGACCATTTGTTTTCTGGGCAACGCTAATGCGGCCCTGGCGGCTGAGAGACGTAAGGCTATCTTACTTAAGATCGATCCAAAATTAACGGATATGGCTGTCTCTGAGCCTGGCCCTTCCGCTCAGGGGCAACTTTTTGGGGATTCCTTTATTAAGGACCTCAGTCAGTTTGTGGCGTCTTTCACTGCGTTGGATAGGGCCCAGACTTCACTGAAGCGTGTGTTTCAACCCAAGGTTTTTGGAAGGGCCGGACGTGGTAAGGGTCGCTCGTCCGGCCGTATGTATGCTGCTCAGCAGAGATACCAGACCCGGGTCCCTATGTTTCGGGGCCCGCAATATCAGCAGTTACAGCAGTTCCAGGCATCAAGGTCCGATGGCCCTTTTTTCCCGCCACGAGGCAGACCGTGGCGTTCTAGACCCGGCAGAGGGGGTTTCAAGCCCAGATCTTATGCAGGTGGGTTGGCTTCGGAGTTTATTTTTTTCTCCGGGGAAGGTGGGGGGCAGACTCTCCCATTTTTCCCATCGGTGGGCCTCGATAACATCGGATCAGTGGGTTCTACAGACGGTGTCCGGTTATCACATAGAGTTTTACGCCAGTCCTGTGCAAGAGGTTCGTCCCGTTCCTTTACGGTTCGCCTCTTCGGACGCCGTTCTGGTCGACCGCGAGGTCGCCGAGCTGTGGCGCAAGGCGGCAATTCGACCGGTTCCAACAGGTTCTACCGGGTTTCTGAGCAACATCTTCCTGGTACGGAAGAAAGACTCCGGGCTTCGTCCCGTCATCAACCTCCGCGCGTTGAACTGTTTTGTCCTCTATCGCCATTTCAAAATGGAGGGGATTCATTGCCTTCGGGATCTCCTGTTGCCGTCGGATTGGATGGTAAAGATAGACCTGAAGGATGCTTACTTGACTGTTCCTATGGACCCACCTTCTCAGACTTTCCTTCGGTTTTTCTGGAACGGCCGGATCTGGCAATTTACTTGCCTTCCCTTTGGTCTTTCGTCTGCTCCTTGGTGTTTTACCAAATTGCTCAAGCCGGTGGTCCAATTTTTGCGAAGTCGAGGGATTCGTCTGATCATCTACCTGGACGACATGCTGATCATGTCCCAGGACAGGGAACGTCTTCGGTCCCATACGGAGTTAACCCTGGGGTTGTTAACGTCTCTGGGGTTTCTCATCAACTGGGACAAATCCGTCCTGGTTCCTTCACGGTCCATGGAGTTCCTGGGGTTCCTCATCGATTCGGTCAACGTTTCCCTCAGCCTGCCGGCGGGGAAGGTGCGGTCTATCCGCAGAGAGATCAGGGCGGTTCTGAAGAAGGGTCGCTTTTCTTTGCGAACTCTGGCACGGATTGTGGGGCTGTTGGCGGCCTCTATTCAAGCAATTTTTCCAGGCCCCCTACACTATCGGGCTCTTCAGAGACTGAAAGCAAGACACCTTCAGCGTGGCCTCGGTTATTCCGATGTCATAGATCTGTCGTCCGACGCCCGCGAAGAGCTGGTTTGGTGGCTCAAGCATTTAGATGCCTGGAATGGCAGGGCTATCTTTGGTGTCGCGCCAGATATCGTGATAGAATCCGACGCCAGTCTCGTCGGTTGGGGCGCTTGTCGCGGTTTGGCGTCGACCGGCGGAAGGTGGTCTTTGGAAGAAAGGGATCTACACATAAATTGCTTGGAACTTTTGGCCGGATCCTTCGCTCTCAAGAGTCTGGCGGGGGATCGGGTCAATTGTTGTGTCCTTCTTCGGATGGACAACGTGTCCGCAGTGCGCTATATCAATCGCCTGGGGGGCACGAAATCGAAACCTTTGGCGGAACTTGCCCGCGATTTTTGGCATTTCTGTCTGGATCGCAACATCATGGTCCAGGCCGAATATCTACCGGGTCTGTCCAATGCGGTGGCCGATTGGAATTCCCGGTTCCTTTCGGACCGCAGCGACTGGATGCTGCATGGCCAGGTATTTTCTGTCCTGGAGGATTTGTGGGGTCCTCTTCACGTGGATCTTTTTGCTTCTCGTTTGAACCGTCGGTTGCCCCGTTTTTTCAGTTGGCGTCCGGATCCGGAGGCGTTGGCTGTGGACGCTTTCCTTCAACCCTGGTTTCCGGATCGCAACTACGCGTTTCCTCCTTTTGCACTGATTGCCCGGACGGTTTTGTCAGTCCGGCATCAGGGGGCGACGGTGGTTTTGATCACCCCTTTTTGGCCATCCCAGCCTTGGTTTCCCCAGCTGCTGGAGCTGTCGGTGGACATCCCTCGTCTTCTGCCGTTGTTCCCTCATATTCTGGTGGACCCGTTGGGATTGCCTCACGATTTGGTCCTGGACGGGTCACTTCCTTTGATGGCTTGGCTGATTTCGGGGGAAGTGAGTCTTCCCAGTCTCTTTCGCAGTCAGCTCGGTTCCTTCTGGCGGAATCATGGGCACCGGGTACCAGAGCCATGTACCAGTCGGCTTGGACAGCTTGGCATCGCTGGTGCATGGCACGGGATTTGGATCCCGTTTCAGCGGCTCCAGTGGCAGTAGTTAATTTTCTGTCTTCCTTGTTTGATCAGGGTAGGGCATATCGGACCATCAACACGTACCGGTCGGCCATCTCGGCTGGTCACATGCCGGTTGATGGAGCACCGGTGGGTCAGTGCCCTATGGTCTGTCGGCTTTTACGGGGCATTCGGTTTTCAAGACCTCCTCAGTCCCGTTACCGGTCCTTGTGGGATGTTAATCTAGTTTTGGATTTCTTGGAGGCTTGGCCTTCCAATGAGGATCTCTCCTTGAAACAGCTCTCAGCTAAGCTAACTATGTTGTTGTGCCTTATTTCGTTTCGGCGGGTGGCTGATGTCCATGCTTTGGATCTCCACAGGCGGTCTTTTGTACCTGAGGGGGTCCGTTTTGTAATATGTCGACGAACTAAGACTAATTCGCGTTCGGTCCTCTATCCCGCTTTTCCGCTTAGGCCTCAGCTTTGTGTGGTTCGCTGTTTACAGGAGTATGAGCTTCGGACAGTTAACTTGCGGTGCTCGAACTGGCCGCAGTTGTTGATCTCTATCCGCAAACCTCATTTTCCCGTGTCCACGGCCTCCTTGGCCCGTTGGGTACGTTGGGTTATGCGCTTGGCGGGCATTGATGTCACGCTGTTTGGAGCTCATTCCTCCAGGGGCGCCATGGCGTCCGGGGCCTTTCAAGCGGGGGGGCGCTTGGAGGATATTTTGAGAGCTGCTGATTGGTCTCGGGAAACTACATTTAGGGAGTTCTATTTTAAACCTGTGTCTCATGTATCTAATAATGTTGTTATGCAGCTTTAAACTAGCATAATATGAAGTCTCCGTGGAATGCAATAAAATTCGTGGATTTTCCTAACAATGTGTGACGGAAAGTCGGAATTTTATTAAAGACACGGAGACGAATATTATCCCTCCCTGGGATCCCTCCCTGTTCATTGTTTTCTTCTGTTCTGTTTCAGGGTGATTTGCTGCGAGGCCGTGTATCATTCACTTTATGGCGGAATAAGGTGGACGCTGTCCTGAGTTTGTTGGTTCCGGTTTGGAGTTTGGTTTAGTTTCCCCGGCGGAGTTGTTCCGGTTCTGTTTGGTCGCTGGTTGTTCGAAAGAGGAGGAGTCACAGAAGACATCACCTTTTATAGGATTTGGGGGAGTGCCTAAAAGGGAGGAAGATGCCCTACAGCTTTTTTCTTTTGATTGTCTGTGTGAATAAACAGTTTCCTCTGCTGCTATTTGGAGTAGCGGGAAAGATTATAGCATAATATTCGTCTCCGTGTCTTTAATAAAATTCTGACTTTCCGTCACACATTGTTAGGAAAATCCACGAATTATACAGATACACCTGACTGCTGTGTGATGGACTCCTACCTAGGTAAGTGCTTCTGTTACACACAGTAATTATATAGATACACCAGACTGCTGTGTGATGGACTCCTACCTAGGTAAGTGCTTCTGTTACACACAGTAATTATATAGATATACACCTGACTGCTGTATGATGGACTCCTACCTAGGTAAGTGCTTCTGTTACACACAGTAATTATATAGATACACCTGATTGCTGTATGATGGACCCCTATCTAGGTAAGTGCTTCTGTTACACACAGTAATTATATAGATACACCTGATTGCTGTATGATGGACCACTACCTAGGTAAGTGCTTATGTTACACACAGTAATTATATAGATACACCTGACTGCTGTATGGTGGACTCCTACCTAGGTAAGTACTTCTGTCACACACAGTAATTATATAGATGTACCTGATTGCTGTACGATGGACTCATACCTAGGTAAGTGCTTCTGTTACACACAGTAATTATATAGATGTACCTGATTGCTGTACGATGGACTACTACCTAGGTAAGTGCTTCTGTTACACACAGTAATTATATAGATACACCTGATTGCTGTACAATGGACTCCTACCCAGGTAAGTGCTTCTGTTACACACAGTAATTACATAGATGTACCTGACTGCTGTGTGATGGACTCCTACCTAGGTAAGTGCTTCTGTTACACACAGTAATTATATAGATACACCTGACTGCTGTGTGATGGACACCTACCTAGGTAAGTCCTTCTGTTACACACAGTAATTATATAGATACGCCTGACTGCTGTACGATGGACTCCTACCTAGGTAAGTGCTTCTGTCACACACAGTAATTATATAGATATGCCTGACTGCTGTGCGATGGACTCCTACCTAGGTAAGTGCTTCTGTTACACACAGTAATTATATAGATACGCCTGACTGCTGTATGATGGACTCCTACCTAGGTAAGTGCTTGTGTCACACACAGTAATTATATAGATACGCCTGACTGCTGTGCGATGGACTCCTACCTAGGTAAGTGCTTCTGTCACACACAGTAATTATATAGATACGCCTGACTGCTGTGCGATGGACTCCTACCTAGGTAAGTGCTTCTGTTACACACAGTAATTATATAGATACGCCTGACTGCTGTGCGATGGACTCCTACCTAGGTAAGTGCTTCTGGCACACACAGTAATTATATAGATATGCCTGACTGCTGTGCGATGGACTCCTACCTAGGTAAATGCTTCTGTTACACACAGTAATTATATAGATACGCCTGACTGCTGTGTGATGGACTCCTACCTAGGTAAGTACTTCTGTTACACACAGTAATTATATAGGTACACCTGACTGCTGTGCGATGGACTCCTACCTAGGTAAGTACTTCTGTTACACACAGTAATTATACAGATACACCTGACTGCTGTATGATGGACTCTTACCTAGGTAAGTACTTCTGTTACACACACTAATTATATAGATACACCTGACTGCTGTATGATGGACTCCTACCTAGGTAAATGCTTCTGTTACACACAGTAATTATATAGATATACACCTGACTGCTTTATGATGGACTCCTACCTAGGTAAGTGCTTCTGTTACACACAGTAATTATATAGATATACACCTGACTGCTGTATGATGGACTCCTACCTAGGTAAGTGCTTCTGTTACACACAGTAATTATATAGATGCACCTGACTGCTGTATGATGGACTCATACCTAGGTAAGTGCTTCTGTTACACACAGTAATTATATAGATGTACCTGATTGCTGTACGATGGACTCCTACCTAGGTAAGTGCTTCAATTACACACAGTAATTATACAGATACACCTGACTGCTGTGTGATGGACTCCTACCTAGGTAAGTGCTTCTGTTACACACAGTAATTACACAGATACACCTGACTGCTGTGTGATGGACTCCTACCTAGGTAAGTCCTTCTGTTACACACAGTAATTATACAGATACACCTGACTGCTGTGTGATGGACACCTACCTAAGTAAGTGCTTCTGTTACACACAGTAATTATACAGATACACCTGACTGCTGTGTGATGGACTCCTACCTAGGTAAGTGCTTCTGTTACACACAGTAATTATATAGATACACCTGACTGCTGTGTGATGGACACCTACCTAGGTAAGTCCTTCTGTTACACACAGTAATTATACAGATACACCTGACTGCTGTGTGATGGACTCCTACCTAGGTAAGTGCTTCTGTTACACACAGTAATTATACAGATACACCTGACTGCTGTGTGATGGACTCCTACCTAGGTAAGTGCTTCTGTTACACACAGTAATTATATAGATACACCAGACTGCTGTGTGATGGACTCCTACCTAGGTAAGTGCTTCTGTTACACACAGTAATTATATAGATATACACCTGACTGCTGTATGATGGACTCCTACCTAGGTAAGTGCTTCTGTTACACACAGTAATTATATAGATACACCTGATTGCTGTATGATGGACCCCTATCTAGGTAAGTGCTTCTGTTACACACAGTAATTATATAGATACACCTGATTGCTGTATGATGGACCACTACCTAGGTAAGTGCTTCTGTTACACACAGTAATTATATAGATACACCTGACTGCTGTATGGTGGACTCCTACCTAGGTAAGTACTTCTGTCACACACAGTAATTATATAGATGTACCTGATTGCTGTACGATGGACTCATACCTAGGTAAGTGCTTCTGTTACACACAGTAATTATATAGATGTACCTGATTGCTGTACGATGGACTACTACCTAGGTAAGTGCTTCTGTTACACACAGTAATTATATAGATACACCTGATTGCTGTACAATGGACTCCTACCCAGGTAAGTGCTTCTGTTACACACAGTAATTACATAGATGTACCTGACTGCTGTGTGATGGACTCCTACCTAGGTAAGTGCTTCTGTTACACACAGTAATTATATAGATACACCTGACTGCTGTGTGATGGACACCTACCTAGGTAAGTCCTTCTGTTACACACAGTAATTATATAGATGTACCTGATTGCTGTACGATGGACTCCTACCTTGGTAAGTGCTTCTGTTACAAACAGTAATTATATAGATGTACCTGATTGCTGTACGATGGACTACTACCTAGGTAAGTGCTTCTGTTACACACAGTAATTATATAGATACACCTGATTGCTGTACGATGGACTCCTACCTAGGTAAGTGCTTCTGTTACACACACTAATTATATAGATACACCTGACTGCTGTGTGATGGACTCCTACCTAGGTAAGTGCTTCTGTCACACAGTAATTATATAGATACACCTGACTGCTGTATGATGAACTCCTACCTAGGTAAGTACTTCTGTTACACACACATTAATTATATAGATACACCTGACTACTGTATGATGGACTCCTACCTAGGTAAGTGCTTCTGTTACACACAGTAATTATATACATACACCTGACTGCTGTGTGATGGACTCCTACCTAGGTAAGTGCTTCTGTTACACACAGTAATTATATAGATACACCTGACTGCTGTATGATGGACTCCTGCCTAAGTAAGTATTCCTGTTACACACAGTAATTATAGACATAACTGAGGGAGGTTATAGTTAGTATGGAGATTTGGAGTGATCATAAAGCTCAGGTAGTGTGGAATAGTCAGTGAGTTGTTAGTAGTGGAGGTTATAGTTAGTATGGAGATCTGGAGTGATCATACTGCTCAGGTAGTGTGGAATAGTCAGTGAGTTGTTAGTAGTGGAGGTTATAGTTAGTATGGAGATCTGGAGTGATTATACTGCTCAGGTAGTGTGGAATTGTCAGTGAGTTGTTAGTAGTGGAGGTTATAGTTAGTATGGAGATCTGGAGGGATCATACTGCTCAGGTAGTGTGGAATAGTCAGTGAGTTGTTAGCAGTGGAGGTTATAGTTAGTATGGAGATCTGGAGGGATCATACTGCTCAGGTAGTGTGGAATTGTCAGTGAGTTGTTAGTAGTTGAGGTTATAGTTAGTATGGAAATCTGGAGTGATCATACTGCTCAGGTAGTGTGGAATAGTCAGTGAGTTGTTAGTAGTGGAGGTTATAGTTAGTATGGAGATCTGGAGGGATCATACTGCTCAGGTAGTGTGGAATAGTCAGTGAGTTGTTAGCAGTGGAGGTTATAGTTAGTATGGAGATCTGGAGGGATCATACTGCTCAGGTAGTGTGGAATTGTCAGTGAGTTGTTAGTAGTGGAGGTTATAGTTAGTATGGAAATCTGGAGTGATCATACTGCTCAGGTAGTGTGGAATAGTCAGTGAGTTGTTAGTAGTGGAGGTTATAGTTAGTATGGAGATCTGGAGGGATCATACTGCTCAGGTAGTGTGGAATTGTCAGTGAGTTGTTAGTAGTGGAGGTTATAGTTAGTATGGAGATCTGGAGGGATCATACTGCTCAGGTAGTGTGTAGTGATGATCGAGCACCCCGATGCTCGGGTGTTCGGGTGCTCTGGCCGAGCACCCCCGGAGGCTCGAGTGCTCGGCCGAGCACCCGAGCCCCATTGAAGTCAATGGGAGGACTCGAGCATTACACCAGGCACCCCCTGCTCTGATGAGGGGAGGGTGTCTGGTTCATAGGAAAAGGTCAGAAAATGATGGAAACACCACGGAAATGGTTCAGGGACAGCATAGGGAGGATGTCTGGATGCATCTTGGACTCCAACGTCGCTGCTGGGAACGATGTTTTGCCCGTAGTGCGCCATTTTTACAGACTGACCGTAAAACACACAAAAAGGAAGATAAAAATGAATTTAGGCGAAAAATTGTTACCAAACAGTATTTGCTGTATATTTACTTGTATATCATCTGCAAATTCTGCAAAAAATTTCATCGATTTTTCGGAACTGGGGCCATGATTAAGAGGGAAACGTGCGCAGCGTAAAGCAGGTGTTCAACGTGGTTATGGCCCGGGTAAGGTACAGCATTCAGGAACGGAGGCCGCAGCTACCACAGGTTTTACAACATGTCCGTTTGCCCTTGTTAAGTCCAAAATTTATAGTCGGAACAGTGGGGTCTGATCCATTGAGTAAAAGTGACGAAGTGACTTAGTGGATGAAGCCAAGAACTACCTTCTGCTCTGTCGAACACCCCAGCCCTATTTAATTCAATGGGAGGACCTGAGGCACTCCGATACAACCTGTATATCACAAAATGGAGGGCCTCATTCACATTGTGGTACAATAGTTCAGGTAGTGGTCCAACACTCATAAAGCCTATGCACTAAGTGAAAGGGCTGCCAAAAATTAGACTGAAATGTCACTCCAATACACCCTTTATTACACATAAAGGAGGGCATCATACACACCCTTGAAAAATTAGGATTAATGGCCTGCTGGTGACCCTCTAAAACATTAGGGGCGAGGGCATGCCGCTAAGCTGACCATCTAAAACATTAGGAATGAGGGTCTGCTGCTGAGCCGACCATCTAAAACATTATGGGTGAGGGTCTGCTGCGGAGCTGACCATCCTAAACATTATATGCGAAGGCCCGCTAGTGAGCTGACGCTATAAAACATTATATGAGAGGGCCCGCTAGAGAGCTGACCCAATAAAACATTATATGAGAAGGCCCGCTGGTGAGCTGACCTATACAAAAATTGTCAAACAGGGCCCGCTGGTGAGCTGGTCCTATATAAAAATTATATCACAGGGCCCGCTGGTGAGCTGGCCCTATATAAAAATTATATCACAGGGTATATGGAAGAGGAGGAGGAGGATGAGAAGATTAAGAGTCAACCATATACCCGTTTTTTGGGTGGAAGGGGTGAATGGGAATACAGAGTATTCCCATCATTGTAAATAACATATCTAAAGTGACTTTATGTTCACCCGGGGCTTTCCTCCAGTGGAGTGGAGAAGTCAGGGGAAATCCAGGCCTTGTTCATTTTTATAAGTGTCAACCTATCAGCATTTTCGGTGGAAAGGCGGATACGCTTATCTGTTATGATGCCACCAGCAGCACTAAATACCCGCTCAGACAGAACGCTGGCGGCAAGGCAGGCCAGCACCTCCAAGGCGTAGAGTGCCAGTTCATACCACGTGTCCAGCTTGGACACCCAGTAGTTGTAAGGCACAGAGGGATCATTGAGGACGCTGACACGGTCTGCTACGTACTCCTTCACCATCTTCCAAAACTTTTCCCTCCTTGTGACAGTAGGCTGCGCATCAGGGTGAGGGTGCTGGCGGGGTGTCATGAAGGTGTCCCACGCCTTGGAGAGTGTTGCCCTGCCTTTGTCGGAACTGCTGTGTGCTCCCCTTTTCTCCCCTTCTCGGTTGGCCAAGGTAGCACGTACTCTGCCGCCAGCGTTGTCAGATGGAAAATTTTGGAGCAATTTTTCAACAAGAACCTTCTGGTATTGCACCATTTTGCTTGTCCTCTCCACCGGAGGAATGAGAGATGAGAAATTCTCTTTGTAGCGGGGGTCCAGAAGGGTGAACACCCAGTAATCCGTGTTGTATAAAATGCGTATAACGCGTGGGTCACGGGAAAGGCAGCCTAACATAAAGTCAGCCATGTGTGCCAGAGTACCAACAGGCAAGATTTCGCTGTCCTCACCAGGAGGATGACTCTCAATCTCCTCATCCTCTTCCTCCTCTTCTGCCCACCCACGCTGAAGAGATGGAAATAAAGTTCCATGGCTACCCTCTGTAGCGGAGGCAACCGTGTCTTCCTCCTCCTCCTCCGCCTCCTCCAATTGTCGCTGAGAAGACGAAGTGAGGGTGCTCTGGCTATCACCTTGTGTAAGCTCTTCCTCCCCCATTTCCACCTCTTCCACATGCAAAGCGTCGGTTTTAATTGTGAGCAGCGAGCGTTTCAGTAGACACAGAAGTGGGATGGTTACACTGATAATAGCGTTATCGCCGCTCACCATCTGTGTTGATTCCTCAAAATTGCGTAAAACCTCACAGAGGTCTGACATCCATTCCCACTCCTCACTTCTGATTAGAGGAAGTTGAACGGAGAGGCGACGACCGTGTAACAGCTGGTACTCCACTACTGCCCTCTGCTGCTCACAAAGCCGGGCCAACATGTGGAAGGTGGAGTTCCAGCGCGTGCTCACGTCACACAGCAGCCGGTGAGCTGGCAATTGTAAGTGCTGCTGCAGCTTCAACAGGCCGGCTGAAGCTGTAGATGACTTACGGAAATGTGCACACACGCGGCGCACCTTGGTCAAGCGATCATGCAAATTGGGGTAGGTTTTTAGAAATTGCTGAACCACTAAATTAAATACATGCGCTAGGCATGGTACGTGTGTGAACTTGCCGAGCTCCAAAGCCGCCACCAAGTTACGCCCATTATCACACACAACCATGCCTGGTTGCAGGTTGAGTGGCGAGAGCCACTGCTCCGTCTGGTGACTAATCCCCTGCAACAGCTCTGAGGCCGTGTGCTGTTTGTCCCCAAGGCAGATCAGCTTCAGCACGGCCTGTTGACGCTTCCCCACTGCAGTGCTACACTGCTTCCAGCTACCGGCTGATGGGTGAGTGGCGCTGCGCGCAGAGAATTCGGAGGTGGAAACGGAGGAGGAGGAGGAGGAGCCAATAACGTAGGTGCTGGCGGAAACCCTGATGGAGGTAGGGCCCGCAATCCTCGGCGTGGGTAGCACCTGTGCCATCCCAGGGTCCAAGTCGCTCCCAGCCTCCACGACATTCACCCAGTGTGCCGTCAGGGAAATGTAGCGTCCCTGGCCACAAGCACTTGTCCATGTGTCAGTCGTTAAGTGGACCTTCCCAGTAACTGCGTTGGTCAGGGCACGGGTGATGTTAAGGGACACATGGTGGTGTAAGGCGGGGACGGCACACCGGGAAAAGTAGTGGCGGCTGGGGACTGCGTACCGAGGGACAGCTGCTGCCATCAGGCTGCGGAAGGACTCAGTGTCCACAAGCCTAAATGGCAGCATTTCGATGGCCAGTAATTTGGAAAGGTGTGAGGTTAGTGCTATGGCCTGTGGGTGGGTGGCTGGGTATTTTCGCTTGCGCTCAAATGCCTGGGGTAATGACATTTGGACGCTGCGCTGGGACAGGGAAGTGGATGTGGTCGCTGATGGTGCTTCAGATGGTACAGGTGCAGGGCGGGAGGTATGCGGGCCTGCGCCTTCGACAGGCGATTGGCCGGCACCGAAAACAGGGGAAGAGGAGGCAGTGGTGTGGCCTGCAGACACAGATTGGTGATCCTGGCGTTCCTCCCACTTATTACGGTGCTTGGATGCCATGTGTCGGATCATGCTGGTGGTGGTGAGGTTTCTAGTGTTCATGCCTCGGCTCATTCTGGTGTGGCACAGGTTGCAAACTACAATTTTTTTGTCGTCCGCACTTTCCTTAAAAAAACGCCATACCGCGGAACACCTAGCCCTTGGCAAGGGAAATTTACGCAAGGGGGTGCTCCGTGGAACATTTGCGGGCCGGTTTGGTGCGGTCCGCCTTCTTTCTTTAGCCACACCACTGCCTCTTCCAGCCTGTTGCGGTGCTGCAGATGGCTCACCCTCAGGACTGCTGTCATCGCTCGGCTCTCCACCTTCCCAGGTGGGGTCAGTCACCTCATCGTCCACCAAGTCCTCCTCCACTTCCTCACTCTGATCATCCTCCTCATTTCTTGATCCCACCACATCCTCAGTCATTGACAACTGTGTATCATCCTCCTCATCAAGGTCTTGAGACAGTAATTGTGGTTGATTTGATGGCAACTGTGTCTCATCATCATCATCCACTTCCTTTGACCTTAAATGCCGTTCCCCTCTGTCATCTTCTTGTGATTGGGTACCCTCTAGAGGTTGTGAATCAGGGCACAAGATCTCATGTTCCTCTGCAAGCGTGCTTGGAGAGAGGTTCAAATCAAGGATTGGTGATGAGACGAGCTCCTCACTATATCCCAGTGTGGGATCACTTCTTTGGCCAGACCCTCTATGGTGGGAGGAAGGATGATCAGGGTGAGGATTATGTTGACCAGACTCTTGGCTACTGAGAGTGGACTTGGTGGAAGACAGGGTGGTGCTTAACCGACTGGAAGCAGTATCAGCTGAAATCCAACCGACCACCTGTTCGCAGTGGTCTGACCTCGAGAGTGATGTCCTGCGACGCCCTGTAAACTGAGACATGAAGCTAGGTATGGTGGATGTCTTTCTGTCTTGTGCTCTGGCACCAGGCACAGTTTCTACGCGTCCTGACCCGCGCCCTGAACTATCAGGATCACGTCCACTTCCCCGTCCCTTTTTACCCGCCTTCTTCATATTAAACGGAATATATGCCGGTAATCTGCGGCTAGGCACACTAAACAGAATGTGACGCTAATCTGCGGCTAGGCACAGTGAACGGAATATGTGACGTTAATTTGTGAATTTGCACACTAAACAATATGTGACATTAATTTGTGAATTTGCACACTAAACAATATGTGACGCTAATCTGCGGCTAGGCACACGAAACAGAATGTGACGCTAATCTGCGGCTAGGCACACGAAACAGAATGTGACGCTAATCTGCGGCTAGGCACAGTGAACAGAATATGTGACGTTAATTTGTGAATTTGCACACTAAACAATATGTGACGCTAATCTGCGGCTAGGCACACGAAACAGAATGTGACGCTAATCTGCGGCTAGGCACAGTGAACGGAATATGTGACGTTAATTTGTGAATTTGCACACTAAACAGAATGTGACAATAATCTATGGCCCCCCCAAACAAAATATAAATGCTGCCCCCACACACAACAGTCCTAAAAAGGACTTTTGGGACTTGAAAGAGTACCAACACTTTTATTCTCCCTACACTGACTTTCCCTGCCTGATCGCATCTCTCCCTGGCTGAGAATGAGCAGAACTCGCAAGTCGGGTGCTATACAGCACCCGATCACGGGTTCTGGCCAGCCAATCAGTGTAATGCCATGGCGGGCGAGCACATGCGGTACTCGTACGAGTACCGCCATGTGCCGAGCAGAGCGATGCTCGAGCCGAACCGAGCTTCGGCCGAGCATGCTCGCTCATCACTAGTAGTGTGGAATAGTCAGTGAGTTATTAGCAGTGGAGGTTATAGTTAGTATGGAGATCTGGAGTGATTATACTGCTCAGGTATTGTGGAATAGTCAGTGAGTTGTTAGTAGTGGAGGTTATAGTTATTATGGAGAGCTGGAGGGATCATACTGCTCATGTAGTGTGGAATAGTCAGTGAGTTGTTAGCAGTGGAGGTTATAGTTAGTATGGAGATCTGGAGGGATCATACTGCTCAGGTAGTGTGGAATAGTCAGTGAGTTGTTAGTAGTGGAGGTTATAGTTGGTATGGAGATCTGGAGTGATCACACTGCTCAGGTAGTGTGGAATAGTCAGTGAGTTGTTAGTAGTGGAGGTTATAGTTAGTATGGAGATCTGGAGTGATCATACTGCTCAGGTAGTGTGGAATAGTCAGTGACTTGTTAGCAGTGGAGGTTATAGTTAGTATGGAGATCTGGAGTGATCATACTGCTCAGATGGTGTTGAATAGTCAGTGAGTTGTTAGTAGTGGAGGTTATAGTTAGTATGGAGATCTGGAGTGATCATACTGCTCAGGTAGTGTGGAATAGTCAGTGAGTTGTTAGTAGTGGAGGTTATAGTTAGTATGGAGATCTGGAGTGATCATACTGCTCAGGTAGTGTGGAATTGTCAGTGAGTTGTTAGTAGTGGAGGTTATAGTTAGTATGGAGATCTGGAGTGATCATACTGCTCAGGTAATGTGGAATAGTCAGTGAGTTGTTAGTAGTGGAGGTTATAGTTAGTATGGAGATCTGGAGTGATCATACTGCTCAGGTAGTGTGGAATAGTCAGTGAGTTGTTAGTAGTGGAGGTTATAGTTAGTATAGAGATCTGGAGGGATCATACTTCTCAGGTAGTGTGGAATAGTCAGTGAGTTGTTAGTAGTGGAGGTTATAGTTAGTATGGAGATCTGGAGTGATCATACTGCTCAGGTAGTGTGGAATTGTCAGTGAGTTGTTAGTAGTGGAGGTTATAGTTAGTATGGAGATCTGGAGTGATCATACTGCTCAGGTAGTGTGGAATAGTCAGTGAGTTGTTAGTAGTGGAGGTTATAGTTGGTATGGAGATCTGGAGTGATCATACTGCTCAGGTAGTGTGGAATAGTCAGTGAGTTGTTAGCAGTGGAGGTTATAGTTAGTATGGAGATCTGTAGTGATCATACTGCTCAGGTAGTGTGGAATAGTCAGTGAGTTGTTAGTAGTGGAGGTTATAGTTAGTATAGAGATCTGGAGGGATCATACTTCTCAGGTAGTGTGGAATAGTCAGTGAGTTGTTAGTAGTGGAGGTTATAGTTGGTATGGAGATCTGCAGTGATCATACTGCTCAGGTAGTGTGGAATAGTCAGTGAGTTGTTAGTAGTGGAGGTTATCGTTAGTATAGAGATCTGGAGTGATCATACTGCTCAGGTAGTGTGGAATAGTCAGTGAGTTGTTAGTAGTGGAGGTTATCGTTAGTATAGAGATCTGGAGTGATCATACTGCTCAGGTAGTGTGAAATAGTCAGTGAGTTGTTAGTAGTGGAGGTTATAGTTAGTATGGAGATCTGGAGTGATCATACTGCTCAGGTAGTGTGGAATAGTCAGTGAGTTGTTAGTAGTGGAGGTTATAGTTAGTATGGAGATCTGGAGGGATCATACTGCTCAGGTAGTGTGGAATTGTCAGTGAGTTGTTAGTAGTGGAGGTTATAGTTAGTATGGAGATCTGGAGGGATCATACTGCTCAGGTAGTGTGGAATTGTCAGTGAGTTGTTAGTAGTGGAGGTTATAGTTAGTATGGAGATCTGGAGTGATCATACTGCTCAGGTAGTGTGGAATAGTCAGTGAGTTGTTAGCAGTGGAGGTTATAGTTAGTATAGAGATCTGGAGTAATCATACTGCTCAGGTAGTGTGGAATAGTCAGTGAGTTGTTAGTAGTGGAGGTTATAGTTATTATGGCGATCTGGAGTGATCATACTGCTCAGGTAGTCTAGTAGTTTTCCAGAGAAGTGGTCATATACTAAGCATGAAAAGTGAAGGGCACGTCTGGATTTGAGTGTTAGCCAGTGTATTTTTTTTAAACATATCACAATGACGGGTAGTGTAATTACATTGGTGGACAAGGGAACATAATGAATTATACAGTGTGTCAAGTGTACCAAGATGGATTTGTGGCACACAGCAAAATTACTTTCCTTTAATCTATGACTGGTGAATATCTGTTGAGTAATATGTTTTCTTAAAATGGGACTTAAAAAGGATTTGTTTCTAAACAGAGCACCTATTTTAGGATAAATTTTGAATGTTAATTTATCAATATGAAGACCAAAAGTGAGGTTGGGGTCAGGCCACATACCAAGATGTTTGTAGTCCACCGGGGCCAGGTTACGATTAGACTCCGTTACAATAGATTGATGGGTATTGTGTAGATTGCATAGTTTGTGTTTTGTACCAAACAACATTGTGACCATTTTGCCTCTGTTTAAGAACAGTTTGTACTTTGCCATCCATCTTTCAACTTCAGAGAAATCTTGCTGTGACATGGCCTCAAGCTGAGATACTTTAACATATATGATGGTGTCACCTGCATACATATGCACAGACGATGCTTTGCAAACTGTGGGCAGATAATTTATGAATAGAGAAAACAGAGGGACAAGAATTGTATGTTCAGCAGAATCGGTGTTTATACAGAGGATCATGTTGGCTGCTTCAAAAAGTTTCTTAATGTAATGCATTGATTTGCATTCAATTGAATACCCCTCTTGTCCTCGTAGGGTTAAACAGTTTGAAATTCTGAGCACTGTGGCTGTTTGCAGTACAAGGGCACAGAGATTGCCTGAGACTTCAATTTTCGATACCTTTTGCAGCTGGACTTGTACTCCCTCTAGTGGAAGTAAGGGAGGATAACATGTTACTCAACAATCAACCTTCTTTTGAGTTTATATGATATTCAACCACATTTTCAAGTGGGATAGCAGACACTCTATAATATGTTTCTTCTGTTTTCTATTGGTACAAGCTTAGCATGAGCCTGGCTGTTACACCCTTTGAGGATCGGAGGGGTGAAGCAATGCGTAGTACACAAGTCTAATCCCCAAAAAGGTAACAACATATGAAGATAAGTACTTTGAACGTACAACCAATATTGCAATCTCCACCTGCCACCACCACCACCACAATTGGCACTATTCATGTTAAAGTAATTAAAGCAGAACTGTCACCACACATAACCCCCCCCCCCCGACTTAAATGATAAATAGTACAATGTGGGCAGTCTCACCTACTAAATAATTTCACTGTAGGTGAAACTATAGCCTACATATTCAGCAGACACGAGGGAGAGTGAAGCCATCTTTTTTCACCCTTCCCCTTTTTCTCCAGTAGTGTGTCTTAACACCGACATGAAGGAGCAAGCCAGGAAATGAATACACAGTAAGTAGCAATGTTCTGCACTAAGTACAGGATGTTGCTTTTTACTGTCTGTTCATTGCCCGACTTGCTGCTTCATGTCGCTGCTGCCTGCAGGCAGCTGTTTAGGTGCAATACTGGAGAAAGAGGTGGTGGGCGGCATATATTGCCTCAGGAAAGCAGAATAGTGAATATTTATAAGTAGAAATAAAGAAAAGTAGCTCACAGAGCTAACCCACCTTAATGTGTATTAATAAATGTATATAATTTTTTTTTCTTATAAAGTGAACATTTCAAAGAAATGGTGTTACCGAAGTAATGAAAGGGTTCTCCATGATTGAGCGCATACAGCTTGAAACGCGTTGATCTGTGAAGGGTTGTGTGTGGCACCAATTGTTGGGTATATTTGAACATCTCCAAAAAGTCTCTCCTCCTTTACTTCGAGATATCGATTTGTGAAGGTACTTGGAATTTTACATTGTATCGCAATAAAGGAAACAATGTTTTTACATTCAAATTGCAAGTGTATCTATGTGAGCGGTTTTGTTTGTATGTTTCAGGGTTCTCCAGTCCCCCAAACATCAGGCAGAAGCCCAAAGTGCAAACACAAAACAAACAAACAAACCTGCACTCCTCCAGTCTAATTGTGAATAGTGTGCCCTGTATTAGGCGTGTACAATAACAATGTTGATAAATATGAGGTTTTAGTCCCCACATTTTTGGCCAAAAAGGAGGTGTAAGCTTGCCAACCCCGCCAAGGTACCTCCAGTATGGCAAGTACCTACTCTTAACATGAGAAAACCCTATCTAAATTGAAAATAAAATTTAAAATAGCCCCGTAAACATGTTGGAGGGGGGCCCTTTCTTTTTAAATGCTTGGAGGTCCCCATGTATGCAATTAAAAACAAATAACAAGCAATATCTCAAAAAGGTGTAAAGGAGGACTTGCCCTGTGTGCCTGCATTGTGTGGATACCTATACAAAAAGGACTTTAACTTCATCAGCCTTTACAGGCAACTCGTTACCACCCCCTCAGGCCACATGAGGAATAATCAGTTGTGAACAGACAGGGTATATAAAAGCCTAGATAAACCTATTAAAGGCATACCTCCCAAGTGTCCTTCTTTAGGAGGGACAGTCCCTCTTTTGGACCCAAATCCCTCTGTCCCTCTTTCTCACCCTGATGTCCCTCTTTTTAGGAGATTGGATTGCATGGTGTGTATATAAGTGTATCATATTGTTCCACAGCAATAAAACTCACATTAATGTTTGTTTAAATGTCAGTATATGTGATTATACATTAATCTGTGTAAATAAAATACTTTGGTCTTGTTATAAGTCATTTATTAGGTTACACAAGGAGGTAAATACAGGTCATGAAATAGCCTAAAAATTCTCGGTAATGTCCCGCCCACCAGCCACGCCCCCAGCAACACCCCCTAAAACACAAGTGTCCCTCTTTGGCAATTTGAAATGTTGGGAGGCATGTAAAGGCCTAGAATATAAAAGAAAGAATTAGTGCAATAAAACATTTATGTTTAATATTAGTGAATATTTGTAAGTGTCTTTTAACATAACAGAACAAATTTTAAAAAAAATTACATGTCTTTGTATGTTTTTATTCTTGCTCCCACTTTCATATAGGAGTAAGATGTTCAAAGGTGATAGTTCCCCATTAAGATAAACAGTTTGTTGTATATGTTGCCAGCCCGCACTTATTACATTCTTAGGACACTTGAGGACTGGCAAACTTGCCAAAATGCTGATGTTTGACATGTTGCCCTACACAGGGCCGGCCCTTCCGTGGGGAGGCAATTTGTCGTCCCAAGGCATGTTATTTCATGCGCGGTGTCTCCCCACTGCCCACACTGATGACGGCTGGGACAGTGTCACATGCGGAGATGCCGTATATAGCATGCCGGGGTTTTCTTCCTCTGTTTGGAGGTCAGTGCAAGTTTAAAACTGGTGCCCAGACTGACAAAGAAAATTCCAGCATGCACCACACGGAGTCTCCACATGTGACACGGTCCCGGGTGTCATCAGTGCGGATCAGTGGGGAGACTGAGTAAAAAGCAGGAGAAGAGAGAGCCAGAAGGAGAAGAGATGGAGAGAGACAGAAGGAGAAGAGATGGAGAGAGCCAGAAGGAGAAGAGATGGAGAGAGACAGAAGGAGAAGAGAAACAGGCAAGGGGGGGAGAAAGAGGTACAAGGGGTGAAAAGATGAGAAAAAAGAGGCACAATGGGTGAAAAAGAGGCGCAAGGGGTGAAAAGAGGTAGAAAGAGGCACAAGGGGTGAAAAGAGGAGAAAAAAGAGGCGCAAGGGGTGAAAAGAGGGGAAGAAAGAGGCACAATGGGTGGAAAAAGAGGCGCAAGGGGTGAAAAGAGAGGAAAAAATAGGCACAAGGGGAGAAAAAATAGGCGCAAGGGGTAAAAAGAGGGGAAGAAAGAGGCACAAGGGGTGAAAAGAGGGGAAGAAAGTGGCACAAAGGGGTGAAAAGAGGAGAAAAAAGAGGCACAAGGGGTGAAAAGAGGGGGAAAAAGAGGCACAAGGGGTGAAAAGAGGGGAAAAAAGAGGCACAAGGGGTAAAAAGAGGGGGAAAAAGAGGCACAAGGGGTGAAAAGAGGGGAAAAAGAGCGCAAGGGGTGAAAAGAGGGGAAGAAAGTGGCATAAGGGGTGAAAAAAGGCAAAGGGGGGAGAAAGAGGTACAAGGGTGGAAAAAAAACAACATTACAGTTGTATGTGGTTTTAGGGGCAGGAGAAGGGTTAATATAATTAAGAATGTGGCAGGTTTTGGTGTGCGGAGGGAGGGCAGCATTCTGTTCTTGGACCCAGGCAGCACAATGTCTTGGCCGGCCCTGGCACTACATTTACAAGAACTGATGTCATCTGTTGCACCTCTCCTGCATACCCCAAGAGTGACTGTGTCAGAGTTGTACAAGCAGGTGATTAATGTAGTGGGGAAATGGCTGGAAAGATCATACAGGCAAGCATGTCCACTTGACAACAGATATGTGGGACAAGTGGCCATAGGGTGACTACACATCCTGGAATGCCCGGGACTGTCCCTTATTGTAGGTCTGTGTCCCGCGTCCTGGGTTCCCACCCACCGGGACAACAAAGAGTCCCGGAATGGAGTAACAAAGCCGGCACCCACAGCCTACCTACATAGTGCAGCACGCATCAGTCCAGCCAGCCAATGGAATGTATTTGCTATATGGTCCTCATTGGC
>CM074724.1:397675940-397709786 GCA_037306005.1 Rhinophrynus dorsalis | reverse complement strand
GATCTAGTATGAACATTACTATACATGGAGGAGATGTGGGTATCAGATCTAGTATGAACATTACTATACACAGAGGAGATGTGGGTATAAGATCTAGTATGAACATTACTATACATGGAGGAGATGTGGGTATAAGATCTAGTAGGTACATTACTATACATGGAGGAGATGTGGGTATCAGATCTAGTATGAACATTACTATACACAGAGGAGATGTGGGTATAAGATCTAGTATGAACATTACTATACATGGAGGAGATGTGGGTATCAGATCTAGTATGAACATTACTATACACGGATGAGATGTGGGTATCAGATCTAGTATGAACATTACTATACACGGATGAGATGTGGGTATCAGATCTAGTATGAACATTACTATACATGGAGGAGATGTGGGTATCAGATCTAGTATGAACATTACTATACACAGAGGAGATGTGGGTATAAGATCTAGTATGAACATTACTATACATGGAGGAGATGTGGGTATAAGATCTAGTAGGTACATTACTATACATGGAGGAGATGTGGGTATCAGATCTAGTATGAACATTACTATACACAGAGGAGATGTGGGTATAAGATCTAGTATGAACATTACTATACATGGAGGAGATGTGGGTATCAGATCTAGTATGAACATTACTATACACGGATGAGATGTGGGTATCAGATCTAGTATGAACATTACTATACATGGAGGAGATGTGGGTATCAGATCTAGTATGAACATTACTATACACGGAGGAGATGTGGGTATCAGATCTAGTATGAATATTACTATACACGGAGGAGATGTGGGTATCAGATCTAGTATGAACATTACTATACATGGATGAGATGTGGGTATCAGATCTAGTATGAACATTACTATACACGGATGAGATGTGGGTATCAGATCTAGTAGGTACATTACTATACATGGAGGAGATGTGGGTATCAGATCTAGTATGAACATTACTATACACAGAGGAGATGTGGGTATCAGATCTAGTATGAACATTACTATACATGGATGAGATGTGGGTATAAGATCTAGTATGAACATTACTATACACGGATGAGATGTGGGTATCAGATCTAGTAGGTACATTACTATACACGGCGGAGATGTGGGTATAAGATCTAGTAGGTACATTACTATACACGGAGGAGATGTGGGTATCAGATCTAGTATGAACATTACTATACATGGAGGAGATGTGGGTATCAGATCTAGTATGAACATTACTATACACGGAGGAGATGTGGGTATCAGATCTAGTATGAACATTACTATACATGGAGGAGATGTGGGTATCAGATCTAGTAGGTACATTACTATACACGGTGGAGATGTGGGTATCAGATCTAGTAGGAACATTACTATACATGGAGGAGATGTGGGTATCAGATCTAGTAGGTACATTACTAGTGATGAGCGAGCACCGTGATGCTCGGGTGCTCGGGTGCTCTGACCGAGCACCCCCTGCTGCTCGAGTGCTCGGCCGAGCACCCGAGCCCCATTGAATACAATGGGAGCACTCGAGCATCAAACCAGGCACCCCCTGCTCTGATGAGCGGAGGGTGCCTGGTCAATGTCCCCCTTCATGTCCGCTATGCCCCTCTTCCACAATGTCCCCCTTCATCTCCTCTATGCCATAGAGGAGATGAAGGGGGACATTGTGGAAGAGGGGCATAGCGGAGATGAAGGGGGACATTGTGGAAGAGGGGCATAGACTCTATGCCCCTCTTCCACAATGTCCCCCTTCATCTCCGCTATGCCCCTCTTCCACAATGTCCCCCTTCATCTCCTCTATGGCATAGAGGAGATGAAGGGGGACATTGTGGAAGAGGGGCATAGCGGACATGAAGGGGGACATTGTGTAAGACGGGCATAGCGGAGATGAAGGGGGACATTGTGGAAGAGGGGCATAGAGTCTATGCCCCTCTTCCACAATGTCCCCCTTCATGTCCGCAATGCCCCCTTCATCTCCGCAATGCCCCCGTACCTCCATTCCCTGGTGGTCCAGCGGAGCTTCTTCGGATCTGTGCCTCTTCCGGCACAGATCCTCTTCACCCGAGCTTGTCGGGCGAGCACATGGCGGTACTCGTACGAGTACCGCCATGTGCCGAGCAGAGCGATGCTCGAGCCGATCCGAGCATCGGCCGAGCACGCTCGCTCAACACTATACATTACTATACACGGATGAGATGTGGGTATCAGATCTAGTAGGAACATTACTATACACGGAGATGTGGGTATCAGATTTAGTAAGAACATTACTATACACGGATGAGATGTGGGTATAAGATCTAGTGTGAACATTACAATACATGGAGGAGATGTGGGTATCAGATCTAGTATGAACATTACTATACATGGAGGAGATGTGGGTATCAGATCTAGTATGAATATTACTATACATGGAGGAGATGTGGGTATCAGATCTAGTATGAACATTACTATACATGGAGGAGATGTGGGTATCAGATCTAGTAAGAACATTACTATACACGGATGAGATGTGGGTATCAGATCTAGTATGAACATTACTATACACGGAGATGTGGCTATCAGATCTAGTAGGTACATTACTATACATGGAGGAGATGTGGGTATAAGATCTAGTATGAATATTACTATACACGGAGGAGATGTGGGTATCAGATCTAGTATGAACATTACTATACATGGAGGAGATGTGGGTATCTAGTATGAACATTACTATACATGGAGGAGATACGGGTATCAGATCTAGTATGAACATTACTATACATGGAGAAGATGTGGCTATCAGATCTAGTAGGTACATTACTATACATGGAGGAGATGTGGCTATCAGATCTAGTAGGTACATTACTATACATGGAGGAGATGTGGGTATAAGATCTAGTATGAATATTACTATACATGGAGGAGATGTGGGTATCAGATCTAGTATGAACATTACTATACACGGAGGAGATGTGGGTATCAGATCTAGTATGAACATTACTATACGTGGAGGAGATGTGGGTATCAGATCTAGTATGAACATTACTATACATGGAGGAGATGTGGGTATCAGATCTAGTATGAACATTACTATACACAGAGGAGATGTGGGTATCAGATCTAGTATGAACATTACTATACATGGGGGAGATGTGGATATCAGAACTAGAATGAACATGGCTATAATGAATGAGGATATGAATATCTGAAATGGAGACAAAGTGAAAAATGCATCAAACATAGACTCAACATTGTATAACATGATGAAGGTATGTATATCTATATATATAAAAGAAGAGAAAAGACTTCTGTGTGCCTGGCAAACACACCCAGGGGTGGTATTAAGGAGGACTTACTGTTCCCATTGGGTGATTCAATCATGCAGGGAGTTGGCCCGCCCCCACTATGCAGCCCGCTCACCACTATCAAAGTCAGAAAAAAACAATATGGCTGCCATTTGCTCCTACACCACAGACAAACACACATGCCCCACTCACACACACAGACCACCACACACACATATGCCCCACTCACACAGCACCACACAAACACACACACAGACCACCACACACACATGCCCCACTCACACAGCACCAGACATGCTTCCACTTACACACACAGCACCACATACACACACAAAACCAGAAATAAATATGGCTAACACACACACAGTCACTCACCCTGACTCCCAGTGGCCTCAGCAGGACCTGTAGTGCAGCACCAGGGGAACAAAATGGCACTCAAAGGGATATGGTAGGCCCTCTGCTGAATTATTTCTTCACTGTCATCATTTGCCATGCAAGATACAGGACAGACAGCCATCAGGTACACACTTAACCCACTGACTGCCACAGGGTTTGTTTATCAAGTTTTACCCCCTCATGGAATGTGTTCAACCCCCTCAAACTGTAAACTTTCATTTCCCTCCCACTTCTCCTCCTTCCCCAGCCTATTACTAACACTTTCACACATTTATGTTAAGCCCCGCCCCTACTCGCGATTAAGCCCCGCCCACTGTTAACCCAAATTGCCCCATTGCTCTCTCCACATCAGCACCACATGAGGGACTCCACAAGAAAAGTTCACAGGTATAACACACACATGCCCCACTCACACAGCACCAAACACCCATACACACACACAAAGCCAGAAAGAAATATGGCTGACGCACAGTCACTCACACTGACTCCCAGTGGCCTCACAGGACCTGTAGTATAGCCACAGAAGGGTGCTACAGCACCAGGGGAACAAAATGGCACTCAAAGGGTTAAGGTAGGTCCTCATTGCGCAATTATTTCTTCACTGTCATCATTTGCCATACAAGACTCAGGACAGACAGCCATCAGGTACACACTTAACCCACTGACTGCCACAGGGTTATGTATCAAGCTTTACCCCTCAGGGAGTGTGTTCAAACCCCTCACACTGTAAACTTGCATTTCTCTCCCACTTCTCCTCCTTCCCCAGCCTATTACTAACACTTTTACACATTTCTCTTAAGCCCCGCTCCCTACTCGCGATTAAGCCCCACCCACTTTTAACCCAGATTGCCCCATTTGTCTCTCCACATCAGCACCACATCAGTCCCCTCTAGGGACTCCACAAATCAAAGTTCCCAGGTATGAATACACTTCCCACTGCTATTGAACTCTGACATGCCTCTCTATACCTTAACCATTTGAGTGCCAGAGGGGTACACAACTCATGCACGCATGTGTTTCTGCTCATATATGTTGCGTGTGTCTGTGTGTGTGTGTGTGTGTACATCTCTGTTACATATGTGTGTCCATGTGTGCATCTCCAGTGTGTCTGTGTGTACATGTCTTTTGCATGTTTCTGCCGCTCACTGTGTGTATGTGCATACCTCCCAACATTTCACATGGCCAAAGAGGGACACGTTAGTTTTAGGTGATATTGTTGGGGGCGTGGCTGGTGTGCAGGGCATTAGTAAGAATTTTTACGTTATTTCATGACCTATTACTGGCTATTTATGTAACTGAATAAATGATTTAGTGCAAGACCAAAGTATTTTATTTGCACAGACTAATGTATAAACACATATACTGAAGTTTAAAAAAATATGTATATGAGCTTTATTGCTGTAGAGCAAAGTAATACACACCACACAGTCAGGGCTGGTGCAAGGATTTTTGCCACCCTATGCAAAACCTAATTTTGCTGCCCATTTTGCTCTGCCCCTTGTGCCCCACCCCTTTATACCCCGCCTACTTATACCCAACCTCTTTTCATGATTGTCCTCTCTCTGCCCCCTGGGCCAGTCTGCCCCTGGTCTGGAGATGCCTGTAAGGGATGCCCCCCACCAGCTCCAACTTGCCCCTTATCAGCTTCACTTTGGCCCACCAGCTCCACTTTGCCCCTATCAGCTCCACTTTGTCCCCCATCAACTCCAACTTGCCGCCTCAGCTCCAACTTGCCCCCATCAGCTCCACTTTGACCCCCACCACCTCCAATTGCCCCCACCAGCTCCACTTTGCCCCCCACCGGCTCCACTTTGCCCCCCAGCAGCTCCACTATGCCCCCAGCAGCTCCAACTTGCCACCATCAGCTCCACTTTGCCCCCCATCCGCTCCAAATTGCCCCCATCAGCTCCACTTTGCCCCCCATCTGCTGTAACGTGCCCCCATCGGCTCCAGTTTGCCCCCCAGCAGCTCCACTATGCCCCCAGCAGCTCCACTATGCCCCCAGCAGCTCCAACTTGCCACCATCAGCTCCAACTTGCCATCATCAGCTCCACTTTGCCTCCCATCCGCTCCAAATTGCCCCCATCAGCTCCACTTTGCCCACCACCTGCTCTAACGTGCCCCCCCTCAGCTCCACTTTGCCCCCTCAGCTCCAACTTGCCCCCATCAGCTCCACTTTGACCCCCATCCGCTCCAACTTACCCCCATCAGCTCCATTTTGCCCCCTCAGCGCCAACTTGCCCCCATCCGCTCCACTTTGCCCCCCATCCGCTCCACTTTGCCCCCACCAGCTCCAACTTGCCCCCACCAGCTCCAACTTGCCCCCACCAGCTCCACTATGCCCCCACCAGCTCCACTATGCCCCCTCAGCTACAACTTTCCCCTATCAGTTCCAACCTACCCCCATCGGCTCCACTTTGCCCACCAGCAGCTCCACTATGCCCCCAGCAGCTCCAACTTGCCCCTATCAGCTCCAACTTGCCACCATCAGCTCCACTTTGCCCCCCATCCGCTCCAACTTGCCCCCATCCGCTCCAACTTGACCCCCATCCGCTCTAACTTGCCCCCACCAGCTCCACTTTGCCCCCCCTTCAAGCTCCACTTTGCCCCCCCTCAGCTCCACTTTGCCCCCCAGCAGCTCCACTATGCCCCCAGCAGCTCCAACTTGCCACCATCTGCTCCAACTTGCCATCATCAGCTCCACTTTGCCTCCCATCCGCTCCAAATTGCCCCCATCAGCTCCACTTTGCCCACCATCTGCTCTAACGTGCCCCCCCAGCTCCACTTTGCCCCCTCAGCTCCAACTTGCCCCCATCAGCTCCACTTTGACCCCCATCCGCTCCAACTTACCACCATCAGCTCCATTTTGCCCCCTCAGCGCCAACTTGCCCCCATCCACTCCACTTTGCCCCCCATCCGCTCCACTTTGCCCCCACCAGCTCCAACGTGCCCCCACCAGCTCCACTATGCCCCCACCAGCTCCACTATGCCCCCTCAGCTACAACTTTCCCCTATCAGTTCCAACTTACCCCCATCGGCTCCACTTTGCCCCCCAGCAGCTCCACTATGCCCCCAGCAGCTCCAACTTGCCCCTATCAGCTCTAACTTGCCACCATCAGCTCCACTTTGCCCCCCATCCGCTCCAACTTGCCCCCATCTGCTCCAACTTGCCCCCCATCCGCTCTAACTTGCCCCCACCAGCTCCACTTTGCCCCCCCTTCAAGCTCCACTTTGCCCCCCCTCAGCTCCACTTTGCCCCCCCTCAGCTTCACTTTGCCCCCCCTCAGCTCCACTTTGGCCCCCTCAGCTTCACTTTGCCCCTCCTCAGCTCCACTTTACCCCCTCAGCTCCAACTTGCCCCCATCAGCTCCACTTTGACCCTCATCCACTCCAACTTACCCCCATCAGCTCCACTTTGCCCCCACCAGCTCCAACTTGCCCCCACCAGCTCCACTATGCCCCCTCAGCTCCAGCTTTCCCCTATCAGCTCCAACTTGCCCCCATCATCTCCACTTTGCCCCACATCCGCTCCAACTTGCCCCCAGCAGCTCCACTATGCCCCTTCAGTTCCAACTTGCCCCCCATCACATACCTGTAGCTTCCACGCAGTCTTCTCTTCAGTAATGCAGAGCGAGGCGGGAGATCATGACTCCCAGCGCGCTCTGCATTACTAAAGATCCGACCCAATGACGGAGCGCTGTAGCAACACAGACCTGATTGTGTTGTGCTTCCCGGCGTGGTGTGTGCGGGCACAGCTCTTCTTCACTGCATGCCCGCGCCCCCAGTACGTGTGCGCCCTAGGCTGGCGCCTACCTCGCCTATAGGTGGAGCCGGCCCTGCACACAGTCTGACCTCCTAAAAAGAGGGACAACAGGGTGGGAAAGAGGGACAGAGGGATTTGGCCCTCAAAGAGGGACTGTCCCTCCTAAAGAGGGACACTTGGGATGTATGGTATGTGTCTGTCTGTGTGTTACATATGTCTGTGTTTATCAGTGTGTCTGCATTTCACACACGTGCGCCCAATGGTCATAACATGACGGGCAACGCCGTCCCACATTGCTAGTCTATATATATAAAAGAGAAAGGCTCATTGCATAATTTATGTCTCCTCAGGAGACACACACACCCAGGGGTGGCAATAAGGAGGGGTTACTGTTCCCATTGGGTGATTCAATGGGGGCGTGATTTTCACACCAATTGCAGTGGCTGAAGGCCACTGCTATTGGTGTGAAAATCATGCAGGGAGTTGGCCCGCCCACACTATGCAGCCCGCCAACCACTATCAAAGTCAGAAAAAAACAATATGGCCGCCACTTGCTCCTACACCACAGACAAACACACACATGCCCACTCACACAGCACCAGACACACACACATGCCCCACTCACACAGCACCAGACACACACACACACGCCCCATTCACACACACAGCACCACACACACAAACAAAAGCCAGAAAGAAATATGGCTGACACACAGTCACTCACCCTGACTCCCAGTGGCCTCAGCAGGACCTGTAGCACAGCCACTGAGGAACAAAATGGCACTCAAAGGGTTAAGGTAGGTCCTCATTGCTCAATTATTTCTGCACTGTCATGATTTGCCATATAACACAGAGGGCAGACAGACATCAGGTACACACTTAACCCACTGACTGCCACAGGGTTGTGTATCAAGTTTTACCCCTCAGGGAGTGTGTTCAAACCCTTTACACTGTAAAGTTGCATTCCCCTCCCACTTCTTCTCCTTCCCCAGCCTATTACTAACACTTTTCCACATTTCTCTTAAGCCCCGCCCCCTACTCGCAATTAAGCCCCGCTCACTTTTAACCCAAACTGCCCCATTGCTCTCTCCACATCAGCACCACATGAGGGACTCCACAAGTAAAAGTTCCCAGGTATTACACACACATCCCCCACTCACACAGCACCAAACACTCATACACACACACAAAGCCAGAAAGAAATATGGCTGACACACAGTCACTCACTGTGACTCCCAGTGGCCTCAGCAGGACCTGTAGTACAGCTACTGAAGGGTGCTATAGCACCAGGGGAAAAAAATGGCACTCAAAGGGTTAAAGTAGGTCCTCATTGCTGAATTATTTCTTCACTGTCATCATTTGCCATACAAGACACAGGACAGACAGCCATCAGGTACACACTTAACCCACTGACTGCCACAGGGTTGTGTATCAAGTTTTACCCCTCAGGGAGTGTGTTCAAACCCCTCACACTGTAAACTTGCATTTCCCTCCCACTTCTCCTCCTTCCCCAGCCTATTACTAACACTTTTCCCACATTTATGTTAAACCCCGCCCCCTACTTGCGATTAAGCCCCACCCACTTTTAACCCAGATTGCTCCATTTCTGTCTCCACATCATCAGCACATGACTCCCCTCCTGGGACCCCACAAGTCAATGTTCCCAGGTATGAATACACTTCCCACTGCTATTTAACTCTGACATGCCTCTCTATACCTTAACCATTTGAGTGCCAGAGGGGTGCACAACTCATGCACGCATGTGTTTCTGCGCATATATGTTGCGTGCATGTGTGTGTCCATCTCTGTTACATATGTGTGTCCATGTGTGCATCTCCAGTGTGTGTGTGCATGTCTTTTGCATGTCTCTGCCGCTCACTGTGTGTATGTGTCTGCCTGTGTGTTGCATATGTCTGTGTTTATCAGTGTGTCTACATTTCACACACATGCACCCAACACCGTCCCACATTGGTAGTGTATATATATATAAGAGAGAAAACCTGCATCCCCTGCCACACACACCCAGGGACGGCTGTAAGGAACAATTAGCCTACCCCCCAACATCAGTCTTAACCTAGGCTGACCAGACCTCACCTTTAACCGGGGACGCATAGGAAAAATGCATACTGCAGGACTGCTTTTATTTCAGTGAAGTACTGCAAAATGGCTATTTCCTATGTGTCCCCGGTTAAAGGTGAGATCTGGTCAGCCTACCTTAACCCTTTGAGTGTCAGAGGGGTACGCATACATTGCAATGCATTCCATACCTCTCTGGCAGTCAGAGGGTTAGCCCTCTCCTCCACAACTCACCTACTGCTACATCACTTCTCTCGACTTACAACTCCTACTGAAAACAGCTCATGGCACAATACTATAACCCACCAACCAGCAGCTCCCATTTTGCTGGGGAACCACACATTGATCACTTCTTTCAAAGACACACTGGGACACTCAGAGTCAGCTGGGGAATAGGTTAGAACACACAGATCTTCAGTTTCCATACTAAGAACTGGGGCTGATGGACTCACTTTGTTTCAATGTAACCCTTTGAGTGCTGTTACAATGCCTTGGATACCTCTCTGGCACTCAGAGGGTTAAGCCCATTAACCCTTGGAGTACCAGAGATGATATGCAGCACATTGCTCTGTGTACCTCTGTCACTCAAAGGGTTAATATCAAAGGGTTAATATCTGTTTGGAAAGCTTCCACATTTGGGTATTGTGCAGCCCACTCTTTCCTCTCAAGTGGCCCACAGGGTTAAACTGATTTCTTTGAAAATGTCCATTGATTTCAATGAGACTATTAATTCTATCAATGCTACAGACAATGCAAACACATTGCCAAAGCAACGCGTTGGGGACCATTGTAGCATTCAAGGGGTTAAAGCACCATTTATGTCAACACGATTTTCCTGAATTTTCAATTCAACCCTATGGTGTCAGTTTTTTTTGAGTTGCACCCTTTATCTTGATACATAAGGCCCATACAGTTATACTCTTACCCCATTAATTTAAACCCATTTATACTTTTGGCTCTTGCAGCAGCTGACTGTGCACTGTGATCTGTGAGGCTGATGCACTAACACAAAGAGGAACAATTCATCTGTACCATACAGAACAAATACAATGCTTTGCTGACCTCTCTAGCGTTGAAGACGTTAAAACGCCCATTTAAATAAATGGGTATTGTTCCCTGTACTGCTGTTACTTTTCCACAAAATTCCACCACTTTACTTAGTATATGAGCCTTCCTGTTTTGAAGCTTATTAGCTGTTAGGGCTCCCTCTATTGATACCTTGCCTACGGCCCATGGACATATAATCCGGTTCTGTCCCAGCCGACCACCACGGCCCACTAATGCAAGGAGCGCCCAGCATGTGTCACTTAACCCTTTCACTGCCACATGACTATACAACTCATTACACAGCAATGTGTTGCGTACCTCTCTCACACTCAGAGTTAAAGTGCTTCACTCCAACTAACTGCTACACTAGGTGTGTATAATGCAGTAACCCTACAGCCCTGTATTTCATGTCTACTTCACTGTCTATGTATAGTCATTTCTCCCCCTCGCCCATTACTTTACTGTAACACTTCACTGTCCCTCCTCTCCTCAATCTCTCATCTCCTCCCTTGTCACCCCCACTGACCTATCCCCTTGCCATTCATCCATAGTCCCAATCTCACCATTTTACTCCCACATCACTATTACATTATCTATCACTGCATCTGTCACTTAACCCTCTGTCTGCCAACCTATTAGTTCAAATGTACTGCAGTATCCACTGCTGTAATCTAAATTATTCCTTTACTCACAAACATCTTCTCACTGTGACCTTCAACAAGAAACACAGCACACTGAGTTCAACTATAAGGATACAGTGTCTTATTCATCAAGTAACATAGCACACTTACTTCAACTGTAAGGATACATGGCCTTATTCATCAAGTAACACAGCACACTGACTTCAACTGTAAGGATACAGGGTCTTATTCATCAAGTAACATAGCACACTCACTTCAACTGTAAGGATACAGGGCCTTATTCATCAAGTAACACAGCACACTGACTTCAACTGTAAGGATACAGGGTCTTATTCATCAAGTAACACAGCACACTCACTTCAACTGTAAGGATACAGGGCCTTATTCACCAAGTAACAGAGCACACTCACTTCAACTGTAAGGATACAGGGCATTATTCACCAAGTAACAAAGCACACTCACTTCAATTGTAAGGATACAGGGCCTTATTCATCAAGTAACAGAGCACACTCACTTCAACTGTAAGGATACAGGGCCTTATTCATCAAGTAACAGAGCACACTCACTTCAACTGTAAGGATACAGGGCCTTATTCACCAAGTAACACAGCACACTCACTTCAATTGTAAGGATACAGGGCCTTATTCATCAAGTAACACAGCACACTCACTTTAACTGTAACGATGCAGGGCCTTATTCATCAAGTAACTTAGCACACTCACTTCAACTGTAAGGATACAGGGCCTTATTCATCAAGTAACACAGTACACTGACTTCAACTGTAAGGATACAGGGCCTTATTCATCAAGTAACACAGCACACTCACTTCAACTGTAAGGATACAGGGCCTTATTCACCAAGTAACACAGCACACCCACTTCAACTGTAAGGATACAAGGTCTTATTCATCAAGTAACACAGCACACTCACTTCAACTGTAATGATACAGGGTCTTATTCATCAAGTAACACAGCACACTCACTTCAACTGTAAGGATACAGGGTCTTTTTCATCAAGTAACACAGCACACTCACTTCAACTGTAAGGATACAGGGCCTTATTCACCAAGTAACAGAGCACATTCACTTCAACTGTAAGGATACAGGGTCTTATTCACCAAGTAACAAAGCACACTCACTTCAATTGTAAGGATACAGGGCCTTATTCATCAAGTAACAGAGCACACTCATTTCAACTGTAAGGATACAGGGCCTTATTCATCAAGTAACAGAGCACACTCACTTCAACTGTAAGGATACAGGGCCTTATTCACGAAGTAACACAGCACACTCACTTCAATTGTAAGGATACAGGGACTTATTCATCAAGTAACACAGCACACTCACTTCAACTGTAACGATGCAGGGCCTTATTCATCAAGTAACTTAGCACACTCACTTCAACTGTAAGGATACAGGGCCTTATTCATCAAGTAACACAGTACACTGACTTCAACTGTAAGGATACAGGGCCTTATTCACCAAGTAACACAGCACACTCACTTCAAGTGTAAGGATACAGGGCCTTATTCATCAAGTAACACAGCACACTCACTTCAACTGTAAGGATACAAGGCCCTATTCATCAAGTAACACAGCACACTCACTTCAACTGTAAGGATACAGGGTCTTATTCATCAAGTAACACAGCACACTTACTTGAACTGTAAGGATACAGGGCCTTATTCATCAAGTTGAAGAGCTGCAATTAAAACATTTTTTATAAATCTTATCAGCATATCTACATCCCCACTGCATCTGTCACACACTGTCTACACATGTGACATCATATGCCTATGTGTGTGTGTGTCTCTCTGTATGTATGCTTTTCACAGTGTGTGACACGCTCTGTCTCTTTAAGTGCGTGTCTGTAACACTGCATATTTCTGTTTCACACAATGTCTCTCTGTGTAAATAATATGACGGCAACGCCGTCCCACATTGCTAGTATAAATATATATATATATAAGACCTAGAACAATCATTACATTTGAGATACGTTCATCAGTATTAGAACTGACATTAGAGTGAAGAGGACATGTGGATCAGACTTTGGGTTTTAGTTTGCAGGGAGTTAGGAACCCAAATATTGTTGTGCACCAGGGCCGCCATTCTCTAGATCCAGCACAACCTGGAGATCTGTATAACGGTACAGAGCCATATGAGGTGTTTGAACTAACTCATAGGCGGAAGTCAATTATCTACATCGATGCACAAATCTTTGCAGTTAGAATAACAAATTGTCCCCAAACACAGGAACATCGAGCTGTTCCAAAAAAACTCCGATTTGGGAAAGTCCCAACAAATCCTGGACATCTCTACTGAACGTGGCCAGTATCCAGCACTGGATGGCAGGATCCACGCTTCTAAATGGGCAGAAAAGTCTAATAACTCTTTCATTACTAGACGGATTCTGATAAGAAGTAACAGATAGAATTCTGGAGAAAAGCCACTGTTTCCAAGGAGGTGGGATAAAAATTCAGCTGCCCCAATTGATTTAAAGGGATAGTAATACTTAAAATGTAAAAAAAAATATGTTGTAGGGTTTATCCCCCTGAGTAAAACAAGGGTACTCCCACTGCTGAGAGGTGTTTTATTCAAAAGTTATTAATTTTCAAAGTTAAATTTTTAGGTGCAATATCACAGTGGCCTGAAATTGTACAGTGGCGCTGTTGCTACACCATCCTATGGAGATTTATGGTCAACTGACCAGAGTTGTCCATAGGATCGTGTAGCAACAGCGCCACTGTACAATTTCAGGCCACTGTGATATTGCACCTAAAAAATTCAACTTTGAAAATTAATAACTTTTGAATAAAACACCTCTCAGCAGTGGGAGTACCCTTGTTTTACTAGGGGGATAAACCCTACAACATATTTTTTTTTACGTTTTAAGTATTACTATCCCTTTAAAGGAGGCTTTTAACCCCTTGAATGCTACAGTTCTCCAAGTATTGCAATGTGTTAGAGACCTCGCTGTTATTCAAGGGGTTAAATACCCCTTCAAATAAGTGGGAATTCAGAGGATTATTTTCTCCCCTGTTGTGTAGTTGGCACACTCCAGAATTTGTGCTTATTACATACCCCCCAACATTTCAAATAACCAAAGAGGGACACTTGTGCTTTAGATAGTGTTGCTGACAGAGGCGTAACTAGAACGGTCCGGGCCCTGGTGCAAGAAGTGCTATTGCCCCCCCCCAACCCCCGAACACATTGGCCCCCGGGCCCTCCACAGTGTCTCCATTTCCTACCTCCCAATCCCTGGTGGTCCAGTGGAGTGGCAGGAGAGGCGGGCTGGTGCGACGTGCTCCTGCGCTGTCCTCTTCTGTAATGCAGAGCGCTGAGAGATGATGTCATCACCCAGCACTCTGCATTACTAGATGATGTCATCTCCCAGCACTCTGCATTACTAGATGATGTCATCTCCCAGCGCTCTGCATTACTAGATGATGTCATCTCCCAGTGCTCTGCATTACTAGATGATGTCATCTCCCAGTGCTCTGCATTACTAGATGATGTCATCTCCCAGCGCTCTGCATTACTAGATGATGTCATCTCCCAGCACTCTGCATTACTAGATGATGTCATCTCTCAGCGCTCTGCATTACTAGATGATGTCATCTCCCAGCACTCTGCATTACTAGACGATGTCATCTCCCAGCGCTCTGCATTACTAGATGATGTCATCTCCCAGCGCTCTGCATTACTAGAGTGCAGGAGGGAGCTTGCGGCACCAGGAGGAGGGGGTCGCAGGGGGCAGCTGGGCCCATCACTCCACGTGGTTGCGACCCCTGCGACCCCTATAGTTACGCCACTGGTTGCTGGGGGCATGGCTGCTGGGCGGGCCAATAATTTTTTAGGTTATTTCATGATCTACTGACACCTCTTTCTGTAACTGAATACATCATTTAGAACAAGACCAAAGTATTTTATTTGCACAGACTATTTTATACACACATATACTGACATTTACACAGACATTAAAGGGGATGTGTCACCCCTATACCAGTTAGCCTTATTAGTTAGTTTATATGGCAAATATGTGTAAAAATGTATTAACTTCTATTTTTTTTAAAGCTCAGTTTGGTCGAAATTGAAGTAATAAATGCTGCCCTGCACCTACTTCCACATAGACTGAGGGTCCCTGTTCTGTAACCACAGTCTGTCACTCTGCCTCTGCTCCCCTCCCACTATCCAGCCTCCTCCAATGTCGGATGCTTTCTGCCTGTAGGCTGGAGCGATCTCATTGGCAGAGATCGATATATAGCTAATGAGAGGACTCCAGCTTACAGGCAGGAAGCCTCCGTCATTGGAGGAGGATGGATAGAGGGATGGGAGCAGAGGCTTTCTGCCTGTAGGCTGGAGCGATCTCATTGGCAGAGATCGATATATAGCCAATGAGAGGACTCCAGCTTACAGGCAGGAAGCCTCCGTCATTGGAGGAGGCTGGATAGAGGGAGGGGAGAAGATACAGAGTGACAGACTGCGGTTACAATCCAGAAGCAGGTACAGGGCAGTGTTTATTACTTCAATTTCGGCCAAACAGATCTTTAAAAAAAGAAATGAATAAACTTTTAAACATATTCGCTATATAATCTAACTATTAAGGCGAACTTGTATAGGGGTGATACATCCCCTTTAATGTGAGTTTTATTGCTGTGCAGTTATCTCCCCAAGCATGGTCAATTGGCCGCACTCATGCTTTGAACTGTTTCATTTACCAATCTTTTTTCCAACTGATTAACCAGTTGCCACAAATGGGCCAGCCCAGACCTGCTCCAACGGGTAACGTCACCACCTGTGACCTAAGTCTGGGTCAACTTTCCCTAGGGTTTCCTCCCTAAGGAACAATCAACCTTTATTTTTCCTTTAATACTTAAATTAACCCAACCAACAGGCAAGGATCACACCGCTCCTCAAAATCTTCTCAGCAGGTGACTAAGCCTTCTTCCTGTCTACTACCTAACTCCCCCTACGTTACCTCCTACCCTAACTACCTCATTTTGTACCCCTCCCCTTCTACATGACTCCCCTCTGCTAGGTTCTCCATGGGAGTTCTACTTTCTAGTGAACTAACATGAACAGTTACAATTCCCGAGATCGCTGGGTCAGCCCTTCTTTAAAGTTCCCAGGCTTGGCCATATCGTTACACTTTCCATGCTGGAGTACAGGCCTTGTAGGACCAGAGGGATGCTAATGCATAGTTTATCAGTGCCTTGTACACACACCCCTGGCCTTTAACCTCTTAACGACCCTTGATGGTCCTGGCACATCATGGGTAGATTTGCATTAAGGACCTATGACGTAACAGGACCATCATGGAATTCAGGGCTCCCCACGAGGCTGCATGCCATTCTGGGAGCCCTGAACCGGAAGTGAAAAAAAAAATAGTCCATGGTCCTTAAGTGATGGCCTCATGCACGATCGGCCGTCCTTAAGGTGTTAAAGTTTAATTAATTCAAGTGTACAGCTGATCTAAACCAGGAGAAAGGTTGGACAGATACATAGTAGATACCCACACTGCGATGAGAATCCAGGCCAGCCAGCCTCCAACACCAGCAGTGAAACGGTTAATACCCCCAGCTGCTGCATTTTTTTTCCCACTATTACTTTGATCGTAAGGGACAGACAGGCAGAGAGGAGACACAGAGGCAGTATGCATTTCATACTGTCTCATTCACTCAGAATGCCGGTACATGTGATCGCTGCTGCAGAGATCACATGACCCGGCACAAGTGAGAAGGGCTGAGACTGAACGCTCCAGTACCAGATCGCTCAGTCTCAGACTGAAATGAATGATAGCAGTGTGCACAGAGGTGCGCTGCTATCATTTAACCCATGACAGTCCAGGACCATCATGGGTCCTTAACGGGATTCTACCCATGACGGTCCTGGACTGTCACGAGTCATTAAGGGGTAAAAGTACAATGCAACTCCTTCTCACCAATCCTAGAGGAGACCGGGCACAGATGTCTCTAAGGCACGATGTCTGCTCTGATGTCTGCCTGTGCGTTTGGGATCAAGTAGTATTCCTCTAATGAAGGAGGTCTGTGTGTCTCTGAAAGGCATAAGGAATAGGCTGCTGTGATTGTATGTAAGTCCTGTTTTTGCTCTTTTTTATGCTGTGTGCTTAATAAAATAATAATTTTTATGGAAATCCCCTTCTTATCCAAGTGTTTATGTGGGAAGTTGTACTCTTGGGAGGCAAATCATAGTAGTGTTGTTTGAGCTATTGGTAAATGGGCAGTTGTGGGTAACGCCTCCCTACTAGGCCTCATTGTACTTTATTATACAGTGGAGCGGACTTTACGGTTCTGTCACAGTTTATGTATATATACAAACAAACATATCTGACTCCTCTATGTACCGTGAATACTGTGTGCCCTGTAATGGGCATATATAATAATCCTCAGTAAATCTAAGTGAAATAAGTGAGAATTTCGTCCCAAAAATTGGCCAATCCGTGTGTAAGCTTACCAATCACGCCAAGGTATCTCACTTTATGGTAAGTCCTACTCTAATACACCTACTAATACTATCTAAATTAAAAACCTGAAGGAAGAAGCTATTTCTGAAACGCGTCGACAGGGACCCTTTAAATGATATTATGATGTTTTTATTATTATTTGTGGGTCCCAGTGTAGTGCAATTAAAAACAGCAAACATACAATTAAAATAAAAAAGGTGTAGATGAAAGACTTAACTGGTGCAGGACCCATGTGGGCCTGCAGTAGTAAAGTGATTGCATAGAGAACTATGTTCCATTTATAGTCTTCCTTACAAGTCATGTGAGGAATGGTTGATACCAAACAGACAGGGGGTATACACATTGGAACAGACCAAAAAGTTTGGTTCTTAAAGGCCAAGTAGGGTTGCCACCCAGCTGGTATTTTACCGACAGGCCGGTAAACAATTGGCTTCTGTCCAATGTTAAGTCTATGGAGGGAATGCCATGGCCGGTATTTTTTGTAAGAAAAGGTGGCAACCCTAAGGCCAAGTGGGATAGAAAAGGAAAGGAATGGTGAAATAAAGTAAAGTAATAATGTGTTTTTTCTTTGTGATTAAATTGGATAAAATTAGAAGCTGCTAAATTGAGCTGAAGGAGATGTGTACAAAGACAGAAAAAAGAAAGAAGCTCACAGCGCTAACTCATCATAAAATATCCATATAATAAATATAAATTAAATATAAATATAAAGATGATAGATAATCCACACCTCCCAACATTTCAAATTGCCAAAGAGGGAAACTTGTGTTTTAGGGGGTGTTGCTGTGGGCGTGGCTGGTGGGTGGAGCATTACCGGGGATTTTTAGGCTATTTCATGACCTATTGATACCTCTTTGTGTAACCTAATAAATGACTTATATCAAGACCAGAGTATTTTATTTACACAGACTAATTTATAAACACATATACTGACATTTAAACAAACAACAGTGCAAGTTATATTACTGTAGAACAATATGATACACTTATCTGTACACCAATAAGTCTGATCTCCTAAAAAGAGGGACATCAGGGTGGGAAAGCGGGACAGAGGGATTTGGGTCTAAAAGAGGGACTGTCCCTCCTAAAAAGGGACACTTGGGAGGCATGTAGATATAGATAGCAGCAAGAAATGGGAGGGTTCTCCAGTCCCCCTGACTTTAGGCCTAAACCCAAGTGAAAACACATACAAACAAACAAATCTGCGCTCCCCTATATGCTGTGAATGATGTGTGACCTGTCATGGGCATATATAATAATCCTTAGTAAATCTAAGTGAAATAAGTGAGAATTTTGTCCCACAAATTGGCCAATTCGTGTATACTTACCTGTAGCCAGATCCGATTTTTTGTTTTTACAGGCAGGGATGACATCACAGACACACAGGTCGCTCTTCGGCAAGATGTCCGCGTTGTCCCACTGATGTAAGTTGCATTTGATGTTATAATTCCAACTCACTGTGGCACTTAAAGGAGCAGTAAACCTTTTTTATGAAAAAATATATATTGTAGGGATTTTCCTATTGAGTAAAATAAGCGTACTCCCACTGCCTAGAGATTTATATTTCAAGAATTATTACAGTTTAAACCCATGCTTTTTTATATCAGCAGTGCCCTCTAGTGGTCAAATTCTAATTAGATTTCCTGTTAGATTCTAATGGAGAGGAAAGTCAGAAAAGTCAGAGATATACAGATCTCCATAGAATGTGACAGAAACTGCTGAGTCACTTCCTGTCAGTTAGAACTATCAGGAAGTGAACACAGTAAATTTACTTCCTGTCAGTTAGACCTATCAGGACGTAAACACACAGTAAATTCACTTCCTGTCAGTTAGAACTATCAGGAAGTAAATACAGTAAATTCACTTCCTTATTATTTAAACTGCTATCAATTTTGAATAAAAGATCTGACAGCGATGGGAGTGACCTTGTTTTATTCAGCAGGAAATGCTCTATAAAATATGTGTTTTCATAAAAAAAAGTTTACTGCTCCTTTAAGAAACATTATTACCATGAATATGAAGCTACTAACAATTGTTTCTGGATAACTTATTGTAGCATTAAAGTCCTGCTTTAAAGGGATAGTAATGTTTCACAGTAAAATCAGCTCCAATTAATCCTCATAGTACTTGGGCCATAGAGAGTGTTATTTCAATACTAGATGAGAGTTGGTACCGTGTTAGCCGTAGAAATACAGGAGGAAAATATAGTTTTTGATACCTTTTATTGGATAACTAAGCAGATTTAAATGCAAGCTTTCATGACCTTAGGTCTCTTCCTCAGGCATGTTATACAGATAAATATGAAATCATCTCTCTTAAATACAAGTACACATCACATTGTTTAGCATGGAAATCAGATAAAAGAATGCAGTCCAGATCCAGATATCTTTGATCAGTCAATGGTAAATTGCACTCTTCCTCTGAGGCTTTAGAGGTATTTATGAAGCTCTTGGGTCTGTTGGAAAGGTCAGTCAACTAAATTGTATTTTGACAAGAACTCTTTATCTCTATTTGAACCACTACAAATTGCATTAAATTTTAACATTAATTTACCTCCCATACCTTTCTGTCCCTCTGAGTCCGGAACAGTCCCATCAATACAGTTAACTTAATATCCTTGACACTGTGCCCATTTTGGCAAAAATGTTCTCCTACTGGTGTCTCTGTCTTTTTCTTATTAACACTGGATCTGTGGGAATTAAATCTCCTATGTAGTGCTTGTCTAGTTTCTCCCACATACAGAGCTGTTGGGCATTTTGCACACATGATAAGGTATATTACATTGGATGATTTACAGGTGAAGGTACCATTGATCTTATGGTGTAACTGGGTGTTTGGAATTGGTATCTTGTCCGTGGTGTAAATGTGTGCACAGGTTTCACATCTCTTTTGTAGGCAGGGTAATGTGCCATTTTTTGTATTTTTATTCAGGGCACTTCTTACCATCAGTTGTTTCAAATTGGGAGGCTGTCTGAAGGAGAGTAAGGGAGGCTGTGGGAATACGTTCTTAAGTCTTTCATCCGTATGAAATTTTGCATGAAGTTCTCTTGATATTTTGTGTAGCACGTCTCCCTGCCTACAAAAACTATATTTGCCTCCTTTATTTCAATACTGTCAGCAGCAAACAGTGAAAGGGTTAATCTCTTAGCAGTAAAGGCCACTGATTACGAATCCACTCCAGGATAACACATCAGAGTCTCCTGCTGCTTGTGAACATGTTCAGTGTGGGAACGAACCATCACATCAGATTAATCACAGTAAAGGCGTCTGTGCTGGGATTTCTCTCCAATACATAGAATATTAATCTTCTTGCTCCACATTTTCCTCACTTTGCACCTCTGAGACTTTGAGATTTCACTCCTGTGGTTCCCAAACTCACCAGATACACATTGCGGCAGGGAAACCAGAAAAGAGTGATGGTTCTAAGTCATTAACCCTTTAATGACCAGAGAGGTGTGCATCATATTGCTAAGTAATGCATTGCACACTCCTCAGGCACTCAAAGGGTTAAACTGCCACATAGTCTCACGTACTTCTTCCATTAAAGGTAAAGCCATCCACACATATAGTCCTATATCATATATACTGTCCAATATACATTATATACAGTCCTATATCCTATATACAGTTCTATGTACACTATGTACAGTTGTATATACTATATACAGTCCTATATCCTATATCCAGTCCTATAACCTCATAGTGCCTCCTTCTCCTGCTTCTGGCTAGTTAATACTGTTCTAGGTAATCTCAGCCTCTCTTGTTACAGTGTAGTGGTCTCTCTCCTCTCTGCACTAGTTAATACTGTTCTAGGTAATCTCAGCCTCTCTTGTTACATTGCAGTGGTCTCTCTCCTCTCTGCACTAATTAATACTGTTCTAGGTAATCTCAGCCTCTCTTGTTACAATGCAGTGGTCTCTCTCCTCTCTGCACTAGTTAATACTGTTCTAGGTAGTCTCAATCTCTCTCTCTTGTTACAGTGCAGTGGTCTCTTTCCGCTCTGCACTAGTTAATACTGTTCTAGGTAATCTCAGCCTCTCTTGTTACAGTGCAGCGGTCTCTCTCCTCTCTGCACTAATTAATACTGTTCTAGGTAATCTCAATCTCTCTCTTGTTACAGTGCAGTGATCTCTCTCCTCTCTGCACTAGTTAATACTGTTCTAGGTAATCTCAGCCTCTCTTGTTACAGTGCAGTGGTCTCTTTCCTCTCGGCACTGGTTAATACTGTTCTAGGTAATCTCAGCCTCTCTTGTTACAGTGGGGTGGTCTCTTTCCTCTCTGCACTAGTTAATGCTGTTCTAGGTAGTCTTAACCTCTCTCCTGGCTTGGTGCAGTAGTCTCTTTCTTTTGTGGTAAGGGATGCTGTTTAGGTAGTCTCGGCCTGTCTTGTCATAGTGCAGTGGTCTGTCCCCTCTTTGGGTAAGGTTATGGTGCTGTAGGTAGTCTCACCCCCTTATAGCTGTGCATTGGTATCTATCGTCTCTTGATTAGGTGATGCATTTTAAGGTAATCTCAGCATCTCTTGGCACCATGCAGTGATCTTGCTGTCATCTCTGTGCTAAGTGATGATGTTCTAGGGAGTCTCACCCTCTCTTATCTCCCCATGTGGGATATGTGGTGGTGTTCTAGGTAACCTCTGTCTTTCTTGTCACAATGCAGTGGAATCTCCTCTATATGCTAGGTGATGGTGTTCTATGTCGTCTCACCTTCTCTTATTATTGTGCAGTGGTCTCTCTCTTATCTGTGCTAGGTGAGGATGTTCTAGGTAGACTCACTCTCTCTTATTATTGTGCAGTGGTCTCTCTCTTATCTGTGCTAGGTGAGGATGTTCTAGGTAGACTCACTCTCTCTTATTACTGTGCAGAGGTCTCTCTCTTATCTGTGTGAGGTGATGTTGTTCTAGGTAGTCTCAGCCTCTCCTATTATTGTGCAGTGGTCTCTCCCATTTCTGTGCTAGGTGTCGGTGTTCTAGGTAGTCTCACCCTCTCTTATTACTCTGCAGCAGTCTCTCAGTTATCTGTGCTAGGTGAGTTACTGTGCAGTGGTCTCTCTATTATCTGTGCTAGGTGTCGGTGTTCTAGGTATTCTCACTCTCTGTTATTACTGTGCAGTGGTCTCTCTATTATCTTTGCTAGGTGATGGTGTTCTAGGTAGTCTCAGCCTCTTTTATTACCATGCAATGTTCTCCCCCCACCCTTTGGGCTAGGTGATGCTGTTCAAAGTAGTCTTATCACTATGCAGTGGTCCCTCTCTACTTTGGGCTATTCTAGAATATTCTAAGCCTCTGTTGTAAATGTTTAGTGGTCTTTGTCTCCCCCTCTGGGCTCTTCTAAGATATTCCAAGACAGTCATTACTGAGCTGTGGTCTCTCTCCTCTCTGGGTTGCTTTGGTTTATCCCAAGTCTCTCTTGCTGTTCTAGATTATTCCAAGTTTTTCTTGTCAATGCCCAGTAGTCTGGTTCCCTGTTCTAGGCTATTCCTTTTCATGTCACCATGCAGTGAAGTTGTGGTCATCTGGGCTAGGTTATGTTGAGCCTTCTGTCTCACTGTTCAGTGTTCAGGCCTCTTTTGTCACTGTAACATGATCTATGTCCCATCTGGTCTGTTCTAGGGTATTTTGTGCCTCCCGTGTCATTGCGCAGTGGCCTCTCTCCCATCTGGTTATTCTGAGCATCTCGTATCAGTGATCACTCTCACATCCACTTGTGGGCTTCACCAAGTGTCAGAAGATTCCTTCCATTCTTGACAATATCATCATGGGAACTAATCCTTTTTAGATGACACTGGGAGCAGCAACCTTGGGCAAAGTCATTTCAGATGTACGTGTCTCAGAGATCTCCTGTGGTTGCCAATTGTATGGGAACAGAGCAAAAGTGTTGACTATGTTTAAATCTCTTAAAGGGATAGTAATACTTCATTTTATCTTTATTTTATTTTGTAGGCATTAAAAAAACATGAAGAGCGGTATAAGTCTTATCTCTCAAACCTTTATGGTTTGAGAGATATTCACAAGTAAAGTTTCCCCTCCCGCCCCTTTTACCTAGTGTAAGCCATCTCTTCTCAGATGTGGAATGCAGTCCATAGACCAGACAGATAACAGAAGGGGACAATCTTCTTCCTATGAGAACAATGAAAGCCCTGCCCCCCTTGACAAGTTTTTCAGGTTTTTCCCTTATCTTAATTGAAGATTGTCCCTCTCTGCAGTCTACCTGGGCACCTCCCTTCTGCTCTGGCTGAGCAGTGTTACATCATTAAAAGGGGCGGGAGGGGGATACTTTATCATTGAATTACTCTTGAACTACAACTGTGACAGTATTGAAATAACACTCTCCAAAGTCCAAATACTATGATGATTAATTAGAGCTGCTTTTATTATGAAACATTACTATCCCTTTAACAATCAACATTCATGTTCAACTCTTTGAGTGCAGAGTGATTAACAATGGAATGCTAAGCAAGACATTACTCCTATTATGGGATAATCTGTTAGCTAGCAGCTTGCATCTGACTCACCCATTGGTAGAAACAAGGGCTAAATGACAAATGCTTCTGAGATATTTCCAATATAAATCTAAGCAGAATTCAATTAGTTAACAAATCCCATTTGTCTTTGCTTTGAGTTTTTCAAAGATAGTCCAACAACAGCTGCAGAGCCACATGTTGCCCACTTCTTACCTGAAGATCTACTGGCTCCAGGTGATAAAGATTTACCGGTTATGGTACACGCCTGAACAGATCTCAAGGCTCTTTAGTTAATTGAGAATTAAAGCTGAAATCTCTCAGGAAATGAACAGCACTGAACTTGACCACAAAAATAATCAGAATTAATTAACAATGTAATATTAATCCGCGTGGTTAGAAAATAAAAGCCGCATGGCCGGGTACATTGGAAACTTTTACTCACAAAATAAAAAGTAGGTGCATTAATTAATATCAAATTCTATAGCAGAATAATGTAAAAAAAAAGGTTCTGTAGACTGTACAAATCGTACTGCATTACAGCTGATTTGTCCTTACAGAAGCAAAGTACAGGCTGATTAGCACTTACAGATGCACACAGTGAAGGCTGAATAGTACTTACAGACCCATAGTATATGATGATTTTTGCTTAACGACCCACAGTAAAGGATGATGTGTATTTACAGATACACAATACATCTGATTTGTACTGAAATATTCCAAAGTGCAGCTGATTTGTACTCACAGTCTCATAGAACGGCTGATTGTACTTACACAGACATAGTGAAGGCTGAAAAGTACTTGCAGACTTATAGTATATGCTGATTTGTGCTTACCAACCCACAGTAAAGGCTGATTGGTATTTACAGACCCACAGTACTTGTTGATTTGTACCTTTTGTACTTACAGATACACAGCACAGCTGATTTCAACTTACAAACATACACCACATGCTGATTTTTACTTAAAGACACACAGTACAATCTAATTTGTACTTACAGACACACAGTATTGCAGATTAGCACTTACAGACGCACAGTACAGGCTGATTAGCACTTAGAGACACACAATACGGCTAGACGATTTGTACATAGTACAGCTGATTTGTACTTGCAGAACCATAATACAGCACATTTGTATTTACAGACACACAATCCAGTATGGCTGACTCGCAGTGCAGCTGATTTGTAATTGCTCACCCACAGTACAGCTAATCTGTACTTATTTGTACTTATAGACCCAAAGTATGATTGATTTGTACTTAAAGACCCGCAGTGCAGCTTATTTGTACTCACATATTGACAGTACAGCTGATTTGTACTTTTAGATTCATAATACTACTGATTTGTACTAAAAGATTCAAAGTACAGCTGATTTGTACTCACGGACCTGCAGTATGGTTGACTTTGCACTACAAATAAACAGTACAGCTGATTTGTACTTGCAGAACCATAATACAGCACATTTGTATTTACAGACACACAATCCAGTATGGCTGACTCGCAGTGCAGCTGATTTGTAATTGCTCACCCACAGTACAGCTAATCTGTACTTATTTGTACTTATAGACCCAAAGTATGATTGATTTGTACTTAAAGACCCGCAGTGCAGCTTATTTGTACTCACATATTGACAGTACAGCTGATTTGTACTTTTAGATTCATAATACTACTGATTTGTACTAAAAGATTCAAAGTACAGCTGATTTGTACTCACGGACCTGCAGTATGGTTGACTTTGCACTTACAAATAAACAGTACAGCTGAATTGTACTTACAGACCCACAGTATGGCTGATTTGTAATGTGATGCCTCTGCGGGGCTACAAGAATATGGACATCATGCCCCAAAGCCTAAGCATTGTGCTACAAGAAAATGGAGCTGCAGCTCTTATTTGGTGTCATAAAGTGGGGCTCACATTTTACAGATTCGAAGTACAGCTGATTTATACTTACAGACCAGCAATACAGCTGATTTTGTACTTACAAAATCACAAATTTGTGCTAACAAACCCACAGTACAGTTTATTTTGTACTATAATTCCTCTGCTAAGATACAAGTAAATGGATGTTGTCACTGGAACAGTACCATCATAGCTTTGCCCAACTACCTGGCACTGTTTGGACTACGACTACGTTGTCCCCAAAAGAGACTGGACCTCCTAAAGGACTGGAATTCACACACTAGAGGCTGGCGGCCGGACTAAGGGACATTACCACCAGCCATTTGAACAGGAAGCCGACCGGTGATTGGCTAGTCTTAGTTAAAGGGCCTACATTGACTTTGGATGGGAAAAGTAGGTGCCTCTCGGATTGGCCACGGATTTAAAGGGATTCTTAGACCGTATGGGCCAGAAAGGGTGTCGTCAACAAGCAATACCTTCGACGACCAATAGGCGTCTCCCTGCACAGCACCATAGTGTCGAAAAGGTCTTGTACATTATGTTGCTGGACAGGTAGGCACCGTCCTGATTGGCCAGAACCCTGGGTGATACTTTTAAAGGTCCCCCACAGACTTAACATGGGGACAATTAGGCGGCCCAGGGATTGGCTGGTAGGCTTCCTGCCCATAGCACCGGATAGGCTACAAACTAGTGTGACGGGAGAGGCCAGGATTGGCCACGTTATTCGTGACCCTGGATTGGCCAAGGTTTGAAACGGCTAATTTGAAAGATGCAAAAGATGCTTCCCCTGAAAGTGCATTGTCTGGTTTTGTGTATTCCAGCCCCTGTAGGACAATTGTGCCCAGCCCTATCCTTTTGTTACAGTGTCTGCCCTCCTCCCATCCCCAGGTATAGTTAATTCAATCATGTCTGGCCCCGTTGTATCATGTCTCCACCTACCCATTGTTGAATCACACCATATATTTATTCCCTTTGTACCAATGTCCCCAATACTGTATAAAATGTTCACTATGTTTCACAATAAACAGTTCTGGTTTGCCCTTACACTAGTCTTGCCTGGTGACTGGGTTGATCTGTGTTATACCAGCATGATTTTTCTGTTCCAGAGAGGAGGAAGCTGCGACTGACGGAGACACCCAGGCACTACAAGAAAATGGCACTGCAACTCCTGCTTGTTGTCAGGAACTGGGACTTATTTCTTTGTCTATTGTTTGGAACTCTGTGCGGAGGCCATTATTTTGTAGTCCAGCATAGCTATCAATTTCTATTACTGCAGTCAATGGAGAATTGTCCCCCTAGTGATTAGAGCTCTGTGTTCTGGCGACTTCATTGCAGTTGTAGGTGACCATTCTGGCATTAAAGCAGACATTTAAAATCAAGGATTGCCCTAAATAATCCAGGACATGTGGTCACCCTATACCCGTAGTATGGATGAGATGGACAGCTGTGGATGGTGGAAGTTATAGCCCAGTAAGTGAGGGGTACAAACAAAATTGCATCTTTCCATTTGCTGAATAAAAATTCCAATTCTGTACATAAATTTTATAGTCCATAATGTTATGAAAACCTTTATATATAAACTAGTTGAACAGCCCGTTACACGGGCCATAGTGCCACTGCCACCCGGTCGCGGGGCAGTCACGCGCAGTAGAGACTGCCCGCGCCGCGGCTGATACAGAGCTGGACGCTCCGAAGGAGCGGGCAGTAGGGTGACCACGGGTCCCGGGTCTGTCCCTTATTTCAAACCTATGTCCCGCGTCCCGGGTCATCTCCCACTTGGACAATGAAGTGTCCCGGAATGAAGCCAAGCCACCCACACAGCAGCACAAACAGTCACTCTCTCAGTGACCTCCCAGTGTTTGCTGTGTTTGTTTTTTTTTATATACATGCCGCCCTGGATGTCAGCCTGCAAGCGGTGTGTCACATCATGGACGCCGCGAGGGAGCGCTTGGTAGCATAAATCAGCGCTCCCTCGCGGCGTCCATGATATGACACACCGTTTGCAGGCTGACATCCAGGGCGGCAATCCAGCTGATCTCCTGGAGGCAAGCGCTCTAGTAATACAGAGCGCTGGGAGATGACATCATCTCCCAGCGCTCTGCATTACTGAGCACAGCGCGCGGGAGCTTCAGCTCTGTGCCGGAGAAGGCACAGAGCACTTTCCACACCGCTAGACTACCAGAGACTCAAGGTAGGGCATCAAGGGGCAATGTGGAGATGAAGAGGAGTAGGGTGACCACATGTCCCGGAATAGCAGAACGGAAATGTGGTCACCCTAGCGGGCAGTCTCTACTGTGCATGACTGCAGCACGCGCAGCAGTGTCTACTGCGCATGTCGCGGCATTACACATGATTTAGCGAATTATTATATAGGATTAGTGACAGGTTTATGACCACTCCCATGTTACGTCTTGCCCTGGCACTCTACCTACTGGTGCACTCTGGAGATTTTGGGCTTCTACAGTGTTGCAGGGATAGGCCAGGACCAAATGTAACACTAAATCTTATGACATTTGGAGCCTTCAGTTGTATTAAAGGAGCAGTAAACTTTTTTTTATTGAGAGTATATATTGTACGACTTTTTCTGTTGAGTAAAATAAGGTTTCTACCACTATGGAGAGATGCATACTTCCACAGTTATTACAGTTTAAAGCTGGTTTTAGTCTTTTTTACATAAGCAGCGACCTCTAGTGGCCAGATTCCAATTGGTTATTCTGTTACATTCTATTTTAGAGGAAAGTCAATGGCAAACAGTTCTCCACAGAATGTGATAGAAACTGCTGAGTCACTTCCTGTCAGAACTATCAGGAAGTAAACACAGTAAATTCACTTCCTGTCAGTTAGAACTATCAGGAAGTAAACACAGTAAAATCACTTCCTGTCAGTTAGAACTATCAGGAAGTAAACACAGCAAATTCACTTCCTGTCAGAACTATCAGGAAGTAAACACAGTAAAATCACTTCCTGTCAGTTAGAACTATCAGGAAGTAAACACAGTAAATTCTCTTCCTGTCAGAACTATCAGGAAGTAAACACAGTAAATTCACTTCCTGTCAGAGCTATCAGGAAGTAATCACACTTTAATCTACTTTATGATTATTTGAACTGTTATAACTATTGAATAAAACAGGTGACAGTGGTGGTGTTTTTACTTATCAGTGAAAGTACTATAATATATAGTTTCTCATTTTAAAAAATTGTACTGCTCCATTAAAGCCAAATAAAATCCATCACACATACTCCTCAACAATAACAAAGTAAAGACTGATGTACTAAAAATGGTGCAATTCTAGGGCAAACCAACTGCACCATAGAGAACAAATACAAATTCCTATTGATGTGAATGGAGTTTTTAACCCCTTCACAATGCGTTGGAGACCTCTCTAGCAGTTAAATGGTTAAAAGCCCTACATGAATGAACGTGACATTTAGGAAAAGTAATTTTTTTGCACAGGAATTGCACCACTTTCTTAGTATATCGGTGCTCCAGTTTAACACTGCTCATTACTGTTCAGTCTCAGGTTACAGTTCAGGGTTCTCCCCAGTCCATTCTCCAGCTTATTCCTATTTAGCGACAGGTCTCTTGTAACTTTCGTTAGTTGCTTGAGGTCTTTCAGTAAGTTTCCCTTCTTATTGGGCTCTCCTGTGTCTCAGTGGACACCCATCACCTGGCAATGGAATACTTCTACCAGGAACACCTACACACCCCTACAGACACAATACCTACCCCATGGTGTCCCAAGTGTCCCTCTTTATGAGATATTAGGGGTCTGTACCTCATAAGTGCCCCTCCTTAGGAGATATTAGGGGTCTGCACCTCCCAATGCCCCTCGTTATGAAATATTAGGGCTCCATACCTCCAAACAGTCCATCCTTAGGAGATATTAGGGGTCCATAGCTCCCAATTGTCCCTCTTTAGGAGATATTAGGGGTCTGCACCTCCCAATGCCCCTCATTATGAAATATTAGGGCTCCATACCTCCAAAGAGTCCCTCCTTAGGAGATATTAGGGGTCTGTCCCTCCCAAGTGTCCCTCTTTAGGAGATATTAGGGCTCTGTACCACTCAGGTGTGTCTCTTTAGGAGATATTAGGGGTCTGTACCTCCCAAGTGTCCCTCTTCAGGAGTTATTATTATCCCTAGCGGTGTGTAGCCATGCAGGGAACCCTGAATTCCATGATGCGCCAGAACCCTCTTGTGTCCTTAACTGCAGAACCACCTTCAGTGACGTAACAATAGGGGTTACAGGGGTAGCAACTGCAACCGGGCCTCACTTCAGGGGCCTGGCCACCCCCTGCGATTCCCCTGTCCAATGCCCATATGCTGAGGTCTGTGCCTTCTTTGGCACAGACTTCTATTAGCACTGAGCTCCCTCTCTGTCCCGACACTCTAGTAATGCAGGGCGCTGGGAGATTACATCATCTCCCAGCACTCTGCATTACTGGAGAGAGGACCTTGTGGGAGCTTCGAGCTGCTAATAGAGGCCTATGCTGCTAGACCACCAGGGAGGTAGGAGATGGGCACTGGGGAGTAATTATGTTGGTAATGTGGCGGTCGTCATTGGGGGCAATGTGACGATGGACATTGGGGGCAACGTGGAGGTGGACATTGGGGGAAATGTGGAGATGGACATTGGGGGCAATGTGGAGATGGTCATTGTGGCAATGTGGAGCTGGACATTGGGGGCAATGTGGAGCTGGACATTGGGGGCATTGTGGGGCAGGACATTGGGAGCAACGTGGAGCTGGACATTGGGGGCAATGTGGAGATGGACACTGGGGGTCAATGGGGTATCGTGGAGATGGACATTGGGGGCAATGTGGAGGTGGACATTGGAGGCAATGTGGAGGTGGCCAATGGGGAACAATGTGGTTGGGGGATTCATGGCAATTTCTGCACTAGAGCCGGTGGCTATTAGTTATGACTCTGACCGCCATGATGATCCCTGCACATCGTGGGTCCTTAAGGGGTTAACCAATTACCCCTATTGTGCCAGACTAAGGCCAGCTGCACTGTCCACCCTTCCCTTTCACTTGCCCAACCTTCATCATCCTTTTAGAGGAGACTCTGGATCCAGAGAAGATGCCAGCTAGTAAGAGGGTGTCAAAGTGACACCTCCTAAAGTTACAACATGCCTGTTCATATAAAAGCAATGTGTGCTTTATCATTAGTGTTTCTTTAACCCCTTGTATCGTGGAGACGTCTCTTATACTTTGCAATGCTTTGAAGACATTGCTGCCCTCAAGCGGTCAAGGTGCTTGAGAACAAATTTGTTGCTCATTACTAAAACAGTCACCAGAGGGCGCCTCAGCATTATATATGAAGGATTCACTTAGGGAGTTTTCAAACCACATGTTCTGCAAACTCAGTATAGAATGATGGGGTCTTCTCTGGTACGATTCCTCTCTGTAACATATAGGGTGACCACATTTACTTTTTGCCATTCAGGGAAGCTGTTGAGTCAGTAGTGACTGTCAGAGTACTTCTCAGTTCTAGTGCGGCGCGTAGGTGGGGTCACACGACAGTGACCCTCCTCTGAAGTCAGGGCACATTGGAACATATGTATAAAGACAAATATGGGGCAATTCTGCACCAAAAACACATGCACCATATTTAATAAGGAAATATTGCAGTTGATTACAGTTTAATTTTAAACTCTTGCAAGGTAAAAATGTACAATTTATTTCACTGGAGAAATTTATTTCCTTTTTATCACACCTTTCACGCACCTTAGGAAGACGCACTACGGTAGAGGAAGTCAGTGACCGGACCAACAGCTATAATACACTACAGCTCCTGTGTGAAATAACGTCTCCCCTCCAGTGCAATACATTCCCCTGTCTTTACTCTGTGAAGCCTGTGCATTAACATTAACTCTTACGCTCCATAGAGTAACGGGAATCAGAGAGTTTTCTGTCACATGTTTTTACCCCCCCAATACTCGTCCCCTGACACTAATGAAAACCTTTACCCTCTTGCAGAAACTGCCACTCAAAGTATACCTTTTCCCTTATAGAAGACTGGCACTCAAGTTACATTCCTGATGCTGGCACAAACAATGCATCCACTGTACCTATTTGTACAAAGATGCAACACTTAAAGGGATAGTAATACTTCGTTTTATCTTTATTATATTTTGTAGGCATTAAAAAAAACATGAAGAACGATATGTCTTATCTCTCAAATCTTTATGGTTTAAGAGATATTCACAAGCAAAGTTTTCCCCTCCCGCCCCTTTTTACCTAGTGTAAGTCATCTCTTCTCAGATGTGGAATCCAGTCCATAGACCAGACAGATAACAGAAGGGGACAATCTTCTTACTGTGAGAACAATGAAAGCCCTGCCCCCCTTTTACCTAGTGTAAGTCATCTCTTCTCAGATCTGGAATCCAGTCCATAGACCAGACAGATAACAGAAGGGGACAATCTTCTTCCTATGAGAACAATGAAAGCCCTACCCCCTTGACAAGTTTTTCAGGTTTTTCCCTTATCTTAATTGAAGATTGTCCCTCTCTGCAATCTACCTGGGCACCTCCCTTCTGATCTGTCTGAGCAGTGTTACATCAGTAAAAGGGGCAGGAGGGGGATACTTTGTTATTGAATTACTCTTGTACTACAACTCTGACAGAATAGAAATAACACTCTCCAAAGTCCAAATACTATGATGATTAATTAGAGCTGCTTTTATTATGAAACATTACTATCCCTTTAAACACATGAGAGTTGGTAAACAGGGAACAGAAACCTGTCCTTTCATCTGCGACAGGCACTACATCGTTGGTACTTATACCTACCTTCTGATGGTGCACTCATACGTATCACCTACCTTTACCTGCTTTTCCATACTGAAAACCACCAATGCCATTGTCTGTAGTCTGGCACTCACCCTGAAAACACCCCACCTGCTGCCTAAGGCTGGCACTCGCACTGTGAACACCAGTCCATCCGGGGTTTGTATATATATATACATATACATAATAACATAACAGTGCTATGTGTGAGAACAGGCCATGTACATAACAGTGCCATCCCTGTGTATGATACATGTACAACACAGTGGTATCTGGTAAAATATGACACATATAGGACTCATGAAATATTGTCATGAGACTCAGATATGTGTATAACAGGGCCATCTGTCATTACAGAGAACATATGACACCTAATAGAGCTGTAAATGGTATAGGAACGGTTCTGCTGAAGACCCATGTTCTGCATAAACCACTCATTTCTGATTATCTCCCACTATTTGGATAGTGGTAGAAAAAACATCTTGTATTGAGGAAGCAGTAATTTTGAGAATAAGGTCTTTTCTGGGCTCTCTCTACCCCTTCTCTCCATGCCACGCTCTGCCCTGTCATTCTGCATGCAGAGAAGGGGAGACAGAGGCCAGAGGCTGCAGCTGATCCAGGCAGACCACCCCCTATACCGTCTTCCCACAGATAGCACTCACCTTGAATGCATACTCCTGCCCGCTGACTTCGGTAACACTCTAGCACTTTGCCATTGATGCACAGGCCCAGCACTTGATTTGACAACTTGTAATCATATGCGTAAGTACTGCCGCCGTCCCCCGTCTTGCACGCACAAGCCAGCCAGCCAATGAAGAGAGGACCATGCCATTGTGCAAATACTCTCATTGGGTGGTGGTGGACTGTGGCGCGTGCCGTGTTTCTGTAGGTAGGCTGTGATGTGGTCCCGGCTGGCAGAATAGGGCTGAATGAGTGATTGTCTGTGCAGCTGTGTGGGTGGCTTGACTTCATTCTGGGACACTTCATTGTCCCATTGGGGCA
>CM074724.1:397616594-397675740 GCA_037306005.1 Rhinophrynus dorsalis | reverse complement strand
GAATAGACTACCAACAGACGTGGTAGATAAGTGGAATAGCCCACCAGCAGAAGTGGTAGAAAAGTGGAATAGCCTACCAGCAGCAGTGGTAGATAAGTGGAATAGCCAACCAGCAGAAGTGGTAGATAAGTGGAATAGCCCACCAGCAGAAGTGGTAGATAAGTGGAATAGCCTACCTAGCAGAAGTGGTAGATAAATGGAATAGCCTACCTAGCAGAAGTGGTAGATAAGTGCAATAGCCTAGCAGTAGAAGTGGTAGGTAAGTGGAATAGTCTACCAGCAGCAGTGGTAGATAAGTGGAATAGCCTACCAGTATAAGTGGTAGATAAGTGGAATAGCCTACCAGTAGAAGTGGTAGATAAGTGGAATAGCCTGCCAGTAGAAGTAGTAGATAAGTGTAATAGCCTACCAGTAGAAGTGGTAGATATGTAATAGCCTACCAGCAGAAGTGGTAGATAAGTGTAATAGCCTACCAGCAGAAGTGGTAGATAAGTGGAATAGCCTACCAGTTGAAGTGGTAGATAAGAGGAATAGCCTACCAGCGGCGGTGGTAGATAACTGGAATAGCCCACCAGGAGCAGTGGTAGAAAAGTGGAATAGCCTACCAGCAGCAGTGGTAGATAAATGGAATAGCCTACCAGCAGAAGTGGTAGATAAATGGAATAGCCTACCAGCAGAAGTGGTAGATAAGTGAAATAGTGTACCAGCAGAAGTGGTAGATAAGTGGAATAGCCTACCAGCAGAAGTGGTAGATAAGTGGAATAGCCTACCAGTAGAAGTGGTAGATAAGAGGAATAGCCTACCAGTAGAAGTGGTAGATAAGTGTAATAGCCTACCAGTAGAAGTGGTAGATAAGAGGAATAACCTACCAGTAGAAGTGGCAGATAAGTGGAATAGCCTACCAGTAGAAGTGGTAGATAAGAGGAATAGCCTACCAGCAGAAGTGGTAGATAAGTGGAATAGCCTACCAGTAGAAGTGGTAGATAAGTGGAATATCCTACCAGTAGAAGTGGGAGATAAGAGGAATAGCCTACCAGCAGAAGTGGTAGATAAGAGGAATAGCCTACCAGTAGAAATGGTAGATAAGAGGAATAGCCCACCAGCGGCGGTGGTAGATAACTGGAATAGCTCACCAGCAGCAGTGGTAGAAAAGTGGAATAGCCTACCAGCAGCAGTGGTAGATAAATGGAATAGCCTACCAGCAGCAGTGGTAGATAAATGGAATAACCTACCAGCAGAAGTGGTAGATAAGTGGAATAGCCTACCAGCAGCAGTGGTAGATAACTGGAATAGCCTACCAGCAGGAGTGGCAGATAATTGGAATAGCCTACGAGCACAAGTGGTAGATACATGGAATAACCTACCAGCAGAAGTGGTAGATAAGTGGAATAGTGTACCAGCAGAAGTGGTAGATAAGTGTAATAGCCTACCAGTAGAAGTGGTAGACAAGTGGAATAACCTACCAGCAGAAGTGGTAGATAAGTGTAATAGCCTACCAGTAGAAGTGGTAGATAAGTGTAATAGCCTACCAGTAGAAGTGGTAGATAAGAGGAATAGCCTACCAGTGGCGGTGGTAGATAAGTGGAATAGCCTACCAGTAGAAGTGGTAGATAAGTGCAATAGCCTACCAGTAGAAGTGGTAGATAAGAGGAATAGCCTACCAGCGGCGGTGGTAGATAAGTGGAATAGCCTACCAGTAGAAGTGGTGGATAAGTGCAATAGCCTACCAGTAGAAGTGGTGGATAAGTGCAATAGCATACCAGCAGAAGTGGTAGAGGCTAATACTGTGAGGGAAAATAAGACAAGACCAAGGACTAAATAGGTTTTGAAGTTTTTACAGTGGGAAATAATGGGCAGACTAGACGGGCCCAATGGTTCTTATCTGCCAACAAAATTCTACTTTTCTAAGTGTTGCTATATCTTTAAAGGGACAGTAATGTCATAAAAAAGTAATAACTATATGGTAGATACAATTAAAAGAGAGTACTTGCACTTATTCGTATCTCTCGGACCGTTATGGTTTGAGAGATATATGAAAATAAAGTTCTCTGGTCCCTACCCTTTCTGCTTGACGAGCTGTAACACTGTCAGGAGCAGATTCTGGTTCCTGGATAAGATGTGGCTCTTCAGCAGTGCCGACATAGCGATACCTAAAAATAAATACTTCACCAGAATGGTCTACAATGTGTGTCTGGTTTGCATGCACATGTTGCAGACCATTCCGATGAAGTATTTATCTTTAGATATCGTTATATCGGTGCTGCTGAAGAGCCGCCGCCTGGTCAAGCGACCAGAATCTGCTTCTGCCAGCTATACAGCTCGTCAAGCAGAAAGGGGAGGGAGCGGTGAACTTTATTTTCCTATATCTCTCAGACCATAATGGTTTGAGAGATACGAATAAGTGCAAATACTCTCTTTTAATTGTATCTACCGTATAGTTAATACTTTTTTATGACATTACTATCCCTTTAACTCCAGGACTGGGTCCCTAGTGCACACACTTGACCCGGAGTCTCTAAGCAGGTGCAGGGCAGCCTGGATCGGGTCCCGGAGTCCAGTGGATGAGGCCTTGTGCTCCTGCGCTTTCCTTCCGCCAGCTGGAATGTGTCTGAGTCACGTCCTGGCGGGGAAGGGAACATTCCTGACATTCCAGATAATTACTGTGTGACAGGCCCAAACCACTGCTCTGCCTGCTCCTGGGAATTAATTGTCTGTCTACATAAACTGATAATGTAACTAGCAGAGTCACGTGTCAGGCCTGAGAGATCGCTGTACCTGACCTTGGACTCAGCATGAAGACTCCTTATTCCATACACACAGTGATCCTAAGGGAAATGTCACCACGTACCACTTTATTGTTGGACGTTAGTGAAAAATGCACATTGCAGGGTTCATACCTCCCAACATTTCAGATTGCCAAAGAGGGACACGTGCTTTAGGGGGTGTTGCTGTGGGCGTGGCTGGTGGGCAGGGCATTATCGATAATTTTCAGGCTATTTCACTACCTATTGACACCTCCTTGAGTAACCTAATAAATGATTTATAATAAGACCAAAGTATTTTATTTACACAGACTACTGATGTATTAATGTGAGTTTTATTGATGTAGAGCAGTGTGATTTATTTACATACACATCACAAAGTCTTCTCTCCTAAAAAGAGGGACATCAAGGTGGGAAAGAGGGACAGAGGGATTTTGGTCTAAAAGAGGGACTGTCCCTCCTAAAAAGGGACACTTGGGAGGTATGCAGGGTTGTCTCCTTTGCAGTAGTTTAGCAAGTGTCCCGCATAAACCCTCTGAGTGCCAGACAGATATCCAACGCATTGCGTTGCACTGGATAATAACTCTCTGGAACCCAAATCATTACCATGTACATCTGGTCACTTAACCAAGGGCCCTTTGCTGACGTTAACGTACCTCCCAACATTTCAAATGTCAAAAGAGGGACGCCTTTAATTTCGGGTGATGTTGCTGGGGAAGTGGCTGGTGAGCAGGGCATTATTGAGAATTTTTACAGACACCTCTTTGTGTAACTGAATAAATGATTTAGAACAAGACCAATGTATTTTATTTACACAGACTAATTTATAAACACAAACAGTGACATTTATACAGACATTAATGTGAGTTTTATTGCTGTGGAGCAAAGTGATACACTTCTATACACACCACACAGTCTGATCTCCTAAACACAGGGACACCAGGGTGATACACTTATATACACACCACACAGTCTGATCTCCTAAACACAGGGACACCAGGGTGATACACTTATATACACACCACACAGTCTGATCTCCTAAACACAGGGACACCAGGGTGATACACTTATATACTCACCACACAGTGTGATCTCCTAAACAAAGGACACCAGGGTGATACACTTATATACACACCACACAGTCTGATCTCCTAAACACAGGAACACCAGGGTGATACACTTCTATACACACACCACACAGTCTGATCTCCTAAACACAGGGACATCAGGGTGATACACTTCTATACACACCACACAGTCTGATCTCCTAAACACAGGGACACCAGGGTGATACACTTATATACACACCACACAGTCTGATCTCCTAAACACAGGGACACCAGGGTGATACACTTATATACACACCACACAGTCTGATCTCCTACACACAGGGACACCAGGGTGATACACTTCTATACACACCACACAGTCTGATCTCCTAAACACAGGGACACCAGGGTGATACACTTTTATACACACCACACAGTCTGATCTCCTAAACACAGGGACACCAGGGTGATACACTTATATACACACACCACACAGTCTGATCTCCTAAACACAGGGACACCAGGGTGATACACTTCTATACACACCATACAATCTGATCTCCTAAACACAGGGACACCAGGGTGATATACTTCTATACACACCACACAGTCTGATCTCCTAAACACAGGGACACCAGGGTGATACACTTCTATACACACCACACAGTCTGATCTCCTAAACACAGGGACACCAGGGTGATACACTTATATACACACCACACAGTCTGATCTCCTAAACACAGGGACACCAGGGTGATACACTTATATACACACCACACAGTCTGATCTCCTAAACACAGGAACACCAGGGTGATACACTTCTATACACACACCACACAGTCTGATCTCCTAAACACAGGGACATCAGGGTGATACACTTCTATACACACCACACAGTCTGATCTCCTAAACACAGGGACACCAGGGTGATACACTTATATACACACCACACAGTCTGATCTCCTAAACACAGGGACACCAGGGTGATACACTTATATACACACCACACAGTCTGATCTCCTACACACAGGGACACCAGGGTGATACACTTCTATACACACCACACAGTCTGATCTCCTAAACACAGGGACACCAGGGTGATACACTTTTATACACACCACACAGTCTGATCTCCTAAACACAGGGACACCAGGGTGATACACTTATATACACACACCACACAGTCTGATCTCCTAAACACAGGGACACCAGGGTGATACACTTCTATACACACCATACAATCTGATCTCCTAAACACAGGGACACCAGGGTGATATACTTCTATACACACCACACAGTCTGATCTCCTAAACACAGGGACACCAGGGTGATACACTTCTATACACACCACACAGTCTGATCTCCTAAACACAGGGACACCAGGGTGATACACTTATATACACACCACACAGTCTGATCTCCTAAACACAGGGACACCAGGGTGATACACTTATATACACACCACACAGTGTGATCTCCTAAACACAGGGACACCAGGGTGATACACTTATATACATACCACACAGTCTGATCTCCTAAACACAGGGACACCAGGGTGATACACTTCTATACACACCACACAGTCTGATCTCCTAAACACAGGGACACCAGGGTGATACACTTATATACACACCACACAGTCTGATCTCCTAAACACAGGGACACCAGGGTGATACACTTCTATACACACCACACAGTCTGATCTCCTAAACACAGGGACACCAGGGTGATACACCTACATACACACCACACAGTCTGATCTCCAAAACACATGGACACCAGGGTGATACACTTATATACACACCACACAGTCTGATCTCCTAAACACAGGGACACCAGGGTGATACACCTACATACACACCACACAGTCTGATCTCCAAAACACAGGGACACCAGGGTGATACACTTATATACACACCACACAGTCTGATCTCCTAAACACAGGGACACCAGGGTGATACACCTACATACACACCACACAGTCTGATCTCCAAAACACAGGGACATCAGGGTGATACACTTATATACACACCACACAGTCTGATCTCCTAAACACAGGGACACCAGGATGATACACTTCTATACACACCACACAGTCTGATCTCCTAAACACAGGCACACCAGGATACACACCATTCAGTCTGATCTCCTAAACTCAGGGACACCAGGGTAGGAAAGAGGGACAGAGGGATTTGGGTCTCAAAGAAGGACTGTCCTTCCTAAAGAGGGACACTTGGGAGGTATGGACTTCTAATATCTCTTAAAAAAGGACACTTGGGATGTATGAGTACACAATCAAACTATTTCTTTGCATATTCAACCATTTGATGCATAGACCTCTAACAGGTGAAATTCTATATTTTTTCTCTCCCTCTGTTCTAGGAATATTTCACAAACATCTAAAGCCAAAGTCCAGAGGGTTGAACTATTTTGAGTAAACAGACCACTTTATCCTCAGTCCACAGAATGTGTTGATCCTGTAACTGGCAGGATTTGATCCCAACACAGGGAAGCACAAAAATACAAAGCTCAGGGCAGGGAGCGGCAGGCAGAGGTAAATGTCTCAGAGCCACGCAGGACCTGGCGGAGGCTTTGAACTCTCTTCTGTCGTCATTCAAAACTGCATCTCATTAGTACCATGGAGATAGATAAGGACTCTAAAGATAATATTCTCCCCTGTCACGAAAAAAGCCAATAATATTTCATTTTCATTTTATGCTTTGGGAGTGGACAGAACAAAAAGGGAAACTAAATAGTGTGTTATCCTTGATCAGTTGTGCAATGAGTCACTGACTGGTCTGCAAACAAAGAGCTTAACCCCTTGTTCCCATTATGTCTGTATTTGTAAACTGATGACATTTTGCTACTCTGCAATTTTTAGATAATGTTCTAAACTTGTATATAGACATATCACATCTACATGTTCATATTTGTACTAGCACAAAAGAAATGGCATTGCCCATACGCTCAAACACACAGACACAATCACATACATGTATAGTCACACGCACTCTGTCAAACACAAACACGCAGTGTCTCTCACACACATTCTCACACACAATGACAAATATAGTCACAGTCTCTGACACAAATACATAGCCACGTACAGTGTCTCTCTCACACACACACACACACACACTGTCACGCACAGTCACACACACAGTCTCCCACACACTTATACACAGTCACTCAAATGCATGCATACTGACACAACTATAGTGACAGTCTCTCACAGTCTTACACACACTTACATACTGTCACACAGATAATCATTCACACATGCACACACACACCACAAAGTCTCTTGCTCACTGAAACACAGTGTCATAAACACACACATGCGGTTTCATAGTAAAACAGTCACTGTATCTCATGCTCACACACACCGTCTCTTACACATGATCGCACACACCGTCTCTTACACACAATCACACACAGTGCCATAAACACATGCAGTCAAACAGTCTCAAACCTTCAAACACAATCACAGTCTCATATACACAGTCACACTCTCACACTCACACACACAGTCTCATATACACACACACACACACGTACACACATACACAGTGTCTCCCTGTCTTCCCCACTCCCCACACACTGAACTCTGTGCACAACAGCAAACATGTTAGAATTCTGGGTTAAGCCAATTGCCCCACTGGGGACAAATACAATGTATCTGCTCCTGATCTCTCTGACTGGTGTTGATGTTCCTGTGCCAGGACAGAGTGTGTTTCAAAGGGTCCAACAGTAAACTGTGCCCATTCTAGTGTAGAGAAACACAGTTTTCCCCCAGACCCCTGAGTCACGCTCTTCTCCTGGTACAGGAGTGGTACTACCAGCCAGAGAGCGCCAGGGGCACGGAAGCCATCATGGCTGCACCAGGGAGGCCGTGGTGTGTATTGGACATCACTGTGATGATGAACAGGGACAGGGCCCCAGGGAACCCTATGTTATATCAGATCTGCCAGCAGCAGGGAACGGAGCACTGTGTCACTGTATGCCTTGGGGGTGGAAAGTACCTGCAGTGATTTGGAAAGGAGAAGGTATTGAGGCTTTGCCCCCTGACCTGTCCTGTCCTGTCCATATCACCCCCCAGCCAGGTCAGACAGTCTGGGGCTGGTGTTAGGTTCCTGCCAGGACCAGATTTCCCAATAGGCGGAGTAGGCAACTGCTTAGAGATCCAAATTGTTAGAAGTGCCCTAGCTGTTCTGGCCACACCCACATTCTGAATTGTGGGTGTGGCCAGGGTAGTCTGAACCAGTTTTATACCCCTTTACAGGCTATTATATAATCCTTTGGATGCTAGACAGATCGATGAATTCAACATTTTTTTTTTCCTTGCTTGTTTTTACAGGCCAATGATATTTTTAGTGCCAGGAAACAGTGGATAAGACTGGGGGCGGGGGTCCATGTCATGATTGGGGGCGTGTGGTCATGGGTGGAGCTAAAGGTGCTTAGAGTTCCTTGCCTAGGGGCACCTGAGATGTAAATCCAGCCCTGGCTACTGCAGTCAGTACCGGGAGGGAATTTACATAACTCCTCCCTACAGCCGGCCCCTGGGTGTATCCATCAGGGCCAGAGGATTACATCATCTCACTGTCATTATATATAAACAGGGGGTGTAGTTGTACCAGGGCCCAGCATCCAGGTGAGGTAAATCTGCCCTGCGATCCAATAGGCTCTAGTTATGCATCTGAAAATATTTTTGTGATAACAGCCCCCCAAAAATGTCTGTACTGGGTTCCTCCAATGACTAGTTACTTCACAATATATGTTTGTGCATGTGTATGTATATGCAAAATGGACCAGCAGGCAGCACTTTAAGAGTTAAATGTGCAAACAGACAGTGCACAAAATTCCTTAAAATTTAAGCTTTATGCAGTCAGTATTAAAAAGACATGAACATTGAAGGGCATATGTAGATATTACACCAAAAATTGATGACTAGATTGGATTACATACCCATCTTACGTGCTTCACACTATTCAGCACTTAAAGCGGAACTTTCCGATAATAGCCAGTCGATATGTATTCATTAAATGCCTGGCGACTAGCTTGAAAATAGATGTCTTACCAAAAAAAAATACTTGTTTCTAAAGGAATCCATCCCATTTCAGGACTGACGTGCAGGTTAGTTCGGTCTGTGCGCCTGCGCCGTCAGTCCCTTCCTGTGAACATATGGTGCAAAGCAGTCTACTCTATGGAGACCGGGACTGACAGCGCAGGCGCACAGACAAGATGTCCACTCTCTAGCCTCAGTTCCGCTCTCCAAATGGGACGGATTCCTTTAGAAACAAGTATATTTTTTTGGTAAGACATCTATTTTCAAGCTAATCGCCATGTATTTAATTAATGCGTGGTGACTGGCTATTATCTGAAAGTTCCGCTTTAATCATTGACATCCAAACTTTATCCTTGCGGCCCACCAACGTTAATCATAGTGTGTTTGTGCATGTGTGTGTTGTGGTATATTGTGGCATTTGTGTGTGTGTGTTTTGCATGTTTGTGTATTTCATGTGCGTGGTGTTTGTGTATTGCGTGTGTTTTTTTCTGAGTACGTGTGTGTGTTGGGTATGTGTGTGTAACTGGTGTGTGTTGTGCGTCTTGTATATATAAATATATATTGCATCTTCTACAGCAACATCTGGGTGACAGTGGTCTCCGCCACAACCCCTTTGGCACTCAAAAGGTTATAATGAATCGGAATCTCTCTTCCTTTTTTCTTCCTAGATGAAAGGTGCAGATAATGATTTCTTAGAATGTTCCCTAATTATCTGTGTAACAAACTTCCTTCTACTGTCATCATCTCTCAGGGGTATAATGTCAGCTTTTGAACAAAGGACCAGTTCTCACTCACACACATGAACTGCCCAGTTCAATCCTGTACTTTCAAAGTGTATACAGATCTAGAAATTACATATGTCCACAAGGCCATTTTTGGTGTAAAAATTCAGCTGATGCAGAACTTCTTTCGGGGATTATATGTACCATACCCCCAGCTGTCCCTCTTTAGGAGATATTAGGTGTACATACCTACCAAGTGTCCCTCCTTAGGCGATATTAGGGGTCCATACCTCTCAAGTGTCCCTCTTCAGGAGATATTAGGTGTCCGTATCTCCCAAGTGTCCATCTTTAGGAGATATTAGGGGTTCATTCTTTCCAGGTGTCCCACTTTAGGCGATAGTAGGGGGTCCATTCCTCCCAAGTGTCCCTCTTTAGGAGATATTAGAACTCCATACCTCCCAAGTGTCCCTCTTTAGGAGATACTATCAGTGTGGGACACATTGGCCATCTGTTTATTTTAACCAGTGCTTAAAGGGATAGTAATAGTTTGTTTTATCTTTATTTTATTTTGTAGGCATTAAAAAAACATGAAGAACGATATAAGTCTTATCTCTCAAACCCTTATGGTTTGAGAGATATTCACTAGCAAAGTTTCTCCCTCCCACCTCTTTTACCTATTGTAAGCCATCTCTTCTCAGATGTGGAATCCAGTCCATAGACCAGACAGATAACAGCAGGGGACAATCTTCTTTCTATGAGAACAATGAAAGCCCTGCCCCCCTTGACAAGCTTTTCAGGTTTTTCCCTTATCTTAATTGAAGATTGTCCCTCTCTGCAGTCTACCTGGGCACCTCCCTTCTGATCTGGCTGAGCAGTGTTACATCAGTAAAAGGGGCGGGAGGGGGACACTTTGTCATTGAATTACTCTTGTACTACAACTCTGACAGAATTGAAATAACACTCTCCAAAGTCCAAATACTATGATGATTAATTAGAGCTGCTTTTATTATGAAACATTACTAACCCTTTAAGCCTTTGAGTGGCAGAGGGGTAAGCAATACATTGTGTACTCCTCTGCCACTCAAAGGGTTAATGTGAGGCTGAGTACATGACTGGCAAAACCTGTCCCAAATTGCTAGTTGTATCTAATAACAATATGTAACTGTGTGCAATGTTTTATATTGTTTGTCTATTTTGTGTAAATATGTAAAGTCTTACTGTAAAAGCTCACCAGGATGTTCTTGAAAACGAGAGAAATCTCAAGGGAGTTTATGTATTAAGGAGTGATAAAGAGGTGGTAAAGAGGTGATAAACAGGTGATAAAGAGGAGATAAAGAGGTGAAGACTTCTCCGGTGATATCACTTCTCCAGTTCCTGTGTTATTCTATGGAACCTGTACACTAATAGTTCTCTTTGGATATCTGAGTGCATTGGCTTCATAAAGAAACATAGGAACTTGAGAAGTGATATCACAGGAGAAGTTGGGGGTTATGCACTAAGCAGTGATAAAGAGGTGATAAAGTGGAGATAACTTCTCCAGTGATATCACTTCTCCAGTTCCTATCTTACTTTATGTAACCAATGCACTAAGATCTCCAAAGTTGGAGAAATGTTAGGGCACAGGCTCCACTGAATAACATAGGAACTGGAGACGTATCACGCTTTAAAGTATAATCCCCAGTGTATTCTTCCTGGGAAAACATTTTCTAAAAAATAAAAAAAGAAATATATGAGTAAATGAAATGATTACATTTCACAGCATGTTACGTGCCTTTTTTTAGTTTCAGTTATAAGGACAAGCTCCCTTTCTAAAGTCAAAAGTATATATAAGTGTGTGTGTCTATATATATATATATATATATATATATATATATTATTTATTTATATATTTACCGTAAAATCTCAGGTATAATACGCATCTGTGTATAATACGCAGGTGTATATTATACCCAAGATTTTAGGGGAAAATAAGAGTGCCTGTGTATAATACACACCCTTGTTTTCCCCTCTTATGGAAAAAAAATTAAGCCGGCCAGAACCCTTCTCTCCCTCCCCCGGCGCTATCCTATTCTAAAATGCCACTTACTTTCTTAAAAAGACAAGTCCCCGCATTTTCATCATTATCAGGAAACATGTAAACAATGTGAATCTTCCCCTGTGGGCGGCATGCTTCCATTCGCCGCCCGCTTCCTTCTGGCTATGGTACTGCCCTGTGAGGACCATCAGATTCTCACAGGGCATTACTATTGGCTGGAGCCGGTAGGTCCTGAAAGCCAATTGAAGGAAGCGGGCAGTGAATGGAAGCGTGCCGCCCGCTGTGGAAGATTCACATCGTTTATATGTTTCCTGATAATGTTGAAAATGCGGGAACTTGTCTTTTTTAGAAAGTAAGTGGCATTTTAGAATCAGATAGCGCCGGGGGAGGGAGGGAAGGGTTCTGGCAGGCTTAATTTTTTTTAAAATAAAAACTCTCGAGTATAATACACACCCCCCACTTCACATAAGGTGAAGTGGGGTAAAATTGTACGTATTATACCCAAGATTTTACATATATATATATATATATATATATATATATATATATATATATATACACACATATATATATATATATATATACACTTTTGGGAGTGGTCAGGGGGCAAAGTCTCCTGGCCATTCCTGTTAACATGAGTTTCACAGAACCCTGCATCTATCAGCCTCCAAAGAACCAGCCCTCTTGCAGCATCATCCTCTCACCCTTATATATAAATACTAGTGTAAAAGCCTGTGCACACAGGCCAAGGTCCAGGTAATGTTAACCCTTTGAGTGCCAGAGGGGTACGCAACGCAGTGCTTTGCTACCTCACTGCTCCACGCGATGCAGTCTTACGTAGCCTCACTCGCGCAATGCAATCATGCGCAGCAGAGACTGCCCGAATGCAGGTAGTCTCTACTGCACATGACTGCATCATGACAAACATCCTAGTGAATTATTATATAGGATATATAAAAGCAAATACGCAAAGTATCGGTGCATATCCATATTTTCATCATTATAACCGTTTACTGTGCAGCATATTGCCTGCATATCACCACTGCATCAAAGATAAGGCTTTAGTCACATAATATGGCCTTAGTATGCTAAGCTTGTCAGCACGCCAAAGTACCCAACTATAGGCAAGTCCTAACCTTAATGCTATGTCCTATGAGTTGAATCTCTCCTGCTTTAGTCATTAACCTTAAAGGGATAGTAATACTTAAAAATTACTATCCCTTATATTGAAGCCCTTTAAAAACTGAATTAAATGCCACCAGCGGCATCTCTCAAACCTTCATGGTTTGGGAGATAGCCACTTTTAAACTTCGCTCTCTCCTGCCTCTCCACTGACGTTAGCATCTTTGCTGCAGCAGGGAAATCCGGTCCCGGGACCGGTGGAGGCTCTTCAGCAGAGCCAAGATCTCGTTATGGAAGACAAGATCCTTCACTAAAATGGTCTTCTACGTGTGTTTGGTTACCAACAGTTGCATATAATTGGGTACCTTGGCATGGTTGCAAGCTTAGCATACTAAGGCCATGTTATGTGACTAAAGCATCATCTTTGATGCAGTGGTGATATGCAGGTAATATGCCGTAGGTGCAGTGTAAAGAGTTAATAATGATGAAAATATGGATGTGCACCAATACTTTGTATATTTGCTTTTAGCTATTTTGGGCAAAATTGGTTGCACTCAGCAATTTTAAAAGTTTTTTTCCTGGGATGTGCTTACCAGAACCTGGATTGGAAATATATATATATAGTACTGTGTATAGTACTGTGCAAAAGACTTAGGCAGGTGTGAAAAAATACTGTAAAGTAAGAATTCTTTCAAAAATAGATGTGCTAATATTTTATATTTATCAATTAACAAAATGCAAAGTGAGTGAACAGAAGAAAAATCTAAAAAAATTTTGCCTTCAAAACTTCCATATAGTCAGGTATATGATTAAACAATTATACCATATGATCATCAATTTAACATGTAGGGTGAAACACAATCATTAACTGAAACAGAAACAGCCGTGTAGGAGGAATAAAAGTGGGTGAGGAACAGCCAGACTCAGCTAACAAGGTGAGGTTGCTGAAGACAGTTTAATGTCAAAAGTCATATAACGTGGCGAGACTGAGCACAGCAACAAGACACAAGGTAGTTATACTGCATCAGTAAGGTCACTCCCAGACAGAAATTTCAAGGCAGATAGGGGTTTCCAGATTTGCTGTCCATGCTCTTTTGAAGAAGCACAAGGAAATGGGTAATGTTGAGAATGGTAGACGCAGTGGTCGGCCAAGGAGACTTAGTGCAGCAGATGAAAGACACATCATGCTTACTTTCCTTCACAATTGGAAGATGTTCAGCAGTGCCTTCAGCTCAGAATTGGCAGAAAAATTGGGACCCTGATACATCCATCTACTGTCCAGAGAAGTCTGGTCAGAAGTGGTCTTCATGAAAGACTTGCAGCCAAGAAGCCATACCTCCGATGTGGAAACAAGGCCAAGTGGCTCAACTATGCACGAAAACACAGGAACTGGGGTGCAGAAAAATAGCAGCAGGTGCTCTGGACTGATGAGTCAAAATGTGAAATATTTGGCTGTAGCAGAAGGCAGTTTGTTTGCTGAAGGGCTGGAGAGCAGAACCAGAATGAGTGTCTGCAGGCAACAGTGAGGCACGGTGGAGGTTCCTTGCAAGTTTGGGGCTGCATTTCTGCAAATGGAGTGGTGGATTTGGTCAGAATTAATGGTGTCCTCAGTGCTGAGAAGTACAGATATTTATACATCATGCAATACCATCAGAGAGGCATTTGATTGTCCCCATATTTATTATGCAGAATGATAACGACCACAAACATACAGCCAAAGTCATTAAGAACTATCTTCAGCATAAAGAAGAACAAGGAGTCCTGGAAGTGATGGTATGGATCCCACAGAGCCCTGATCGCAACATCATCCAGTCTGTCTGGGATTACATGAAGAGAGAGAAGCAACTGAGGGGCCTAAATCCACAGAAGAACTGTGGTTAGTTCTCCAAGATGTCTGGAACAACCTACCTGCCGAGTTCCTTACCAAACTGTGTGCAAGTGTACCTAGAGGAACTGATGATGTTTTGAAGGCAAAAGGATACAAACACACACACAGAGATACAAATACACACACACCTATACATATACAAACACACAGATGCAAATACACACACACACACACTCACACACACACATATAGATACAAATACACACACACACACATATAGATGCAAATACACACACACACACATACACACACACATATAGATACAAATACACACACATACAGATACAAATACACACACACACACACACTCACACACACACATATAGATACAAATACACACACACACATATAGATGCAAATACACACACACATATAGATACAAATACACACACACACACACACACACACACATACACATATAGATACAAATACACACACATACAGATACAAATACACACACACACACTCACACACACACATATAGATACAAATACACACACACACATATAGATGCAAATACACACACACACACACACACACACATATAGATACAAATACACACACATACACATACAGATACAAATACACACACACACATAGAGATACAAATACACACACACACACACACACACATACTTTAGCCTCATACTCTTATCCCCGTCCTGTACTATTTCATGAATTGGACTATTACTATTATTGTAAAGCGCCGTGTACATGTATGGTGCTATACACACACACAGTCAAATACATACACACACACACACATATAGATACAAATACACACACACACACATACAGATGCAATTACACACACACACACACACATAGATACAAATACACACACACAAACATACAGATACAAATACACACACACACACATACATATGGATACAAACACACATTCGTCCCCTGTGATCACAGACTGTTAACCCCTTGAGTACCAGAAGTAAAACAGTTGATAACATATAACTGTCAATGGGGTGCAGATCTGTGATATAAAGGGACCCCACGTCTGCCCAGCACTTCACTCCAATTTCCATCACCACCTTGCCTCTGTGTGAAATGCGTGTCGGACTGGGTTACCATGGAAACTGAGCTGTCTGTGACAGCGGTGGTGGCGTCTGTCTGTTTTCGCACTGTCACAAATAGCAGGAGACAAAATGCAATTACTGGGAGGGGGCAGAGGAGGGGGAGATGTTTGAGGCTGATGTATCAGGAAAACATGGAGAAATTCTGGAGCCATCCAAACCCAATTCTGGATCAAACCAAAACCCACAGGGGACAGACAGACAGTTCCGTTGATTGAAATGGAGAATTTAACCCCTTGAATTCCAGAGAGATCTCCAGTGCATTGCTCTGGAATTCAAGGGGTTAAAATCTCCATATTTGGAATTTTTTATTTGCTCCCTATGCTGTAATTGGTTTGCTCCAGTTCCCCTTAGTGTGTCACCCTCTGTCTGTCCCAGTTGTTACATTTGAGGTGTAGTGTAAAATGTGCATTATTAAAGGGATAGTAACACTAAAAACGTAAACTAAATTATGTTGTAGTGTTTATCCCCTGAGTAAAACATGGAACTAGCACCACTGAAATGTGTTTTGTTCAAAAGTTATTGCACCTCAAACTTAAATTTTTTAGGTGCAGTATCACGGTGGCCTGAAATTGTACAGTGGCGCTGTTACTACACCATCCTATGGAGGTTTATGGTCAACTGACCACAGCTGTCCATAGGATGGTATAGCAACAGCACCACTGTACAATTTTAGGCCACAGTGATATTGCACCTAAAAAAATGTACATTAACTGTAATAACTTTTAAATTAAACACCTTCCAGCAGTGGGAGTTCTTAGTTTTACTCAGGGTAATAAACCTTACAATATATATATTTTTTTACATATTAAGTATGGCTCAGTGTCACAGTCACGAGTGACTAAAAAAATAAAGACACTTGATGAGTACAAATAAAATTAAATAAAATGTATTTAAACACAGTAGTAGCAGCAATGATAATACACTTTCACGAGACCAGGGAAGAACAGTGCACACACTTTCTTCACCCTTCACTAGGTAAGTGTGATATGACCCACGTCTGTACCCTAACGCTAGGGTAAACCCAGGCAACAGGAGAGAAGAACTCCAGAACACTGGAGCAACACAGTAGTGACTCTAACCCCACCACCTTCTCAAGGCCAGGTGTGAGGACAGTGCAAAACACTAACTCAACCCTTCAATAGGCAGGTGTAGCTAGTATTTGGACGGCCCTAGTAACCTTCACAAGACTAGATAGGAAGACAGTGCAGGACACTTCCTCAACCTTTCACTAGGAAGGTGTATCTAGTATCCGTACGGCCCTTGGTCACCTTCACAAGACTAGATAGGAGGACAGTGCATGGCACTTCCTCGATCTTTCACCAGGCAGGTTAAGAATAGCGCAACTATACCGTACCGCTAGGGTATACCAGAGGCAAGGTAAAACAGCACCTAGAATGCTAGGTGAGCCACCAACCCAACCGGACTTAGACCACAGGAAGTCAGTGACACGGACTGACCGACAAGCACTGCTACAGAGGTAGCGAGCGAGGTGATAACAGTTGGCCCAGGCCACAAGGGTATCAAAAGCCGGGGATGGGTAGCCGAGGCTAGTAGCAAACAAGCCGGAGCACAACAGAGAAGGAGGTAGTCAGACGAAGCCAGGAGTCAGAGTCGGATCGGGTAGTCATACAAAGCCAGGAGTCAGAGCCGGATCGGGTAGTCATACAAAGCCAGTAGTAAGAGCCGGATCAGATAGTCAGACGAAGCAGGAGTCAGAGCCGGATCGGGTAGTCAGATGAAGCCAGGAGTCAGAGCCGGATTGGGTAGTCATATGAAGCCAGGAGTCAGAGTCGGATCGGGTAGTCATACAAAGCCAGGAGTCAGAGCCGGATCGGGTAGTCATACAAAGCCAGTAGTAAGAGCCGGATCAGATAGTCAGACGAAGCAGGAGTCAGAGCCGGATCGGGTAGTCAGACGAAGCCAGGAGTCAGATCCGGATCGGGTAGTCAGACGAAGCCAGGAGTCAGAGCCAGATCGGGTAGTCAAACGAAGCCAGGAGTCAGATCCGGATCGGGTAGTCAGACGAAGCCAGGAGTCAGATCCGGATCGGGTAGTCAGAGGAGGCAGGAGTCAGAGCCGGATCGGGTAGTCAGACGAGGCAGGAGTCAGAGCCGGATCGGGTAGTCAGACGAAGCAGGAGTCAGAGCCGGATCAGGTAGTCAGACGAGGCAGGAGTCAGAGCTGGATCGGTTAGTCAGACGAAGCAGGAGTCAGAGCCGGATCGGGTAGTCAGACGAAGCCAGGAGTCAGATCCGGATCGGGTAGTCAGAGGAGGCAGGAGTCAGAGCCGGATCGGGTAGTCAGACGAGGCAGGAGTCAGAGCCGGATCGGGTAGTCAGACGAAGCAGGAGTCAGAGCCGGATCAGGTAGTCAGACGAGGCAGGAGTCAGAGCTGGATCGGTTAGTCAGACGAAGCAGGAGTCAGAGCCGGATCGGGTAGTCAGACGAAGCAGGAGTCAGAGCCGGATCGGGTAGTCAGATGAAGCCAGGAGTCAGAGGCGGATCGGGTTGTCAGACGAAGCCAGGAGTCAGAGCCGGATCGGGTAGTCAGACAAAGCAGGAGTCATACACAGGAACTAGAAAATGGACCAACACAGCACTAGGCTCAGGTACACCATGAAAGGGCACTGGGTAATGGAAATGCTGAGGCCTTTAAGGCCTAGTAGGTGGGTGGAGAGATGACATCACTAACCAGTGACCTATAAGAACAGTGACTTGCATAGAGCAACAGTCAGGAAGTAACAAGGTCGCTGTTACAGCAACTAAACACTGGAGGCAATCACGGGCACCGTGATACTCATTTGGTAAATGCAACAGCTGCAGAATCTGTGCAAACTTCAAGGTCACAGGTTCTAGTCCCATAAAGGTTATCTCAGTATTTTATCCTTCTGAGGTAGATAAAATGAGTACCATTAAATTGGGTACTATTATCTACACCCCCAGGACATACTTGAAAACGAGAGACAATCTCAATGTATCCTTTCTGGTAAAATAATTTGATATTACTATTATTACTATCTCTTTAAGAAAAAAAAATCAATCTCATTCCCCAGGTGCACATCACTTTCACTACCTACTGACTGTGCTTTTGACTAAAGCAAAGGTAGGGATTTTGTACAGTAAGGGTTGTAAAGCTATGGAATTTTTTGTCTTGGGATGTTGTGCTTGCAGACACTGTAACTGCTTTCAAAAAAGTAATGAATATGTACCTAACACAGAACAACATTAAGAATTATGACTGTTGGAAGCAGACAGGATGTTGATCCAGGGAAATATCTGATTGCCATTTGGAGTAAGGAAGGAATTATTTTACCCACTTAATTGGAAATTGCCTCAGAGTTTGATTTTTTTTTTTTTTTTGCCTTCCTCTGGATCAACAGGGGTGTTTTGGAATGGGCTGGACTTGATGGACGCATGTCTTTTTTCAGGATTCTCAACTATGTTACTATATTACTGTGTTACTGTGTTACTGTGTTACTGTGTTGTTATGTTACTGTGTTCCTATGTTACTATGTTACTGTGTTACTATATTACTATGTTCCTATGTTCCTATGTTACTATATTACTGTGTTCCTATGTTACTATATTACTATGTTACAGTGCTACTATGTTACCATATTACTATATTACTATGTTACTGTGTTCCTATGTTACTATATTACTATATTACTATATTACTATGTTACTGTGTTCCTATGTTACTATATTACTATATTACTATGTTACTGTATTACTGTGTTACGGTGTTCCTATGTTACTATATTACTATGTTACTGTATTACTGTGTTACTGTGTTCCTATGTTACTATATTACTATATTACTATGTTACTGTGCTACTATGTTACTGTGTTACTGTGTTACAGTGTTGCTATTTTACTATGTTACTGTGTTACTATGTTACTACATTACTATGTTACTGTGTTACTATGTTGTTATCTTACTGTGTTACCATGTTACTATGTTATTATGTTATTGTGTTGCTATATTACTGTGTTATTATGTTATTGTGTTACTGTGTTACTACATTACCATGTTACTGTGTTACTATATTACTGTGTTATTGTGTTAGCATATTACTATGTTACTATATTACTGTGTTATTGTGTTAGCATATTACTATGTTACTATATTACTGTGTTTCTATGTTACTGTGTTGTTATGTTATTGTGTTACTGTGTTCCTATGTTACTATGTTGCTATATTACGATGTTACTGTGTTGTTATGTTACTGTATTACTGTGTTACTATATTACTATATTACTGTGTTACTGTGTGACTATATTACTGTTACTATATTACTATGTTACTGTGTTACTATGTTATTATATTACTATGTTACAATATTACTATGTTACTGTGTTACTATATTACTGTTACTGTGTTACTATATTACTGTGTTACTATGTTACTATGTTACTGTGTTACTATGTTACTATATTACTATTTTACTGTGTTACTATGTTACTGTGTCACTATGTTACTGTGTTAATGTATTACTATGTTATTGTGTTACTATGTTACTATATTACTGTGTTACTATGTTATTATATTACTATGTTACTGTGTTACTATGTTACTATATTATTGTGTTACTATGTTACTGTGTTATTATGTTATTATGTTACTGTGTTACTATGTTACTATATTACTGTGTTACTATATTACTATGTTACTATGTTACTATATTACTATGTTACTGTGTTACTATATTACTATGTTACTATGTTACTATATTACTATGTTACTATGTTACTGTGTTACTATATTACTATGTTACTGTGTTACTATGTTACTGTGTTACTATATTACTATGTTACTATGTTACTGTGTTACTATATTACTATGTTACTGTGTTCCTATGTTACTATATTACTATGTTACTGTATTACTGTGTTACTGTGTTCCTATGTTACTATATTACTATGTTACTGTGCTACTATGTTACTGTGTTACAGTGTTGCTATTTTACTATGTTACTGTGTTACTATGTTACTACATTACTAAGTTACTGTGTTACTATGTTGTTATCTTACTGTGTTACCATGTTACTATGTTATTATGTTATTGTGTTGCTATATTACTGTGTTATTATGTTATTCTGTTACTGTGTTACTATATTACCATGTTACTGTGTTACTATATTACTGTGTTATTGTGTTAGCATATTACTATGTTACTATATTACTGTGTTATTGTGTTAGCATATTACTATGTTACTATATTACTGTGTTTCTATGTTACTGTGTTGTTATGTTACTGTGTTCCTATGTTACTATGTTACTGTGTTACTATATTACTATATTACTATGTTCCTATGTTACTATATTACTGTGTTCCTATGTTACTATATTACTATGTTACAGTGCTACTATGTTACCATATTACTATATTACTATATTACTATGTTACTGTGTTCCTATGTTACTATATTACTATATTACTATGTTACTGTATTACTGTGTTACGGTGTTCCTATGTTACTATATTACTATATTACTATGTTACTGTATTACTGTGTTACGGTGTTCCTATGTTACTATATTACTATATTACTATGTTACTGTATTACTGTGTTACTGTGTTCCTATGTTACTATATTACTATATTACTATGTTACTGTGCTACTATGTTACTGTGTTACTGTGTTACAGTGTTGCTATTTTACTATGTTACTGTGTTACTATGTTACTACATTACTATGTTACTGTGTTACTATGTTGTTATCTTACTGTGTTACCATGTTACTATGTTATTATGTTATTGTGTTGCTATATTACTGTGTTATTATGTTATTGTGTTACTGTGTTACTACATTACCATGTTACTGTGTTACTATATTACTGTGTTATTGTGTTAGCATATTACTATGTTACTATATTACTGTGTTATTGTGTTAGCATATTACTATGTTACTATATTACTGTGTTTCTATGTTACTGTGTTGTTATGTTATTGTGTTACTGTGTTCCTATGTTACTATGTTGCTATATTACGATGTTACTGTGTTGTTATGTTACTGTATTACTGTGTTACTATATTACTATATTACTGTGTTACTGTGTGACTATATTACTATGTTACTATATTACTATGTTACTGTGTTACTATGTTATTATATTACTATGTTACAATATTACTATGTTACTGTGTTACTATATTACTGTTACTGTGTTACTATATTACTGTGTTACTATGTTACTATGTTACTATGTTACTATATTACTATTTTACTGTGTTACTATGTTACTGTGTCACTATGTTACTGTGTTAATGTATTACTATGTTATTGTGTTACTATGTTACTATATTACTGTGTTACTATGTTATTATATTACTATGTTACTGTGTTACTATGTTACTATATTATTGTGTTACTATGTTACTGTGTTATTATGTTATTATGTTACTGTGTTACTATGTTACTATATTACTGTGTTACTATATTACTATGTTACTATATTACTATGTTACTGTGTTACTATATTACTATGTTACTATGTTACTATATTACTATGTTACTGTGTTACTATATTACTATGTTACTATGTTACTGTGTTACTATATTACTATGTTACTGTGTTACTATATTACTATATTACTATGTTACTGTGTTACTATGTTACTGTGTTACTATATTACTATGTTACTATGTTACTGTATTACTGTGTTACTGTGTTCCTATGTTACTATATTACTATATTACTATGTTACTGTGCTACTATGTTACTGTGTTACAGTGTTGCTATTTTACTATGTTACTGTGTTACTATGTTACTACATTACTATGTTACTGTGTTACTATGTTGTTATCTTACTGTGTTACCATGTTACTCTGTTATTATGTTATTGTGTTGCTATATTACTGTGTTATTATGTTATTCTGTTACTGTGTTACTATATTACCATGTTACTGTGTTACTATATTACTGTGTTATTGTGTTAGCATATTACTATGTTACTATATTACTGTGTTATTGTGTTAGCATATTACTATGTTACTATATTACTGTGTTTCTATGTTACTGTGTTGTTATGTTATTGTGTTACTGTGTTCCTATGTTGCTATATTACTATGTTACTGTGTTGTTATGTTACTGTATTACTGTGTTACTATATTACTATATTACTGTGTTACTGTGTGACTATATTACTATGTTACTATATTACTATGTTACTGTGTTACTATGTTACTATATTACTATGTTACTATGTTACTGTGTTACTATGTTACTATATTACTATGTTACTATATTACTATGTTACTGTGTTACTATGTTACTATATTACTATGTTAGTATGTTACTGTGTTACTATGTTACTATATTACTATGTTACTGTGTTACTATGTTACTATATTACTATGTTACTATGTTACTGTGTTACTATGTTACTATATTACTATGTTACTGTGTTACTGTGTTACTATGTTACTATATTACTGTGTTACTATGTTACTATGTTACTATGTTACTGTGTCACTATGTTACTGTGTTAATGTATTACTATGTTATTGTGTTATTATGTTACTATATTACTGTGTTACTATGTTATTATATTACTATGTTACTGTTACTATGTTACTGTGTTACTATGTTACTATATTATTGTGTTACTATGTTACTGTGTTACTATGTTACTATATTACTATGTTACTGTGTTACTATGTTACTATATTATTGTGTTACTATGTTACTGTGTTACTGTGTTACTATGTTACTATATTACTATGTTACTATGGTACTATATTACTGTGTTACTGTGTTACTATGTTACTATGTTACTGTGTTACTATGTTACTATATTACTATGTTACTATATTACTGTGTTACTGTGTTACTATATTACTATATTACTATGTTACTGTGTTACTATGTTATTGTGTTACTATGTTATTGTGTTACTATGTTACTGTGTTACTGTATTACTATGTTATTGTGTTACTATGTTACTATGTTACTGTGTTACTATGTTACTATGTTACTATATTACTATGTTACTATGTTACTATATTACTATGTTACTGTGTTACTGTATTACTATGTTATTGTGTTACTATGTTACTGTGTTACTATATTACTGTGTTACTATATTACTGTGTTACTATGTTACTGTGTTACTATGTTACTATATTACTATGTTACTATATTACTGTGTTACTATGTTACTATATTAATATGTTACTGTGTTACTATATTACTATGTTACTATATTACTATGTTACTATATTACTGTGTTACTATATTACTATGTTACTATATTACTATGTTACTATGTTACTGTGTTACTATGTTACTATGTTACTATATTACTATGTTACTATGTTACTATATTACTATGTTACTGTGTTACTGTATTACTATGTTATTGTGTTACTATGTTACTGTGTTACTATATTACTGTGTTACTATATTACTGTGTTACTATGTTACTGTGTTACTATGTTACTATATTACTATGTTACTATATTACTGTGTTACTATGTTACTATATTAATATGTTACTGTGTTACTATATTACTATGTTACTATATTACTATGTTACTATATTACTATGTTACTGTGTTACTGTATTACTATGTTATTGTGTTACTATGTTACTGTGTTACTATATTACTGTGTTACTATATTACTGTGTTACTATGTTACTGTGTTACTATGTTACTATATTACTATGTTACTATATTACTGTGTTACTATGTTACTATATTAATATGTTACTGTGTTACTATATTACTATGTTACTATATTACTATGTTACTATATTACTATGTTACTATATTACTGTGTTACTATATTACTATGTAACTATGTTACTATATTACTGTGTTACTCTGTTCCTATATTACTGTGTTACTGTGTTACTATGTTACTATATTACTATGTCACTGTGTTACTATGTTACTATATTACTGTGTTACTATATTACTTGGTTACTATATTACTATATTACTATATTACTATGTTACTGTGTTCCTATGTTACTATATTACTGTGTTACTATATTACTATGTTACTGTGTTCCTATGTTACTATATTACTGTGTTACTATGTTACTATATTACTATGTTACTATATTACTATGTTACTGTGTTACTATATTACTATGTTACTGTGTTACTATATTACTATGTAACTATGTTAAGCCTTTGACTTGGAACATAACAGAATCTTAGATGGGAGTCTAAGTAACTTTATTCAACAGAACTTCTACATCAGAATAAATCAGTGTATGGTTCCCACTCACTTCCCCTCTTCCCTGTCCGTGAGGCAGTGGTTCTCAGACAATGACCCCCAAAGCCCCCAGACTGACCTCTGAAGCCAGTAGCAGGATGTGTGTAAATGTCTCACTGCTAGTGCACAGGTGAGTGAATTAAAAGGAAGGATCCTCTGAGTAACTCACCTGCGTCAAGTCCTGACCTGTTAGTGGCCCCTGAGAATACGGTTGGTAACCACTGCTCTAGAACAGGGCACGGCCATTGGCTGCAGAAGGATGATCAGAGTTGTAGTCCAGCAACAACAGGAGGCCTCGCATTGCTCACTACTGCTCTAGGGGATCCTCTCTGTCTCTAAACTCACCCTGATTGGAAGGTGGTCATTCTCAGACCTTCCTAAGGGGATCTCGATCCAGCGCATCCATCCACACAGGCCTCTGGGCTAGACTTCAGTGTTCTGCATTACTTGGGGAACCCCCCTCCCTAGGGGACCCAGTGTGGCTCCCGGCCGGAGCATTCACTCCCAAGCACATGGTCCACTCCATCCAGGGCAAAGATCCCTTCCACCCAGGCCAATACAGAGACCAGATATCCCTTTAAAGGGATAGTAATATTTCTAAATAAATGCAGCTCAAATTATTCCTTATCGTTTTTGGGGCCATGTCGTGCGGTGTTATCAATCTCTACCATGTGTAATTCCAGACTAATTGAATCATAAAGTGTCCCCTTTTACCTATGTAAATCTGCACAGCAAGTCTGTCCGGATGGATCACAGTAAGGGACAATCTTCTGTTATCATAAGGAAAAACCTGCCCTCCTCCTTCAAGAGACACAGGGATTTCCTTATGATCACAGTAAGAAGATTGTCCCTTGCTGTGACCTGTCCGGTCAAGAGACCAGATTCCACATCTGAGGTGAGCAGTGTTACATCAGTAGAAGGAGTGGGAGGGGGATACTTTATCATTCAATTACTCTTGTACTACAGCTCTGACAGTATTGAAATAACACTCTCTATTGCCCAAATACTATGAAGATTAATTGGAGATGCTTTTATTATGAAGTGTTACTATCCCTTTAAATGCAGAGCACATGAAAAATACACATTGTAGTCCTCTGTTTCCAGCGCAGTCAAAAGGAAATTATTTTTGTTTTATTTTTTACTCATTTAGAAATTATTTTACAAGAAGAATACAGTGAGGTTTGAAGTATGTCATGGAGATCTTTTACAGTAAGAAGTTACATATTTACACACAATAGAGAAGCGATATACCGGTACACACACACATACACATACAGTAGGCATATACAAGCATACAAAAAAGTTCTATGAAGTTCCATGTTGTTTTTAGATACAAAGTAACAGTTATTTTTAGGGATTTTAGACTGAGAGAAGATCTGATTTCTCATAAGTGTTCTGTATTTAGAGAGACATCTCGTCACCTTAAATCAGTTTTTCTCAAAATGAGTCATTGGCACAAACCAATAAGTCTGCTTTTCCAGCTTAATCTCATGCGAGTAACCAAGACTGAGCTACTTGTGCTTAATTAGGGATATCTTGAAGACAACCTATTTTTGAGCACAGATTACTGGAGAAGAGGATCACTGCCTTAAATATACACCTCTCCTGGCTAAACTTATGACACCTATCTAGTGACACCCCAAGATTTTCCTCTACACTGGTATCCATAGAACCACACATACTGACCCCCAGCCTTCTCCCACTGCACTGGTATCCATAGAACCACATATACTGACCCCCAGCCTTGTCCCACTGCACTGGAATCCATAGAACCACACATACTGACCTCCAGCCTTGTCCCACTGCACTGGTATCCATAGAACCACACATACTGACCTCCAGCCTTGTCCCACTGCACTGGTATCCATAGACCCACACATACTGATCCCCAGCCTTGTCCCACTGCACTGGTACCATAGAACCACACATACTGACCTCCAGCCTTGTCCCACTGCACTGGTATCCATAGAACTACACATACTGACCCCCAGCCTTGTCCCACTGCACTGGTATCCATAGAACTACACATACTGACCCCCAGCCTTGTCCCACTGCACTGGTATCCATAGAACCACATATACTGATCCCCAGCCTTGTACCACTGCACTGGTATCCATAGATCCACACATACTGACCCCCAGACTTGTCCCACTGCACTGGTATCCATAGAACCACATATACTGATCCCCAGCCTTGTACCACTGCACTGGTATCCATAGAACCACACATACTGACCTCCAGCCTTGTCCCACTGCACTGGTATCCACAGAACCACATATACTGACCTCCAGCCTTGTCCCACTGCACTGGTACCATAGAACCACATATACTGACCTCAGCCTTTTCCTACTGCACTGGTATCCATAGACCCACACATACTGACCTCAGCCTTGTACCACTGTACTGGTACCATAGACCCACACATACTGACCTCAGCCTTGTACCACTGCACTGGTATCCATAGAACCACACATACTGACCTCAGCCTTGTACCACTGCACTGGTATCCATAGAACCACACATACTGACCTCCAGCCTTGTCCTACTGCACTGGTACCATAGAACCACACATACTGACCTCCAGCCTTGTCCCACTGCACTGGTATCCATAGAACCACACATACTGACCTCAGCCTTGTCCCACTGCACTGGTATCCATAGAAATACACATACTGATCCCCAGCCTTATCCCACTGCACTGGTATCCATAGAACCACACATACTGGCCCCCAGCCTTGTCCCACTTCACTGGGATCCATAGAACCGCACATACTGACCCCCAGCCTTGTCCTACTGCACTGGTATCCATAGAACCAACATACTGACCCCCAGCCTTGTCCCACTGCACTGGTATCCATAGAACCACACATACTGACCCCCAGCCTTGTCCCAATGCACTGGTATCCATAGAATCACACATACTGATCCCCAGCCTTGTCCTACTGCACTGGTATCCATAGAACCACACATACTGACCCCCAGCCTTGTCCCACTGCACTGGTATCCATAGACCACACATACTGACCCCCAGCCTTGTCCCACTGCACTGGTATCCATAGAACCACACATACTGACCCCCAGCCTTGTCCCACTGCACTGGTATCCATAGAACCACACATACTGACCTCAGCCTTGTCCTACTGTACTGGTATCCATAGAACCACACATACTGACCCCCAGCCTTGTACTACTGCACTGGTATCCATAGAACCACACATACTGACCCTCAGCCTTGTCCCACTACACTGGTATCCATAGAACCACACATACTGACCCCCAGCCTTGTCCTACTGCACTAGTATCCATAGAACCACACATACTGACCCCCAGCCTTGTCCCACTGCACTGGTATCCATAGAACCACACATACTGACCCCCAGCCTTGTCCCACTGCACTGGTATCCATAGACCCACACATACTGACCCCCAGCCTTGTCCCACTGCACTGGTATCCATAGAACCACACATACTGACCCCCAGCCTTGTCCCACTGCACTGGTATCCATAGAACTACACATACTGACCCCCAGCCTTGTCCCACTGCACTGGTATCCATAGATCCACACATACTGACCCCCAGCCTTGTCCTACTGCACTGGTATCCATAGAACCACACATACTGATCCCCAGCCTTGTCCTACTACACTGGTACCATAGACCCACACATACTGACCCTCAGCCTTGTCCTACTACACTGGTATCCATAGAACCACACATACTGACCCCCAGCCTTGTCCCACTGCACTGGTATCCATAGACCCACACATAATGACCCCCAGCCTTGTCCCACTGCACTGGTATCCACAGAACTACACATACTGATCTCCAGCCTTGTCCCACTGCACTGGTATCCATAGAACCACACATACTGACCCCCAGCCTTGTCCCACTGCACTGGTATCCATAGACCCACACATACTGACCCTCAGCCTTGTACCACTGCACTGGTATCCATAGATCCACACATACTGACCCCCAGCCTTGTCCTACTGCACTGGTATCCATAGAACCACACATACTGATCCCCAGCCTTGTCCTACTGTACTGGTACCATAGAACCACACATACTGACCTCCAGCCTTGTCCTACTGCACTGGTATCCATAGAACCACACATACTGACCCCCAGCCTTGTCCCACTGCACTGGTATCCATAGATCCACACATACTGATCCCCAGCCTTGTCCCACTGCACTGGTATCCATAGAACCACACATACTGACCCCCAGCCTTGTCCCACTGCACTGGTATCCATAGATCCACACATACTGACCCCCAGCCTTGTCCCACTGCACTGGTTTCCATAGAACCACACATACTGATCCCCAGCCTTGTCCTACTGCACTGGTATCCATAGAACCACACATACTGATCCCCAGCCTTGTCCTACTGCACTGGTATCCATAGAATCACACATACTGACCTCAGCCTTGTCCCACTGCACTGGTATCTATAGAACCACACATACTGACCCCCAGCCTTGTCCCACTACACTGGTATCCATAGAACCACACATACTGATCCCCAGCCTTGTCCCACTGCACTGGTATCCATAGACCCACACATACTGACCCCCAGCCTTGTCCTACTACACTGGTATCCATAGAACTACACATACTGACCTCAGCCTTGTCCCACTGCACTGGTACCATAGAACCACACATACTGACCCCCAGCCTTGTCCCACTGCACTGGTATCCATAGAACCACACATACTGACCCCCAGTCTTGTCCCACTGCACTGGTATCCACAGAACCACATATACTGACCCCCAGTCTTGTCCCACTGCACTGGTATCCATAGAACCACACATACTGACCCTCAGCCTTGTCCCACTGCACTGGTATCCATAGAATCACACATACTGGCCCCCATCCTCGTCCCACTGCACTGGTATCCATAGACCCACACATACTGACCCCCAGCCTTGTCCCACTGCACTGGTATCCATAGAACTACACATACTGACCTCCAGCCTTGTCCCACTGCACTGGTATCCACAGAACCACACATACTGACCCCCAGCCTTGTCCTACTGCACTGGTATCCATAGAATCACACATACTGACCCCCATCCTTGTCCCACTGCACTGGTATCCATAGACCCACACATACTGACCCCCAGCCTTGTACTACTGCACTGGTATCCATAGAACCACACATACTGACCCCCAGCCTTGTACCACTGCACTGGTATCCATAGAACTACACATACTGACCTCCAGCCTTGTACCACTGCACTGGTATCCATAGAACTACACATACTGACCTCCAGCCTTGTCCCACTGCACTGGTATCCATAGACCCACACATACTGACCTCCAGCCTTGTCCTACTGCACTGGTATCCATAGAACTACACATACTGACCCCCAGCCTTGTCCCACTGCACTGGTATCCATAGAACTACACATACTGACCCCCAGCCTTGTCCTACTGCACTGGTATCCATAGAACTACACATACTGATCCCCAGCCTTGTCCCACTGCACTGGTATCCATAGACCCACACATACTGACCTCCAGCCTTGTCCCACTGCACTGGTATCCATAGACCCACACATACTGACCTCCAGCCTTGTCCTACTGCACTGGTATCCATAGAACTACACATACTGACCTCCAGCCTTGTCCCACTGCACTGGTATCCATAGACCCACACATACTGACCTCCAGCCTTGTCCTACTACACTGGTATCCATAGAACCACACATACTGACCCCCAGCCTTGTCCCACTACACTGGTATCCATAGAACTACACATACTGACCTCCAGCCTTGTCCTACTACACTGGTATCCATAGAACCACACATACTGACCCCCAGCCTTGTCCCACTGCACTGGTATCCATAGACCCACACATACTGACCTCCAGCCTTGTCCTACTACACTGGTATCCATAGACCCACACATACTGACCTCCAGCCTTGTCCTACTGCACTGGTACCATAGACCCACACATACTGACCCCCAGCCTTGTCCCACTGCACTGGTATCCATAGAACCACACATACTGACCCCCAGCCTTGTCCTACTGCACTGGTATCCATAGATCCACACATACTGACCCCCAGCCTTGTCCCACTGCACTGGTATCCATAGACCCACACATACTGACCCCCAGCCTTGTCCCACTACACTGGTATCCATAGAACTACACATACTGACCCCCAGCCTTGTCCCACTGCACTGGTATCCATAGAACCACACATACTGACCCCCAACCTTGTCCCACTGCACTGGTATCCATAGAATCACACATACTGACCCCCAGCCTTGTCCCACTACACTGGTATCCATAGAACCACACATACTGATCCCCCAGCCTTGTCCCACTGCACTGGTATCCATAGAATCACACATACTGACCCCCAGCCTTGTCCCACTGCACTGGTATCCATAGAACTACACATACTGACCCCCCAGCCTTGTACCACTGCACTGGTATCCATATAACCTCACATACTGACCCCAGCATTGTCCCACTGCACTGGTATCCATAGAATCACACATACTGACCCCCAGCCTTGTCCCACTACACTGGTATCCATAGAACCACACATACTGATCCCCAGCCTTGTCCCACTGCACTGGTATCCATAGAACTACACATACTGACCCCCAGCCTTGTCCCACTGCACTGGTATCCATAGAACTACACATACTGACCCCCAGCCTTGTACCACTGCACTGGTATCCATAGAACCACACATACTGACCCCCAGCCTTGTCCCACTACATTGGTATCCATAGAACCACACATACTGACCCCCAGCCTTGTCCCACTGCACTGGTATCCATAGAACCACACATACTGACCCCCAGCCTTGTCCCACTGCACTGGTATCCATAGAACCACACATACTGATCCCCAGCCTTGTACTACTGCACTGGTATCCATAGAACCACACATACTGACCCCCAGCCTCGTCCCACTGTACTGGTATCCATAGAACTACACATACTGACCTCAGCCTTGTCCTACTGCACTAGTATCCATAGAACCACACATACTGACCCCCAGCCTTGTCCCACTGCACTGGTATCCATAGAACCACACATACTGACCCCCAGCCTTGTCCCACTGCACTGGTATCCATAGAACCACACATACTGACCTCAGCCTTGTCCTACTGTACTGGTATCCATAGAACCACACATACTGACCCCCAGCCTTGTCCCACTGCACTGGTATCCATAGAACCACACATACTGACCCTCAGCCTTGTCCCACTGCACTGGTATCCATAGAACCACACATACTGACCCCCAGCCTTGTCCTACTGCACTGGTATCCATAGAACCACACATACTGACCCCCAGCCTTGTCCCACTGCACTGGTATCCATAGACCCACACATACTGACCTCCAGCCTTGTCCTACTGCACTGGTATCCATAGAACCACACATACTGACCCCCAGCCTTGTCCCACTGCACTGGTATCCATAGAACTACACATACTGACCCCCAGCCTTGTCCCACTGCACTGGTATCCATAGATCCACACATACTGACCCCCAGCCTTGTCCTACTGCACTGGCATCCATAGAACCACACATACTGATCCCCAGCCTTGTCCTACTACACTGGTACCATAGACCCACACATACTGACCCTCAGCCTTGTCCTACTACACTGGTATCCATAGAACCACACATACTGACCCCCAGCCTTGTCCCACTGCACTGGTATCCATAGACCCACACATAATGACCCCCAGCCTTGTCCACTGCACTGGTATCCACAGAACTACACATACTGATCTCCAGCCTTGTCCCACTGCACTGGTATCCATAGAACCACACATACTGACCCCCAGCCTTGTCCCACTGCACTGGTATCCATAGACCCACACATACTGACCCTCAGCCTTGTACCACTGCACTGGTATCCATAGATCCACACATACTGACCCCCAGCCTTGTCCTACTGCACTGGTATCCATAGAACCACACATACTGATCCCCAGCCTTGTCCTACTGTACTGGTACCATAGAACCACACATACTGACCTCCAGCCTTGTCCTACTGCACTGGTATCCATAGAACCACACATACTGACCCCCAGCCTTGTCCCACTGCACTGGTATCCATAGATCCACACATACTGATCCCCAGCCTTGTCCCACTGCACTGGTATCCATAGAACCACACATACTGACCCCCAGCCTTGTCCCACTGCACTGGTATCCATAGATCCACACATACTGACCCCCAGCCTTGTCCCACTGCACTGGTATCCATAGAACCACACATACTGATCCCCAGCCTTGTCCTACTGCACTGGTATCCATAGAACCACACATACTGATCCCCAGCCTTGTCCTACTGCACTGGTATCCATATAATCACACATACTGACCTCAGCCTTGTCCCACTGCACTGGTATCTATAGAACCACACATACTGACCCCCAGCCTTGTCCCACTACACTGGTATCCATAGAACCACACATACTGATCCCCAGCCTTGTCCCACTGCACTGGTATCCATAGACCCACACATACTGACCCCCAGCCTTGTCCTACTACACTGGTATCCATAGAACTACACATACTGACCTCAGCCTTGTCCCACTGCACTGGTACCATAGAACCACACATACTGACCCCCAGCCTTGTCCCACTGCACTGGTATCCATAGAACCACACATACTGACCCCCAGTCTTGTCCCACTGCACTGGTATCCACAGAACCACATATACTGACCCCCAGTCTTGTCCCACTGCACTGGTATCCATAGAACCACACATACTGACCCTCAGCCTTGTCCCACTGCACTGGTATCCATAGAATCACACATACTGGCCCCCATCCTCGTCCCACTGCACTGGTATCCATAGACCCACACATACTGACCCCCAGCCTTGTCCCACTGCACTGGTATCCATAGAACTACACATACTGACATCCAGCCTTGTCCCACTGCACTGGTATCCACAGAACCACACATACTGACCCCCAGCCTTGTCCTACTGCACTGGTATCCATAGAATCACACATACTGACCCCCATCCTTGTCCCACTGCACTGGTATCCATAGACCCACACATACTGACCCCCAGCCTTGTACTACTGCACTGGTATCCATAGAACCACACATACTGACCCCCAGCCTTGTACCACTGCACTGGTATCCATAGAACTACACATACTGACCTCCAGACTTGTACCACTGCACTGGTATCCATAGAACCACACATACTGACCCCCAGCCTTGTACCACTGCACTGGTATCCATAGAACCACACATACTGACCCCCAGCCTTGTACCACTGCACTGGTATCCATAGAACTACACATACTGACCTCCAGACTTGTACCACTGCACTGGTATCCATAGACCCACACATACTGACCCCCAGCCTTGTACTACTGCACTGGTATCCATAGAACCACACATACTGACCCCCAGCCTTGTACCACTGCACTGGTATCCATAGAACTACACATACTGACCTCCAGACTTGTACCACTGCACTGGTATCCATAGACCCACACATACTGACCTCCAGCCTTGTCCTACTGCACTGGTATCCATAGAACTACACATACTGACCCCCAGCCTTGTCCTACTGCACTGGTATCCATAGAACTACACATACTGATCCCAGCCTTGTCCCACTGCACTGGTATCCATAGACCCACACATACTGACCTCCAGCCTTGTCCCACTGCACTGGTATCCATAGACCCACACATACTGACCTCCAGCCTTGTCCTACTGCACTGGTATCCATAGAACTACACATACTGACCTCCAGCCTTGTCCCACTGCACTGGTATCCATAGACCCACACATACTGACCTCCAGCCTTGTCCTACTACACTGGTATCCATAGAACCACACATACTGACCCCCAGCCTTGTCCTACTGCACTGGTATCCATAGAACCACACATACTGACCCCCAGCCTTGTCCCACTGCACTGGTATCCATAGACCCACACATACTGACCTCCAGCCTTGTCCTACTACACTGGTATCCATAGAACCACACATACTAACCCCCAGCCTTGTCCCACTGTACTGGTATCCATAGAACCACACATACTGATCCCCCAGCCTTGTCCCACTGCACTGGTATCCATAGATCCACACATACTGACCCCCAGCCTTGTCCCACTGCACTGGTATCCATAGAATCACACATACTGACCCCCAGCCTTGTCCACTGCACTGGTATCCATAGAACTACACATACTGACCCCCCAGCCTTGTACCACTGCACTGGTATCCATAGAATCACACATACTGACCCCCAGCCTTGTCCCACTGCACTGGTATCCATAGACCCACACATACTGACCTCCAGCCTTGTCCTACTACACTGGTATCCATAGAACCACACATACTAACCCCCAGCCTTGTCCCACTGTACTGGTATCCATAGAACCACACATACTGATCCCCCAGCCTTGTCCCACTGCACTGGTATCCATAGATCCACACATACTGACCCCCAGCCTTGTCCCACTGCACTGGTATCCATAGAACTACACATACTGACCCCCCAGCCTTGTACCACTGCACTGGTATCCATAGAATCACACATACTGACCCCCAGCCTTGTCCCACTGCACTGGTATCCATAGAACTACACATACTGACCCCCCAGCCTTGTACCACTGCACTGGTATCCATAGAACCACACATACTGACCCCCAGCCTTGTCCCACTACATTGGTATCCATAGAACCACACATACTGACCCCCAGCCTTGTCCCACTGCACTGGTATCCATAGAACCACACATACTGACCCCCAGCCTTGTCCCACTGCACTGGTATCCATAGAATCACACATACTGACCCCCAGCCTTGTCCCACTGCACTGGTATCCATAGAACCACACATACTGACCCCAGCCTTGTCCCACTGCACTGGTATCCATAGAATCACACATACTGACCCCCAGTCTTGTCCCACTGCACTGGTATCCATAGAACCACACATACTAACCCCCAGCCTTGTCCCACTGTACTGGTATCCATAGAACCACACATACTGATCCCCAGCCTTGTCCCACTGCACTGGTATCCATAGATCCACACATACTGACCCCCAGCCTTGTCCCACTGCACTGGTATCCATAGAATCACACATACTGACCCCCAGCCTTGTCCCACTGCACTGGTATCCATAGAACTACACATACTGACCCCCCAGCCTTGTACCACTGCACTGGTATCCATAGAATCACACATACTGACCCCCAGCCTTGTCCCACTGCACTGGTATCCATAGAACTACACATACTGACCCCCCAGCCTTGTACCACTGCACTGGTATCCATAGAACCACACATACTGACCCCCAGCCTTGTCCCACTACATTGGTATCCATAGAACCACACATACTGACCCCCAGCCTTGTCCCACTGCACTGGTATCCATAGAACCACACATACTGACCCCCAGCCTTGTCCCACTGCACTGGTATCCATAGAATCACACATACTGACCCCAGCCTTGTCCCACTGCACTGGTATCCATAGAACCACACATACTGACCCCAGCCTTGTCCCACTGCACTGGTATCCATAGAATCACACATACTGACCCCAGTCTTGTCCCACTGCACTGGTATCCATAGAACCACATATACTGACCTCAGCCTTGTCCCACTGCACTGGTATCCATAGAACTACACATACTGACCTCAGCCTTGTCCCACTACACTGGTATCCATAGAACCACACATACTGACCCCCAGCCTTGTCCTACTGCACTGGTACCATAGATCCACACATACTGATCCCAGTCTTGTCCCACTTCACTGGTATCCATAGAACCACACATACTGATCCCAGTCTTGTCCCACTACACTGGTACCATAGAACCACACATACTGACCCCCAGCCTTGTCCCACTGCACTAGTAGCCATAGAACCACACATACTGACCTCCAGCCTTGTCCCACTGCACTGGTAGCCATAGAACCACACATACTGACCCCCAGCCTTGTCCTACTGCACTGGTATCCATAGATCCACACATACTGATCCCAGTCTTGTCCCACTACACTGGTATCCATAGAACCACACATACTGACCTCAGCCTTGTCCTACTGCACTGGTATCCATAGAACTACACATACTGACCCCCAGCCTTGTCCCACTGCACTGGTATCCATAGAACCACACATACTGACCTCAGCCTTGTCCTACTGCACTGGTATCCATAGAACTACACATACTGACCCCCAGCCTTGTCCCACTGCACTGGTATCCATAGATCTACACATACTGACCCCCCAGCCTTATCCCACTGCACTGGTATCCATAGAACTACACATACTGACCCCAGCCTTGTCCCACATGCACTGGTATCCATAGAACCACACATACTGACCCCCAGCCTTGTCCCACTGCACTGGTATCCATAGAACCACACATACTGACCTCCAGCCTTGTCCTACTGCACTGGTATCCATAGATCCACACATACTGATCCCAGTCTTGTCCCACTACACTGGTATCCATAGAACCACACATACTGACCCCCAGCCTTGTCCCACTGCACTGGTATCCATAGATCCACACATACTGATCCCCAGTCTTGTCCACTACACTGGTATCCATAGAACCACACATACTGACCCCCAGCCTTGTCCCACTGCACTGGTATCCATAGATCCACACATACTGACCTCCAGCCTTGTCCCACTGCACTGGTAGCCATAGAACCACACATACTAACCCCCAGCCTTGTCCCACTGCACTGGTATCCATAGAACCACACATACTGACCCCCAGCCTTGTCCCACTGCACTAGTAGCCATAGAACCACACATACTGACCCCCAGCCTTGTCCTACTGCACTGGTATCCATAGATCCACACATACTGATCCAGTCTTGTCCCACTACACTGGTATCCATAGAACCACACATACTGACCCCCAGCCTTGTCCCACTGCACTGGTATCCATAGATCCACACATACTGACCTCCAGCCTTGTCCCACTGCACTGGTAGCCATAGAACCACACATACTAACCCCCAGCCTTGTCCCACTGCACTGGTATCCATAGAACCACACATACTGACCCCCAGCCTTGTCCCACTGCACTAGTAGCCATAGAACCACACATACTGACCTCCAGCCTTGTCCACTACACTGGTATCCATAGAACCACACATACTGACCCCCAGCCTTGTCCTACTGCACTGGTATCCATAGATCCACACATACTGATCCCAGTCTTGTCCCACTACACTGGTATCCATAGAACCACACATACTGACCCCCAGCCTTGTCCCACTACACTGGTATCCATAGAACCACACATACTGACCCCAGCCTTGTCCCACTGCACTAGTAGCCATAGAACCACACATACTGACCTCCAGCCTTGTCCCACTGCACTGGTAGCCCATAGAACCACACATACTAACCCCCAGCCTTGTCCCACTGCACTGGTAGCCATAGAACCACACATACTGACCCCCAGCCTTGTCCCACTGTACTGGTATCCATAGAACCACACATATTGATCCAGCCTTGTCCCACTGCACTGGTATCCATAGAACCACACATACTAACCCCCAGCCTTGTCCACTGCACTGGTATCCATAGAACCACATATACGGGCCCCCAGCCTTGTCCCACAGTATCCATAGAACCACACATACTGACCCCCCAGCCTTGTCCCACTGCACTGGTATCCATAGAACCACACATACTGACCCCAGCCTTGTCCCACTGCACTGGTATCCATAGAACCACATATACGGGCCCCCAGCCTTGTCCCACAGTATCCATAGAACCACACATACTGACCCCCCAGCCTTGTCCCACTGCACTGGTATCCATAGATCCACACATACTGATCCCCAGTCTTGTCCCACTGCACTGGTATCCATAGATCCACACATACTGACCCCCAGCCATGTCCCACTGCACTGGTATCCATAGAATCACACATACTGATCCCCAGCCTTGTCCCACTGCACTGGTATCCATAGAATCACACATACTGACCCCCAGCCTTGTCCCACTGCACTGGTATCCATAGAATCACACATACTGACCTCCAGCCTTGTCCTACTGCACTGGTATCCATAGAATCACACATACTGATCCCCAGTCTTGTCCTACTGCACTGGTATCCATAGAACCACACATACTGACCCCCAGCCTTGTCCCACTGCACTGGTATCCATAGAACTACACATACTGATCCCCAGCCTTGTCCCACTGCACTGGTATCCATAGACCCACACATACTGACCTCCAGCCTTGTCCCACTGCACTGGTATCCATAGAACTACACATACTGACCTCCAGCCTTGTCCCACTGCACTGGTATCCATAGAACCACACATACTGACCCCCAGCCTTGTCTCACTGCACTGGTATCCATAGACCCACACATACTGACCTCCAGCCTTGTCCCACTGCACTGGTATCCATAGACCACACATACTGACCTCCAGCCTTGTTCCACTGCACTGGTATCCATAGACCCACACATACTGACCTCCAGCCTTGTCCCACTGCACTGGTATCCATAGAACCACACATACTGACCCCCAGCCTTGTCCCACTGCACTGGTATATATAGAACCACACATACTGACCTCCAGCCTTGTCCCACTGCACTGGTATCCATAGAACCACACATACTGACCTCCAGCCTTGTTCCACTGCACTGGTATCCATAGACCCACACATACTGACCTCCAGCCTTGTCCCCACTGCACTGGTATCCATAGAACCACACATACTGACCCCCAGCCTTGTCACACTGCACTGGTATATATAGAACCACACATACTGACCTCCAGCCTTGTCCCACTGCACTGGTATCCATAGAACCACACATACTGACCTCCAGCCTTGTCCCACTGCACTGGTATCCATAGAACTACACATACTGACCTCCAGCCTTGTACCACTGCACTGGTATCCATAGAACTACACATACTGACCCCCAGCCTTGTACCACTGCACTGGTATCCATAGAACTACACATACTGACCTCCAGCCTTGTCCCACTGCACTGGTATCCATAGACCCACACATACTGACCTCCAGCCTTGTACCACTGCACTGGTATCCATAGAACTACACATACTGACCTCAGCCTTGTCCCACTGCACTGGTATCCATAGAACTACACATACTGACCTCCAGCCTTGTACCACTGCACTGGTATCCATAGAACTACACATACTGACCCCAGCCTTGTCCCACTACACTGGTACCATAGAACCACACATACTGACCCCCAGCCTTGTCCACTGCACTGGTATCATAGAACCACACATACTGACCCCCAGCCTTGTCCCACTGCACTGGTATCCATAGAACTACACATACTGACCTCCAGCCTTGTACCACTGCACTGGTATCCATAGAACTACACATACTGACCTCCAGCCTTGTACCACTGCACTGGTATCCATAGAACCACACATACTGACCCCCAGCCTTGTCCTACTGCACTGGTATCCATAGATCCACACATACTGACCCCAGCCTTGTCCTACTGCACTGGTAACCATAGAACTACACATACTGACCTCCAGCCTTGTACCACTGCACTGGTATCCATAGAACTACACATACTGATCCCCAGCCTTGTACTACTGCACTGGTATCCATAGATCCACACATACTGACCTCCAGCCTTGTCCCACTGCACTGGTATCCATAGACCCACACATACTGACCTCCAGCCTTGTCCTACTGCATTATTATCCATAGAACCACACATACTGACCCCCAGCCTTGTCCCACTGCACTGGTATCCATAGAACCACACATACTGACCCCCAGCCTTGTCCCTACTGCACTGGTATCCATAGAACTACACATACTGACCTCCAGCCTTGTACCACTGCAGTGGTATCCATAGAACTACACATACTGACCTCAGCCTTGTCCCACTGCACTGGTATCCATAGATACACACATACTGACCTCCAGCCTTGTCCACTGCACTGGTATCCATAGACCCACACATACTGACCTCCAGCCTTGTCCCACTACACTGGTATCCATAGAACCACACATACTGACCCCCAGCCTTGTCCTACTGCACTGGTATCCATAGACCCACACATACTGACCTCCAGCCTTGTCCTACTGCATTATTATCCATAGAACCACACATACTGACCCCCAGCCTTGTCCTACTGCACTGGTATCCATAGAACTACACATACTGACCTCCAGCCTTGTCCTACTGCACTGGTATCCATAGAACCACACATACTGACCCCCAGCCTTGTCCCACTGCACTGGTATCCATAGAACTACACATACTGACCTCCAGCCTTGTACCACTGTACTGGTACCATAGAACCACACATACTGACCCCCAGCCTTGTACCACTGCACTGGTATCCATAGAACTACACATACTGACCTCAGCCTTGTCCCACTGCACTGGTATCCATAGATACACACATACTGATCCCCAGCCTTGTCCCACTGCACTGGTATCCATAGAACTACACATACTGACCTCAGCCTTGTCTACTGTACTGGTATCCATAGAACCACACATACTGACCCCCAGCCTTGTCCTACTGCACTGGTATCCATAGACCCACACATACTGACCTCAGCCTTGTCCTACTGTACTGGTATCTATAGAACCACACATACTGACCTCCAGCCTTGTCCAACTGTACTGGTATCCATAGAACCACACATACTGACCCCCAGCCTTGTACCACTGCACTGGTATCCATAGAATCACACATACTGACCCCCAGCCTTGTACCACTGCACTGGTATCCATAGAATCACACATACTGACCCCCAGCCTTGTCCTACTGCACTGGTATCCATAGAACCACACATACTGACCCCCAGCCTTGTCCCACTGCACTGGTATCCATAGACCCACACATACTGACCCCCAGCCTTGTCCCACTGCATTGGTATCCATAGACCACACATACTGACCCCCAGCCTTGTCCTACTGCACTGGTATCCATAGAACCACACATACTGACCCCCAGCCTTGTCCTACTGTACTGATATCCATAGAACTACACATACTGACCCCAGCCTTGTCCTACTGCACTGGTATCCATAGAACTACACATACTGACCTCAGCCTTGTCCCACTGAACTGGTATCCATAGAACCACATATACTAACCCACAGCCTTGTCCCACTGCACTGGTATCCATAGAACCACACATACTGACCTCCAGCCTTGTCCTACTGCACTGGTATCCATAGAACCACACATACTGACCCCCAGCCTTGTCCCACTGCACTGGTATCCATAGAACTACACATACTGACCTCCAGCCTTGTACCACTGCACTGGTACCATAGAACCACACATACTGACCCCCAGCCTTGTCCCACTGCACTGGTATCCATAGAACCACACATACTGACCCCCAGCCTTGTCCCACTGCACTGGTATCCATAGAACTACACATACTGACCCCCAGCCTTGTCCCACTACACTGGTATCCATAGAACCACACATACTGATCCCCAGTCTTGTCCCACTGCACTGGTATCCATAGAACCACACATACTGACCCCCAGCCTTGTCCCACTGCACTGGTATCCATAGAACCACACATACTGACCCCCAGCCTTGTCCCACTGCACTGGTATCCATAGAACTACACATACTGACCCCCAGCCTTGTCCCACTGCACTGGTATCCATAGAACTACACATACTGACCCCCAGCCTTGTCCCACTGCACTGGTATCCATAGAACTACACATACTGACCCCCAGCCTTGTCCCACTGCACTGGTATCCATAGAACTACACATACTGACCTCAGCCTTGTCCCACTGCACTGGTACCATAGAACCACACATACTGACCTCCAGCCTTGTCCCACTGCACTGGTATCCATAGAACTACACATACTGACCTCCAGCCTTGTCCTACTGCACTGGTATCCATAGACCCACATATACTGACCTCAGCCTTGTCCTACTGCACTGGTATCCATAGACCCACACATACTGACCTCCAGCCTTGTCCCACTGCACTGGTATCCATAGACCCACACATACTGACCCCCCAGCCTTGTCCCACTGCACTGGTATCCATAGATCCACACATACTGACCCCCAGCCTTGTCCTACTGCACTGGTATCCATAGATCCACACATACTGACCCCCAACCTTGTCCTACTGCACTGGTATCCATAGAACCACACATACTGACCTCAGCCTTGTCCCACTGCACTGGTATCCATAGATCCACACATACTGACCCCCAACCTTGTCCTACTGCACTGGTATCCATAGACCCACACATACTGACCTCCAGCCTTGTCCCACTGCACTGGTATCCATAGAACCACACATACTGACCCCAGCCTTGTCCCACTGCACTGGTATCCATAGACCCACACATACTGACCCCCAGCCTTGTCCCACTGCACTGGTATCCATAGATCCACACATACTGACCCCCAGCCTTGTCCTACTGCACTGGTATCCATAGAAACACACATACTGATCCCCAGCCTTGTCCCACTGCACTGGTACCATAGAACCACACATACTGATCCCCAGCCTTGTCCCACTGCACTGGTATCCATAGACCCACACATACTGACCCCCAGCCTTGTCCTACTGCACTGGTATCCATAGAACCACACATACTGACCCCCAGCCTTGTCCCACTGCACTGGTATCCATAGAACTACACATACTGACCTCAGCCTTGTCCTACTGCACTGGTATCCATAGATCCACACATACTGACCCCCAGCCTTGTCCCACTGCACTGGTATCCATAGAACCACACATACTGACCCACAGCCTTGTCCCACTGCACTGGTATCCATAGAACCACACATACTGATCCCCAGCCTTGTCCTACTGCACTGGTATCCATAGAACCACACATACTGACCCCAGCCTTGTCCCACTGCACTGGTATCCATAGACCCACACATACTGACCCCCAGCCTTGTCCCACTGCATTGGTATCCATAGACCACACATACTGACCCCCAGCCTTGTCCTACTGCACTGGTACCATAGACCCACACATACTGACCCCCAGCCTTGTCCCACTGCATTGGTATCCATAGACCACACATACTGACCCCCAGCCTTGTCCTACTGCACTGGTATCCATAGAACCACACATACTGACCCCCAGCCTTGTCCTACTGTACTGATATCCATAGAACCACACATACTGACCCCCAGCCTTGTCCTACTGCACTGGTATCCATAGAACTACACATACTGACCTCAGCCTTGTCCCACTGAACTGGTATCCATAGAACCACATATACTAACCCACAGCCTTGTCCCACTGCACTGGTATCCATAGAACCACACATACTGACCTCCAGCCTTGTCCTACTGCACTGGTATCCATAGAACCACACATACTGACCCCCAGCCTTGTCCCACTGCACTGGTATCCATAGAACCACACATACTGACCCCCAGCCTTGTCCCACTGCACTGGTATCCATAGAATCACACATACTGACCCCCAGCCTTGTCCCACTGCACTGGTATCCATAGAACCACACATACTGACCTCCAGCCTTGTCCTACTGCACTGGTATCCATAGAACCACACATACTGACCCCCAGCCTTGTCCCACTGCACTGGTATCCATAGAACTACACATACTGACCCCCAGCCTTGTCCCACTGCACTGGTATCCATAGAACCACACATACTGACCCCCAGCCTTGTACCACTGCACTGGTATCCATAGAATCACACATACTGACCTCCAGCCTTGTCCCACTGCACTGGTATCCATAGATCCACACATACTAACCCCCAGCCTTGTCCCACTACACTGGTATCCATAGATCCACACATACTGACCCCCAGCCTTGTCCCACTGCACTGGTATCCATAGATCCACACATACTGACCTCCAGCCTTGTCCCACTGCACTGGTATCCATAGAACTACACATACTGACCTCAGCCTTGTCCCACTGAACTGGTATCCATAGAACCACATATACTAACCCACAGCCTTGTCCCACTGCACTGGTATCCATAGAACCACACATACTGACCTCCAGCCTTGTCCTACTGCACTGGTATCCATAGAACCACACATACTGACCCCCAGCCTTGTCCCACTGCACTGGTATCCATAGAACTACACATACTGACCTCCAGCCTTGTACCACTGCACTGGTACCATAGAACCACACATACTGACCCCCAGCCTTGTCCCAATGCACTGGTATCCATAGAACCACACATACTGACCCCCAGCCTTGTCCCACTGCACTGGTATCCATAGAACTACACATACTGACCCCCAGCCTTGTCCCACTACACTGGTATCCATAGAACCACACATACTGATCCCCAGTCTTGTCCCACTGCACTGGTATCCATAGAACCACACATACTGACCCCCAGCCTTGTCCCACTGCACTGGTATCCATAGAACCACACATACTGACCCCCAGCCTTGTCCCACTGCACTGGTATCCATAGAACTACACATACTGACCCCCAGCCTTGTCCCACTGCACTGGTATCCATAGAACTACACATACTGACCCCCAGCCTTGTCCCACTGCTCTGGTATCCATAGAACTACACATACTGACCCCCAGCCTTGTCCCACTGCACTGGTATCCATAGAACTACACATACTGACCTCAGCCTTGTCCCACTGCACTGGTACCATAGAACCACACATACTGACCTCCAGCCTTGTCCCACTGCACTGGTATCCATAGAACTACACATACTGACCTCCAGCCTTGTCCTACTGCACTGGTATCCATAGACCCACATATACTGACCTCAGCCTTGTCCTACTGCACTGGTATCCATAGACCCACACATACTGACCTCCAGCCTTGTCCCACTGCACTGGTATCCATAGACCCACACATACTGACCCCCCAGCCTTGTCCCACTGCACTGGTATCCATAGATCCACACATACTGACCCCCAGCCTTGTCCTACTGCACTGGTATCCATAGATCCACACATACTGACCCCCAACCTTGTCCTACTGCACTGGTATCCATAGAACCACACATACTGACCTCAGCCTTGTCCCACTGCACTGGTATCCATAGATCCACACATACTGACCCCCAACCTTGTCCTACTGCACTGGTATCCATAGACCCACACATACTGACCTCCAGCCTTGTCCCACTGCACTGGTATCCATAGAACCACACATACTGACCCCAGCCTTGTCCCACTGCACTGGTATCCATAGACCCACACATACTGACCCCCAGCCTTGTCCCACTGCACTGGTATCCATAGATCCACACATACTGACCCCCAGCCTTGTCCTACTGCACTGGTATCCATAGATCCACACATACTGACCCCCAACCTTGTCCCACTGCACTGGTATCCATAGACCCACACATACTGACCCCCAGCCTTGTCCTACTGCACTGGTATCCATAGAAACACACATACTGATCCCCAGCCTTGTCCCACTGCACTGGTACCATAGAACCACACATACTGATCCCCAGCCTTGTCCCACTGCACTGGTATCCATAGACCCACACATACTGACCCCCAGCCTTGTCCTACTGCACTGGTATCCATAGAACCACACATACTGACCCCCAGCCTTGTCCCACTGCACTGGTATCCATAGAACTACACATACTGACCTCAGCCTTGTCCTACTGCACTGGTATCCATAGATCCACACATACTGACCCCCAGCCTTGTCCCACTGCACTGGTATCCATAGAACCACACATACTGACCCACAGCCTTGTCCCACTGCACTGGTATCCATAGAACCACACATACTGATCCCCAGCCTTGTCCTACTGCACTGGTATCCATAGAACCACACATACTGACCCCCAGCCTTGTCCCACTGCACTGGTATCCATAGACCCACACATACTGACCCCCAGCCTTGTCCCACTGCATTGGTATCCATAGACCACACATACTGACCCCCAGCCTTGTCCTACTGCACTGGTACCATAGACTCACACATACTGACCCCCAGCCTTGTCCCACTGCATTGGTATCCATAGACCACACATACTGACCCCCAGCCTTGTCCTACTGCACTGGTATCCATAGAACCACACATACTGACCCCCAGCCTTGTCCTACTGTACTGATATCCATAGAACCACACATACTGACCCCCAGCCTTGTCCTACTGCACTGGTATCCATAGAACTACACATACTGACCTCAGCCTTGTCCCACTGAACTGGTATCCATAGAACCACATATACTAACCCACAGCCTTGTCCCACTGCACTGGTATCCATAGAACCACACATACTGACCTCCAGCCTTGTCCTACTGCACTGGTATCCATAGAACCACACATACTGACCCCCAGCCTTGTCCCACTGCACTGGTATCCATAGAACCACACATACTGACCCCCAGCCTTGTCCCACTGCACTGGTATCCATAGAATCACACATACTGACCCCCAGCCTTGTCCCACTGCACTGGTATCCATAGAACCACACATACTGACCTCCAGCCTTGTCCTACTGCACTGGTATCCATAGAACCACACATACTGACCCCCAGCCTTGTCCCACTGCACTGGTATCCATAGAACTACACATACTGACCCCCAGCCTTGTCCCACTGCACTGGTATCCATAGAACCACACATACTGACCCCCAGCCTTGTACCACTGCACTGGTATCCATAGAATCACACATACTGACCTCCAGCCTTGTCCCACTGCACTGGTATCCATAGATCCACACATACTGACCCCCAGCCTTGTCCCACTACACTGGTATCCATAGATCCACACATACTGACCCCCAGCCTTGTCCCACTGCACTGGTATCCATAGATCCACACATACTGACCTCCAGCCTTGTCCCACTGCACTGGTACCATAGAACCACACATACTGACCTCCAGCCTTGTCCCACTGCACTGGTATCCATAGAACTACACATACTGACCTCCAGCCTTGTCCCACTGCACTGGTATCCATAGAACCACACATACTGACCCCCAGCCTTGTCCCACTGCACTGGTATCCATAGAACCACACATACTGACCCCCAGCCTTGTCCCACTGCACTGGTATCCATAGAACTACACATACTGACCCCCAGCCTTGTCCCACTGCACTGGTATCCATAGAACCACACATACTGACCCCCAGCCTTGTACCACTGCACTGGTACCATAGACCCACACATACTGACCCCCAGCCTTGTCCTACTGCACTGGTACCATAGAACCACACATACTGACCTCCAGCCTTGTCCCACTGCACTGGTATCCATAGAACCACACATACTGACCCCCAGCCTTGTCCTACTGCACTGGTACCATAGAACCACACATACTGACCCCCAGCCTTGTCCCACTGCACTGGTATCCATAGAACCACACATACTGACCCCCAGCCTTGTCCCACTGCACTGGTATCCATAGAACTACACATACTGACCCCCAGCCTTGTCCCACTGCACTGGTATCCATAGAACCACACATACTGACCCCCAGCCTTGTACCACTGCACTGGTACCATAGACCCACACATACTGACCCCCAGCCTTGTCCCACTGCACTGGTATCCATAGAACCACACATACTGACCCCCTGCCTTGTCCTACTGCACTGGTATCCATAGAACCACACATACTGACCCCCAGCCTTGTACCACTGCACTGGTACCATAGACCCACACATACTGACCCCCAGCCTTGTCCTACTGCACTGGTACCATAGAACCACACATACTGACCTCCAGCCTTGTCCCACTACACTGGTATCCATAGAACCACACATACTGACCCCCAGCCTTGTCCTACTGCACTGGTACCATAGAACCACACATACTGACCCCCAGCCTTGTCCCACTGCACTGGTATCCATAGAACCACACATACTGACCCCCAGCCTTGTCCCACTGTACTGGTATCCATAGAACTACACATACTGACCCCCAGCCTTGTCCCACTGCACTGGTATCCATAGAACTACACATACTGACCTCAGCCTTGTCCCACTGCACTGGTACCATAGACCCACACATACTGACCTCAGCCTTGTCCCACTGCACTGGTATCCATAGAACTACACATACTGACCTCCAGCCTTGTCCCACTACACTGGTACCATAGACCCACACATACTGACCTCAGCCTTGTCCTACTGCACTGGTATCCATAGATCCACACATACTGACCTCCAGCCTTGTCCTACTGCACTGGTATCCATAGAACCACACATACTGACCTCCAGCCTTGTCCCACTGCACTGGTATCCATAGACCCACACATACTGACCCCCCAGCCTTGTCCCACTGCACTGGTATCCATAGATCCACACATACTGACCCCCAGCCTTGTCCTACTGCACTGGTATCCATAGATCCACACATACTGACCCCCAACCTTGTCCTACTGCACTGGTATCCATAGAACCACACATACTGACCCCCAGTCTTGTCCTACTGCACTGGTATCCATAGAACCACACATACTGACCTCAGCCTTGTCCCACTGCACTGGTATCCATAGATCCACACATACTGACCCCCAACCTTGTCCTACTGCACTGGTATCCATAGACCCACACATACTGACCTCCAGCCTTGTCCCACTGCACTGGTACCATAGAACCACACATACTGACCCCAGCCTTGTCCCACTGCACTGGTATCCATAGAACCACACATACTGACCCCAGCCTTGTCCCACTGCACTGGTATCCATAGAACCACACATACTGACCCCAGCCTTGTCCCACTGCACTGGTATCCATAGAACCACACATACTGACCCCCAGCCTTGTCCTACTGCACTGGTATCCATAGAACCACACATACTGACCCCCAGCCTTGTCCTACTGCACTGGTATCCATAGAACCACACATACTGACCCCCAGCCTTGTCCCACTACACTGGTAGCCATAGACCCACACATACTGACCCCCAGCCTTGTCCCACTGCACTGGTATCCATAGATCCACACATACTGACCCCCAGCCTTGTCCTACTGCACTGGTATCCATAGAATCACACATACTGACCTCCAGCCTTGTCCTACTGCACTGGTATCCATAGAATCACACATACTGACCTCCAGCCTTGTCCCACTACACTGGTATCCATAGAACCACACATACTGACCTCCAGCCTTGTCCCACTACACTGGTATCCATAGAACTACACATACTGACCCCAGCCTTGTCCCACTGCACTGGTATCCATAGAACCACACATACTGACCCCAGCCTTGTCCCACTGCACTGGTATCCATAGATCCACACATACTGACCCCCAGCCTTGTCCCACTGCACTGGTATCCATAGAACCACACATACTGACCTCCAGCCTTGTCCCACTGGACTGGTATCCATAGATCCACACATACTGACCTCCAGCCTTGTCCCACTGCACTGGTATCCATAGAACCACACATACTGACCCCCAGCCTTGTCCCACTGCACTGGTATCCATAGATCCACACATACTGACCCCCAGCCTTGTCCCACTGCACTGGTATCCATAGAACCACACATACTGACCTCCAGCCTTGTCCCACTGGACTGGTATCCATAGATCCACACATACTGACCTCCAGCCTTGTCCCACTGCACTGGTATCCATAGAACCACACATACTGACCACCCAGCCTTGTCCTACTGCACTGGTATCCATAGAACTACACATACTGACCCCCAGCCTTGTCCCACTACACTGGTATCCATAGAACCACACATACTGACCTCCAGCCTTGTCCCACTGCACTGGTATCCATAGACCCACACATACTGACCTCCAGCCTTGTCCCACTGCACTGGTATCCATAGAACCACACATACTGACCCCCAGCCTTGTCCTACTGCACTGGTATCCATAGATCCCACACATACTGACCTCCAGCCTTGTCCCACTGCACTGGTATCCATAGAACCACACATACTGAACTCCAGCCTTGTCCCACTGCACTGGTACCATAGAACTACACATACTGACCTCCAGTCTTGTCCTACTGCACTGGTATCCATAGAACTACACATACTGACCGCCAGCCTTGTCCCACTGCACTGGTACCATAGAACTACACATACTGACCCCCAGCCTTGTCCCACTGCACTGGTATCCATAGAACCACACATACTGACCTCAGCCTTGTCCCACTGCACTGGTATCCATAGAACCACACATACTGACCCCCAGCCTTGTCCCACTGCACTGGTATCCATAGATCCACACATACTGACCTCCAGCCTTGTCCTACTGTACTGGTATCCATAGAACCACACATACTGACCCCCAGCCTTGTCCCACTGCACTGGTATCCATAGAATCACACATACTGACCCCCAGCCTTGTCCTACTGCACTGGTATCCATAGAATCACACATACTGACCCCCAGCCTTGTCCCACTGCACTGATATCCATAGAACCACACATACTGACCCCCAGCCTTGTCCTACTGCACTGGTAGCCATAGATCCACACATACTGACCCCCAGCCTTGTCCCACTGCACTGATATCCATAGAACCACACATACTGACCCCCAGCCTTGTCCCACTGCACTGGTATCCATAGAATCACACATACTGACCCCCAGCCTTGTCCTACTGCACTGGTAGCCATAGATCCACACATACTGACCCCCAGCCTTGTCCCACTGCACTGATATCCATAGAACCACACATACTGACCCCCAGCCTTGTCCTACTGCACTGGTATCCATAGAATCACACATACTGACCCCCAGCCTTGTACCACTGCACTGGTATCCATAGAACCACACATACTGACCCCCAGCCTTGTACCACTACACTGGTATCCATAGAATCACACATACTGACCCCCAGCCTTGTCCTACTGCACTGGTATCCATAGAACCACACATACTGACCCCCAGCCTTGTACCACTACACTGGTATCCATAGAACTACACATACTGACCCCCAGCCTTGTCCTACTGCACTGGTATCCATAGAACCACACATACTGACCCCCAGCCTTGTCCCACTGCACTGGTATCCATAGATCCCACACATACTGACCTCCAGCCTTGTACCACTGCACTGGTATCCATAGAACCACACATACTGACCTCAGCCTTGTCCCACTGCACTGGTATCCATAGAACTACACATACTGACCACCAGCCTTGTCCTACTGCACTGGTATCCATAGAACCACACATACTGACCCCCAGCCTTGTCCCACTGCACTGGTATCCATAGATCCACACATACTGACCCCCAGCCTTGTCCCACTGCACTGGTATCCATAGAACTACACATACTGACCTCCAGCCTTGTCCCACTACACTGGTATCCATAGAACTACACATACTGACCCCCAGCCTTGTCCTACTGCACTGGTATCCATAGACCTACACATACTGACCTCAGCCTTGTCCCACTACACTGGTATCCATAGAACCACACATACTGACCCCCAGCCTTGTCCCACTGCACTGGTACCATAGACCCCCTCATACTGACCTCAGCCTTGTCCTACTGCACTGGTATCAATAAAACCACAGCTATTGACCTCAGCCTTGTCCCACTCAGCAGTGTCTATCAGATTCTATGGAGAACTGTAACATAGTAACATAGTAGATAAGGCTGGAAAAAGACATGCGTCCATCAAGTCCAGCCCATGCCAATAACACCCCTGTTGATCCAGAGGAAGGCAAAAAAAAAGCCCTCTGGAGCAATTTCCAGTGTAGAGAGGTGTGTGTGTGTGTGTGTGTGTGTGTGTGTGTGTGTGTGTGTGTGTGTGTGTGTGTGTGTGTGTGTGTGTGTGTGTGTGTGTGTGTGTGTGTGTGTGTGTGTGTGTGTGTGTGTGTGTGTGTGTGTGTGTGTGTGTGTGTGTGTGTGTGTGTGTGTGTGTGTGTGTGTGTGTGTGTGTGTGTGTGTGTGTGTGTGTGTGTGTGTAGTTCCCCGGCTCAATATCCTATTTGCTTTGAAGCCATCTGTCATAATTGTCAATATTGTTCTGTGCTAGATAGGCATCCATTGCTTTTTTTGAATGCAGTTACATTATCTGCAAGCACAACATCCTGAGGCAAAGAATTCCATAGCCTTACCGCCCTTACTGTAAAGAATCCCTGCCTTTGTCTCTGACTTTTCTGACTTTCCTCTCCATTAGAATCTAACAGGAAATCTAATTAGAATTTAACCACTAGAGGGCACTGCTAATGTAAAAAAACATGGGTTTAAACTGTAATAACTCTGGAAATATAAATCTCTCTGCAGTGGGAGTACCCTTATTTTACTCAATAGGAAAATCCCTACAATATATATTTTTTCATAAAAAAAAGTTTACTGCTCCTTTAAGGCTATGCTAAGGATTGTTGGCCATTTACTTGTTGCTCAGTAAAGGCATCATTTGCTGTAACAGTAGTTAATAGGCAGTTCTCCCTCTAGTGTTTAGAATTAGGTACTACAGAGTCTACATTCTGGAACTATGTATTGTCCCTGAAAAGGGCTGCGAGACAAGCATTTAAATTACAGGACTATTCCAGGCAATATAGGGTACGTGGTCACTTTTATCTAACATTCAAGGGAATAATTAAATCAGCTTTGCAAACTATTACAAACATTTGCTCACACACCGCTCCCCCCACTAAGTGGTGCCTCTGAGTAGGAGGAATTATAATTATGTGTTTTGTCTAAAACAGATAACCAAATCTAACAATGTTTGGATTCCCCTGGTGTGTATCAATACGGAGCGGAGAAGTGCAGTCTCCAGTGTTTTGTTATTTAGACAATGTAGGAAGATAGCAGTCCCTGTAGCTGTGTAATACCAGTTCACTATGAACAGTGATATAGATATGTCCGCCCTTTACCCACAGCCACATTTCCAATTAGGTAGGGTAATTAACCCCCCGGAGAGCCAGGTTTTGAGTGGGAGGAGACTCAGCGGTGCATTTCTGAGCTGTAGATGTGGTCAGAGCAATTCAGGTTTATGGTGATCAGTTTATTTACCATTTTACTGTCCGTTATTTAACCCCATGAATGCTGATGCAGTCTGAAGCATATGACTAACACAACATGATTTGGAAAAGTCTTTCAAAGCAATTCTAGTTTTAGGTTATTAATGTTACACTAACCCTTTGAGTGCCAGAGGGGTACTCAACGCATTGCTTTGCAATGCATTGCGTACCCCACTGGCACTCAAAGGGTTAACCACTTGGCTGCTATAAAAGGAGCATTTTCGGTGCCAGGCGACATTGTAAAATCTAGTGGTGGAGTCAAGTGAAGAGTGGGTGTCACTATGAGTGGGACTAAGGGAACATTGGGTGCATTTGTCTAGGGGGTCATAAGATATAAGTCCAACCCTGCCCTTACAGATCTCACTTGCCACTATACTACAACACGTGTGGTCAGTTATTTGATCTCCAGAATTTGGACACTGTCATTGAGAGTGAATTAATTGAGGACTCATATGTAATGATTCCATCAATACTGCACTAATTTGTGATTATTGATCTACAGATATAAACACAGAATTTGACGGCAGATAAGAACCATTCAGCACGTCTAGTCTGACCATTTGTCAGCTGTAAAACCTCAAATCTTATTTTGTCTTATGTTCAGTACAGCCTTATGCCTATCCCATACGCGCTTACATTCCCTCACTGTATTAATGTCTACCACTTCTGCTGGTAGGCTTTTCCACTTATCTACTACCCTCTCTGTGAGTAAAACTTTCTTACATTACATCTAAACCTGTGTTCATCTAGTTTTAGACTATGGCCTCTTGTCCTAACATTATTACTGCTTTGAAATGTACTTTCCTCCTGTAATTTTTTGAATCCCTTCATGTATGTGAATGTGTCTATCATATCCCCTCTCTCTTCTCTCCTCCAAGCGATACATGTTCAGATCCTTTAGTCTATCCTGATATTTATTTTCCTGTAAACCAGTCACCATTTTAGTAGCCCTTCTCTGAATTCTCTCTAGAGTATCTATATCCTTCTGGAGATGGGGTCTCCAGTACTGTACACAATACTCTATAGTATCTATATCCTTCTGGAGATGGGGTCTCCAGTACTGTACACAATACTCTATAGTATCTGTATCCTTCTGGAGATGGGGTCTCCAGTACTGTACACAATATTCTAGGTGAGGTCTAACTAGAGATCTGTAAAGTGGCATGACCACTTCCTTTTTTCTGCTACTAATACCCCTAGCTATACAACCCATTGCATTCCTCAACTGCTTTGTTATGTGCCTGCCCAACTGTAAGTCATTAGAAATAATTACCCCAACACAATTCCAGTATTCATCTGTATTGAGAATACGGAGTATTTTTCGTAACACATATTCACTCTGGCTTTTCTGATTTGGCGCCTCTTTATATCTAGTGGCTGTTTGTTCCTGTTTTGTGATTTCCGATGATTCTGTGATTATGAACCAGAGGGAACTTCTTTCACACTATTTTATTATTATTATTTTTATTATTATGAGAATATGTTAATGTGTTAATGAGTGGCAAGCTGGTATATGCCCCGGTTACATACATCACACAATATCTGTAGAGCAGTAAAGATTATGTTTAATAGGGGACCCATGAATTGATTATGCTGTGCAGATTTTTTCGATGAAGCCCGAATAGAGTGCTAGAACTGGAGAGTTATGTTTTCTCTGGTAGGTAGGCACTGTCCATCCACTCACCTTCCTCTGTGCTCATCACTTAGTGTCATTACTGACAGAAGCCCTCCCTGTGAGGAAGACCTGACTACACAGACCATACGTCAAAATGCAGTCACCTGGCATGTCCCACCAACAAAGTGCCCAGGGGTAAAAAAGTCTCATGAGGCCTCCGTGCCCTGGGCTCCTGGATGGCCTGAGGGCCAGCCTCCTCCCTACAGACTATGGGCCCCATTCATGGGGAAGCTCCTTTCTCAGCTTCCCAGTCCCATCTTGTGTCTAAGTCACCCTATGCTTATTGGGAGCGCGGGGTGACCAGGAAACCCAGTCTGGTCAGCCCAATCCGGAGCTCTACAAACTAACCAGCCATGAGGGCTTTGGGCTCCTTAGTGGGACAAACCTAGAAACTCTGTGGAACTGCTGAATGGATCTGGAACCGTGAAGTGTCTCCCGGACAGCCCCAAGCCAACCCACTGAGATCTAGCTGGGTCTGCCAGACTATGGGTCGGGGGGGCACTGTCACGGAAATGGGACATGGAACTCATTTGTTTTTCATTTACCCCTTCTTGAAAGAGCATATCAATAACCCTGAATGGTCGTTGGATTTACTCATGATTATCCCCGATTCCCTATGCCTGTCATTGGGGGTTGAGTGTCTCCTTTCCCTGATTGTCCTGGGAAGGACAGGGTATTGTGTTGGGTAATCAGATTATGCTCTATTGTAAATTGTTATATCATCACACAGGATGTTGTGTTGGGTAATCAGATTATGCTCTATTGTAAATTGTGATTTCGTCACACAGGGTATTGTGTTGGGTAATTAGATCATGCTCTAGTGTAAGTTGTGATTTAATTATGTTTTTTATTTGATGTTGTACAGTATATAAACCTGTGTTGTCGTTCAATAAAAGTTAGTTCCTGTTTTTCTTCAGCACTGGTGATGTCTGGTGATTGTGGTAGATTGCTATATCGTGCGATCACCCTACACTGAGTTCTGTCTAGTGACTGGCTGAATGGAGCTATGATCCTGGTTCTTGGCTGGTGGAATTCCTGAGTGTGGTCCCAGGATAAGGAAGCACAGTTTGGCGGGACTACTCAGTCTGAGTACGGGTATTCATCACAGTAAGACCGTTTAACATGGCATCCTATGTGACTACCAGCCAGGTTGGTCCCGTGTTCCCAAACACCTCCTTCTAATGAATCTTCTTCTGTACCCCTGGAAGTGGGAAGAAGAGAAAAAGAGAAGATGATTCTCTCACTTCTTCCTCTATTGTGGCAAACCAGGTCATCTGACCCGTGCATGTTCCAACAAGTCATGAGGGCACCAGAACATAGGGGTGGTAGGGGGAACCACCCCCAGCCCTTCTTCGATCATCCCAGATGCATCTAGCCATCTTCTCCTACCCATTGTTCTCTCTTGGGACAGGATATTGATTCTGGAACCTCTGGTCTCTTTATAGATGTGTTTTGTCCTTAAACACAAGATTCCTCTAAGTGGGAGAGAGAAAAGCCAATGTGTATAGTAACTGTAGATGGTGCACCCCTGGGGTCAGGGGTCATTATCCATTCTAGTCGACCCTTGAATATACCAGTGGAACCTGTATATCAAGAAACTGTCTGCTTTGAAGTTATTTTTCTTCTTGTTATCCCCTTATTTTGGGGTTCTCTTGGCTTTAGGAGAATAAACCTGACAACGATTGGGCGACAGGCAGTGTTTTATTCGGGACCACTAGTGCCAACACTGTTACCATTTCTGTCCTCCAGTCTCCTCTTGGTCAGACTCCTGAACTTCGCACCATTCCTGAACCATATATAAACTTTAAGCATGTATTTAGCAAGAAAAAGGCTGAAGTCCTTCCTCCTCATTGCTCTTGTGATTGCACCTTTGGTCTCCTTCCAAGTGTAAGACATATCCCTTGTCAATTCCTGTGACCCAAGTTCTTGAAGAACATGTCAAAAAGCATTTGGCCTGTGTTTTTGTTCATCTGTCTTCCTTTCTGCAGGTGTAGGATTTTTATTTCTACAAAAAGGGGACAGACCCTTAAAGGGATAGTATTGTCAACTTGAAGAAAAAACTAATATTGTAGCTATTCAAAAATTAAGCTAAATGCCCCAGTCCCATCTCTCAGACCTGACTGCTGGGGAATCCGGTCTCGGGACCGTCGGAGGCTCTTCAGAAGAGATGAGATCATGCAAGAGAAAAATAACTACTTCACTGGAACGGTCTACAAAGTGTGCTTGGTTTGCAAGCACACTTTATAGACCGTTCCAATGAAGTTGTTATTTTTCTCTCTCGCGATCTTGGCTCTGCTGAAGAGCCTCCGATGGTCTCGGGACAGGATTCCCCTGCAGTCAGCTAGAGTGCTGACATCAGGGAAAGGGGAGGGAGGGGGGATCTTTACTTCCAAATATCTCTCAAACCATAAAGGTTTGAGAGATGGGACTGGGAGAATTTAGCTTAATTTTTAAATAGCTACAATATTATCCCTTTAAGACCTTGCACTGACTATAGAAGCCTCAATTACAAAAAACAAGCACAAATGTTATCCTTTGTCTTTGATACCTGAATTATTACAACGACTACATGGTGCTAATTACTTCACTAAATTGGATTTCTGTGGTGCATGTAATTTAAAGGGATAGTAATACTTTGTTTTAACTTTATTTTATTTTGTAGGCATTAAAAAAACATGAAGAACGATATAAGTCTTATCTCTCAAGCCTTTATGGTTTGAGAGATATTCACAAGCAAAGTTCCCCCTCCCGCCCCTTTTACCTAGTGTAAGCCATCTCTTCTCAGATGTGGAATCCAGCCCATAGACCAGACAGATAACAGCAGGGGACAATCTTCTTCCTATGAGAACAATGAAAGCCCTGCCCCCCTTGACAAGTTTTTCAGGTTTTTCCCTTATCTTAATTGAAGATTGTCCCTCTCTGCAGTCTACCTGGGCACCTCCCTTCTGATCTGGCTGAGCAGTGTTACATCAGTAAAAGGGGTGGGAGGGGGATACTTTGTCATTGAATTACTCTTGTACTACAACTCTGACAGTATTGATATAACACTCTCCAAAGTCCAGATACTATGATGATTAATTAGAGCTGCTTTTATTATGAAACATTACTATCCCTTTAATTCACAATAGTGGATGTGATGAATGGAAGACAGCTTTCAATACCAGGTTTGGGCACTATGAGTATCTGGTAATGCCCTTCAGGTCGTACAATGCTCTAATGATCTTCCAGTCATTTGTCAATTATATTTTTTGGATCTTCTCTTGTTACATGTCAGAGTTTATCCAGATGCTATTTTATTCTATTCCCCTATCATCATGACCCTGCATCGCACTCAAGCATCACGTCCTGTCTTGTCTACGAGAAAATCAATTTTATGTGAAACTTGAAAAGTGTGAATTTGCTCGGACCTCTCTATCCTTCTATGGGTATGTGATCTCTGCCAATGGACTTTCCATGGATCCAGATAATGTAGCTGCTGTTTGGGATTGGCCCATGAAGACTATACAAAGAGTTATTGGCCTATGAAACTACTACAGAAGATTAATAATGGGAACTTTCTGTTTTGCTCCTATACTGATTTATCTAGA